>CM059875.1:22950523-23418023 GCA_030490815.1 Acer saccharum
GAAGATGGAGAAGAAGAAACAGACAATGACAATCAGCAAGCGGAGTTGGACAATCAGCAGAACAATGATGATTCGAAGTATTTCACATTCCACATTTATGGATTTCTACTAGCATTCCAAGTAACAGTTGCCAAATCAATTCATGTGTAAATCAACCTTATGAGATTTTTATTTCTTTATGAGGTTTTTTTAATTGTTTAGGTTTGGGCCATTGAATGGATTAGCCGTTTGGAAGGTAAAATCGGGATACGAAAAGGAACAGGGTTCCCAAGATTTAAGAATTGGAATTTCAATACAAGGGTTCTAAAAGTTGAATCCTACTTCAGTACAACAGTGTGTATTTTACTTCTATGTGTATTTTATTTCTGTGTCTATCTATATTTATATAGCTAGTTAATATCAATGGTTGGTTTGTCCAAATCAGGGCACTAATAATAAGTAGATTGATTATGTCTAGGAATTGGGGTTGGTTAATTTGAAATCCATATAAATGTTGAATACAATCAAACTGTAGAATGGTTATATTGAAAAATATTCTCTGCAAATTTCTTGATCTTGCAATAGACTACTCAACTTCCCTAAATTCAAACATTTGGTAGATTTTGCCTGATTTCTGTGCTACACTAGATTTTGTTATGTGTTATATTACTTATTACTCTATGAATTGTGTATGAATTAGTGTATGATTCTTAAAACTTGGCTGAAGCTGATTCTTAAATCTTTATTATAGTGGGTTGTAGGCTACAGTTTCTTATTATGAATGGGTGCTTGAATATTATAGTGTCTATAGTTAGTTAATATCAGTGGTTGATTTGTCCAAATGAAAGTATTAAATCCCTTAGTCGGGGCTTGAAATCCCTTTCCAGGGCTTGAAATACTTTAGTCACGGCTTGAAATCCCTTGCCAAGGCTTGAAATACCTTAGCCAGGGCTTGAAATACCTTAGCCAGGGCTTGAAATACCTTTGCCCTGCTATTGTGTTGCTGGTTATCTTATGCATAGTATTGGGTTTCTGTTTGAAACTATTCATTAACCTCAATGTTTTGTGCACTTTACATGCAGATGGCTTTGTTACCATGGAAGGTTGATAATCGTGAAAAGTCGAGTGCTTACTACAATTCTTTGATCCTGGAAGATGTGGAAAGGGAGGACCACGATCATGACGATGCAAAGGACCGTGAAGATGCAATGGAAGAGGGTGCTGCTTCCATTCACCAAAGCAAGACAAGAACAAGGTTCATCGGATCTAGAAACTCAGATGAACCGGCATCTAAGAAGTGACTCTTCCATGGAGGAGATGTAGAAACTCCCAAGGTAATGATTTGTAATATACATAACTTTTACTATCATAAGTTATTTTTCTAAGTTATTTTGCATAATGTAATAATTATTTTTTGAATTGAATTTGCAGTTAAAATTCAAGACATCGATTCCGTATACAATACCTGAATTGTATACATCTATTGCATAGCTGGTTACACAGCAAATAAAAGAAAGCGAGGAGAGGATGAAGTCTTGGATAAGAAAAGAAATTGGAAAGATTGGAGAAGAAAGAAAGGAGAAAGATTTGGATGAGGGAAGAGCAAGCCCAGATAAACCTGTGGACGACATGGTAAGCTTAATTTATTGCTTGCTTAGTCTATTCAAAATCTTATTTTGTAATAAACATTATTGAAATTTGTAGTTCTTTATACATATTCTTCTCACTGTAGGATGAAGATATTATCTCATCGTTGCACAATTTTGATGATGGGGAAAAGTTTGAGAAAGACTCGAACAAGGAGGTTGTCGAAGAGGTTGGTTTGGATAAGATTGAGACAGAGAATGTTGTTGAGAAGGCGGAGGTTGAGAAGGCCGAAGAGGCTGGTTTGGATAAGGAAGAGACAGAGAATGTTGTTGGTAAGGAGGCTAATTTGGATAAGGTTGAGAAGGCTGAGGTTGAGAAGGCCAATGATAAGGAAGAGACAAAGAATGTTGTTGGTGAGGAGGCTGGTATGGATAATGTTGTTGGTGAGGCATGTGGGTTAGCTAAGCAGGCCATTAATTTGGATGATTTCCCTTCACCATGTGTGAACGTGGTTCTTTCAAACCCTAATCTTACTGTTGTATTTATGGATGCGCCTGACCCGAATATGTGTTACAAGAATAACGATAACAAAAGAGCTCGTAAGCGGTCAAGGTACCTGGGTAGCCCATACACTGATCCCATGCCCATACCAGGAAGAGAAAGAAAACCAAAGATTCGGGCAATGTTGTGAATGAGAATTATAATCAGCTCATGTCATATCTGAAGAAGAAGGATGATACTTGATAATGGTCCATTCCTATTCTCCTCTATTTTTCTTGTATATTGGATTTAAGTGTGATTTTTGTTCATAATATTTAATTTAATTTGTCCAACTCAATAGTGTCTATACTGGGCAAACAATCGAGATGAATCGTGAACAGTTCAACGATTTGGTCAAACCTACAAAATGGTTATCCAACATGGTAAGTGATAAATTGTGATGCTACTGTTTACAAGCAGAAATAAAGAGAAGTTTCCTAACGTTTATATATAAATGTCTTTGCAGCATATAGACAGCTACCTCGACGTTCTGTGGAAGAGGCGTTCGAAAGGAGAGGTTAGCTACCGTCAGGATATCGGATTGGTCCCGACGGCATTTTTGGTAAGTGCATTTTTCTTGCTCTTATTTCTGACATAGAGAAGACATTTTGTCTCATTTTGTACTATACTGATTTAGGATTTTGTTCTTTTTTTTTCTTCACATTGATGTCTCATTTTATACTAGACTGAACGAAAGTGTTTTTATTTTGTAAACAGACTCATTTGAAACTGAAGTGGGAAGCTGTTAAGTGGTTGTTGGAATCTGAAAGGGAGTTAAAAAAATTTGAGGCTGAAGAATTGGAAGACTTGAACAATTAAAAAATAATGACCCAGCTGGATTGAAGCAACAAGAAGTGAAAAATAATACCAAAAAGAAGAAGGATCTTACACCCTCTACACCAGCTGTCCCAATTTGGGAAGAATACCCCGAATTCGATCCCCTATCTTTCCAATCAAACGATGATACACTAGATTATGTTTCAAGTTGTGAGCTTCGTTACCCTCAACTGTGGTGGACTATGGAGTCGGTAACTCCGTGACATGTTGATCTTTCATTGATATAGTTTTAACCATTTTTATCTTTATTTAATAACCATCTATATTGTATACACAGGTGTTGATTCCTTGCAACACTAGGGATCATTGGGTACTATCTCAAGTTTTTTTTAAAAGAAGGGAAAGTCAAAATGTATGACTCGTTTTGGGACCGTAAAGGAAAAAATGACCGATTGAAAGACATCCCAGGGTTACTTTATTTGTTACCCTCAATTCTTAAGCATGCAAATTACTATGAACAAATAAAGATGCCTCCTCACACAAGTCCATTCACTGCTAGAAAACATCGAACCATCCATTATTCCTCAACAAGATGACGGTTGTTAATTTTGTTTGCATTATAACTTCCAGTTCTTTATTATGATACAAATATTTATGATTGCATTTTCACTTGTTGCAGCTACAGTTGTGGTGAATTTGTGTGCAAATATGCAAAATTGATATTATCTGGAGTCTCGTTGTCATCATGGATGGATAGCTTTGGACAAAAAGATATTCCTAGCTTCCGTGAGGCAATGGCTCTTGATATTTTCGTTAACGGTGAACTATCATCTTGAGATTTGTTTGTTAGGGTAGCTGTTTTAGGGTTGGTAGCTGTGCACCAAGGTATTTTTTGATTTAAAGCCCAGTCAAATTGCAGATTAACAGTTGGAGGTTGTTATTCTGGTCTTCAAGATTCGAGGTAAGTTCTACAAGTCCCTGTAACTTTTTCTACATCTCCATCAGCTTTATACTCAATTTGCCTTATCATCTTCTGAGTTTTGAATTTGTACTTGAAGCTCATTGGTCTCGGTTATGAATGTATATGTTTCAATTGCAGATTTGCAGCCCAAGAATTTAACACATGTAATATCGAATTATGACCTGATGCCTTTTTAATATAATTTAATATTATTCAGGAGCATTATTATAGTTCTTCATTATAATATTAATAACATGGATGTTGATTATCTACACTTAATTATTTATTATTTAATAACATAATAATATTAATTTTTCTTCCATTTCCACTAATAGTTTAATTAATTAATTAATTAATTAATCATACATGTACCTATGGGCGGGTTTGGGTTTGAAAACTGTACCCATCACAGGTTCGGGTTCCGGTTCCGGTTCCGGTATGGATTCTGAAAAAACCAAGAAATTAGCTATGATGTGGACTGTGTTTGTGTGTAATTTTAATATTTTGAACTTATGGTTTATGGACTTGTGTTGTGTTAGAATTCAAAACTTGAATTTATGGATTATGTATTTATGTTATAATTTTAGAACTTGAACTACATTTCCACAAAAAAAAAAAAATCAAGTACATGGGCCCTTTGCATTACAAGCCCCAAAACATGACATGAATGATGAACCCCAACCCAACTAAGTATAGAAAAGGGGCCCCGCCTTTGGCATTAATGTAAACCGTAAGTCCTTATTCTCTCACTATCTTTTCTCCTTCATCTACTACCACTCCCACTTATTTCTCTCTGTTTATCCTAGATACTCTTATGGTAAACCCTAGAGTGTTCTTTGACCTAAGCATTGATGGCTACCCTGCGGGTAGAATTGTGATAGAGCTCTTCGCAGACAGTACCCCGATCACATCGGAGAACTTTCGGGCTCTTTGTACCGGAGAGAAGGGGATCGACACAATTGGGAAGCCACTCCACTACAAGGGTTCAACCTTCCACTGCGTCATACCTGGGTACATGGTCCATGGAGGAGACATCACTCAAGGAAATGGAACCGGAGGTGAATCGATATACGGACCTAGTTTTGCCGACGAGAACTTCGTGAAGAAGCACATCGGTCCCAGTATCCTGTCAATGGCCAAAACAGGTACATTGGGCAATGAGTCCCAGTTTTGCATCTATACCGCTAAGACCGAGTGGCTCGATCGCAAGCAAGTCGTCTTCGGTGAGATGGTGGAAGGATTTGACGTCTTGAAGGCCGTTGATCGTATCGGTTTCAGCTCCGGCTTGACATCCAAGCCCATAATGGTCATTGACTGCGGGCAATTGTGCTGAAATTGGGACGTTTTAACATTTCTTATAGTAGTGTTGTGCCTTGTTTGTGTTGCTTTGTTTGTTTTTAGATTTTCTGGTTTTATTTCCAGTTGAAGGCTCTGTAATGTAATCCATGGTGTTGGTTGTGTGTTTTATTTTGGTGGGGCAAATGAAATGAATTGTTTTGTTCTGAAGCCCAGAATATTTTGGTATTGGAGGCCAGTTTTTTTATGTGTTTACGGCGAATGAAATGAATTGTTCTGTTTTGAAGCCATAATCCATTCCAAGTAGCATAATCATTACGGAATACAAAAAATACAAGTAGCATACTCAATTCCAACTAGCATAACCAATATCTAATACAAAAAAAATAAAATAAAAAAAAATAAAAAAATACAAAGTAGCATAATACATTTGAAGTAGCATACAAGTAACACTCACTTGTGAAAAACAAAAAATCAAACTCTACAACCACGGTTGCCAATAATCAAGACAGTTGATCGCAATTGGCGACCATTATGGGCTTGGATGTCAAACCAGAAATGGAACCGACCTTCTCAACGACCTTCATGACGTCAAATCCCTCGATTACCTTACCAAAGATGACGTTGGTGCCATCGAGCCACTCGTTCTTTACGTTAGAGATGAGAAATTGGGAGCCGTTAGTGTCTAGGCTGGTATTTGCCATGGAGAGGATCCTGGGACCAGTGTGCTTGTTTACGAAGTTTTCATCGGTGAAACTGTCACCGTATATAGACTCACCTCCGAGTCCGTTAAAGTCTGTCAAGTCTCCTCTTGTGAACACGGAGTAAGGAATCACGCGGTGGAAGATTGTTCCCTTGTAGTGGAGTGGCATCCTGTTCCTGCCGATTCCCTTCTCGCCGATGTAGAGAGCCTGAAAATTCTCTGCTGTTATGGGGGTAGTGTCAACGAAAAGCTCTATCACAAGTCTACCTACCGGATGGCCGCCGATGTTCAGGTCAAAGAACACTCTAGGGTTTGCTTTCAACATCAAAATAAACATAAACCATATAAAAGAGCTTTCAACAACATAACATAAACATAAAACCATATTAGGGTTGCTCCTTTAAAAATAACGACAGTAGTAATAACAACATATATCCATTGCTTGAACCTTCTCAGATGTTTTCTTTTCAACAGTCTCAGAGCCTTGAACCTTCTTAGATGTCTTCCCTATTTCATACAATACACTTTCAACAATGGTAGTGTATATATTAGCAAAATTGGTGTTTGAACAACCAAGGCAAGGAGATGTATGTATGAAAAAAGAAAAAAAAAATTCAACAAGATCGGTGAAGAAGAGAGTACAGAGATAGGAAAGAAAAAACAAAACATAATTCAAGAAGAACTGAAGAATGCTTACCCGTAGATAGCAAAAAGGGGTCATCTGGGCTTCAATTCTGATTCCAGGGCTTCACCTCTATTGATTCAGGGCTTCAAATTCAGTGCATTTAAAGAAGTTATATTCAGCTGGATCCCACAACTCCATGGGCTTGTAGGCTTAATATAGGGCTTGAAATGGGCTTGAGACATCTATTCCACATTCAGCCCAGTAATTGACCTAGCTGGATCCCACTATTTTTTTTTTATTTTAAATTCCTGGGCTTCAAAAATTATTCCAGGGCTTGAATGTCCTTTGTTTATGCATCCGATGATGTGGGCCCCGTATTTTTCTTCCCGATCGAGACGGTCCAAAGTGGATGGAATGTAGGTGGGCACCTTTATAGAGTTTTGCGGGAGCATCGGACGGTCACAAAAATACCCCATGACCAAATCCATTACAATTGCATAGTAACACTTATAACCCTAGTAAAGTAATGTGTGATATTTGCACTATTACATTAGGTAACTACGTAGTGTATTACTAAGGCTTCCCATACTAGATTGCATTTTTGGTGGTGTCAAACACTCTAGGTGTTGCCACATGTTTTGTAACAAATTTAGTGCAATCGGAAAAAAAAAATTAAAATTATCGAAAAAATTAAATTAAATGCAAAACAATACCATCTAAGCCTAGTACAGTGATTATGGGCTTCAATCCCGAATCCAGGACTTCACTTGTATTATTTCTGGGCTTCAAAAACAATGCATTGATGTGGTAAGGAAGTTTGTGGACCACAACTGGATCCCACTAACCAATGTAAGTGGACCACAACTGGATCCCACAACTCCATGGGGTTAATAGGTAATTCAATGGGTGGGATTTTAGGTCTCCGCTTATATTCATTGGCTTGTAGGTTTAATACAGGGCTTGAAATGGGCTTGAGACAATTATTCCACATTCAGCCCAATAATTGACCTAGCTGGATCCCACTAGTTTTTATTTTTTTTATTTTTTTTATTTTTTTTATTTTTATAATTCCTAGGCTTCAAAAATTATTCCAAGGCTTGAATGTCTTTTGTTTATGCATCCGATAATGTGAGCCTCGTATTTTTCTTCCCGATCAAGACGGTCCAAAGTGGATGGAACGTAGGTGGGCATCTTTATAAAGTTTTTGCGGGAGCATCGGATGGTCACAAAAATACCCTGTGACCAAATCCATTACAATTGCTTAGTAACACTTCTAACCCTAGTAAAGTAATGTGTGACATTTGCACTATTACATCAGGTAACTACATAGTGTATTACTAAGGCTTCCCATACTAGGTTGCGTTTTTGGTGGTGTCAAATGCTCTAGGTGTTGCCACATGTTGTGTAACAAATTCAGTGTAATCGGAAAAAATTTTAAAATTGTCGAAAAAATTAAATTAAATGCAAAACAATACCATCTAAGCCTAGTACAGTAATTTTGGGCTTCAATTCCGAATCCAAGGCTTCACCTGTATTGTTTCTGGGCTTCAAAAACAATGCATTGAAAGGAAGGAAATTTGTGGACCATAGCTGGATCTCACTAACCAATGCAAGTGGTCTACAGTTGGATCCCACTTATGTCTTTCACTTATATTGATGGTCGGTTCCTCTTCTTCTCTTTCTTCATCATCTTCTGATTTTCATCTTCATCGCCTACACATCTTGATCTTCTATGCATCTGATTTATTTCTTTCAATCCTCACGACCAGCGCCCACGCCCAGAGGTCTTCTTCTACGAATCTTAATCTTCATTTTGTTTCGTTTTTTATTTGTTAATTTCTGATTTTAGTTAGAAAATGAGTTTAGTGGGCATGGAGGTTTTCAAAAGAAATCACAGTTACAAGCAAGTATAGCTTCTACCTCTGATTTCTTTTGAAAGACTTCTATGCCCCATTAACTGGTTTTTGTTATTTCATTTTGTTTAATGTCTGCAGGATTTAATGTCTTCATTTTGTTTGTTGTTTTGTCATTATAAAAAAATAATTTGGATTCCCTCTTTGTTAGTTACTTGTTTTTTGTACATATATTCAGTGTGTTGTATGAGATGGCAAAGAAATCGGTGTAAGCTGTTTTCAAAGGCAGGAAAACTGGTGTGTTCAACTCTTGGCCTGATTGTCATGAACAAGTTGATGGATTTAAGGGTGCTTCTTACCAGAGATTTAATACGGTGGATGAAGCATATGAAGCTATCCGTGCAGTTCAGCATGAAAAACTTTCAAATCATACTTCTGGTACCACAGAAGATAAGGTTCTTTACATTGAACCCATACAAACCAAAACAGTAATGCTGGTTATATTATATATTGTTGTTTTTGTAATTGGAGTAATAGTGGGCAAATGTCTGTGAAAGGTTGTTTGTGTATATTTTATGTTTGTTCAAGGCATCTGTTTTGGCTTTTTATGAACTAAAGATAACATTTTGGTATATCTATATTAAAGATAACTTTTTATGATGATTGAGATATTGTGTCAGGGATTAAGGAAAGGGAAATATGATATTCATTTCATATAAGTATTAAATACTTTGTAAGGGTTCTCATTTATTGATTGACTTATTTCGTGGACAAACCACATATTGGGGCTTGATGTAAGGGTAGCTTAGGTTTTTGATGGTTGGTGTTTTGCACAACCAAGACCCGCTTAAGACCTCAAGAGAAGAAGCACCAAAGGTATATTCTAGTGCTTTCTTGCTTTGAAGAGATCTAGCTAGTTGCACACACACACAACTCATGCATAAATCTTATTCTTGTATGTTGTGTGTTTTTATATGTATGCATGTGTAAGGTTCCCATTTGTTGATTGGCTCATTTCGTGGACAAACCACATGTTGGGGTTCTTTGTAAGGGTAGCTTAGGAGTTGGTATAATTGTTCGAAGCCCTTTGAGGAC
This sequence comes from Acer saccharum, assembly GCA_030490815.1. Classification (NCBI taxonomy): domain Eukaryota; kingdom Viridiplantae; phylum Streptophyta; class Magnoliopsida; order Sapindales; family Sapindaceae; genus Acer; species Acer saccharum. The sequence goes on from CM059875.1 coordinate 22,959,940, forward strand.
CTCGTCTTGATAAGCACCGAAGGTATATTTTTATGTGCTTACTTGTCTTGAAGAGATAGTTGCACACACTCATAACTCATGCATATGTTTAATCCTTGTATGTTGTGTGTCTTATTTGTGTGCTTTAATGTTCATTAACATCTCTTCTTGCATGTTAGTTTGATTGCTTATTGCATTGTCCATTGCTTTGTCATGCATAGCCTTGGATTTCTTATATTGCAAAGGGCGCTGTTCAAAGCGCTCTACAAAGCGTTGTTGTGAACAGCGCCCCCATGACCTGATGCAAAAATGGTCATTTAAATGCATCAGGTCTGATGCATTTTGGATGGGCGCTGTACGAGCGCTGTACAGAAGCGATATTCGTACAGCGCCCCTCTGTTTTCTCGAGAGAACAGAGTTGGGGCGCTGTACAGGCGCTGTACAGAAGCACTCTACGTACAGCGCCCAAGGAAAATTTCAGGCCAACTTATCAAAACGACCACACTTTGATTTGGCCCCCTATATATATGCCACTTTGACTTTAGGTCAATTAAGAGAGTTCATATTCAGATTTCATACTTAGGATATTTTTCAAAGAGAAGAAAAATTCCAAGAACTCATTTTTATTTACTCAAACACTTTTTCATGATCATCAATCATCATCTAGCATCATCTTTGATCATCTAGATGTCATCTTGCATGGATTCTTCATCATACTTTGCTTGGTAAGCTTTCACTAATATCTTACATATTTTGTGTTTTTTTTTTAACGAGCAATCTCAATTTATTACTTGTATGATTTTCATATATCTTTTGATACAAGATTGAGATTAGTGTGATGTATGTTTGAGAAGTTGTATTGTGATAGCTAATTAGGTTTTGTGCTTAATCTTGATTAGCTAAACTATTTGACATGTCATTTAGTTTTTAATATCTAGGATTGCTTTAATTGCAAATTCATCATCTTAGATAAGCATATAGGGTTTCCCTTGCTCTATGTTGCATTTGGACATTCATATATTCACTTAGGGTGTTATTCTCTTCATTGAGAAAGTAAGTCTTGTGTGTAGCTTCCGGGATTAGGTTGCTTAGATCGCAAGCAAATTGGACTAGGTTCACTTATACCGGGATTAGGTAGGTGTGTGATTACTTCCGAGATTAGGTTGTAATCGTTTTACACATTTAGTGGATTCGAGGTTCGAGTGTGGCTTACTTACTAGCCCGTGGTTTTTCCCGTGAGGGTTTCCACGTAAAAATCAAGTGTTATTTAATTTCTGCATTTTATACTTGATTTATTGCTTTATCTAGTTAGGGGTAATTTTGTAATATTGACTTAACACGAAAAATTGGGTAATAAGTTTAAAATCTATTCACCCCCCTCTAAATAGTTTCATACACACCGTGCTATAATTTGTTTCAATTGGTATCAGAACGGGTTCCTAGATATACTTAGGTGATCCTTGCTTATTTTGGTGTGTTTTGCATTTTGTGTGATTTTTGATCATTCATACATTTGCATTCATTTCATTCATTCATAAACACTATGAGTGGAAACGGTGGAAATGGTGGTGGCAACGAAGGTGCTTCTAGCATAAGGCCTCCACTTCGTACCGGTTTGAACTATTCCCAATGGAAAGGGAAGATGGAATCCTACATATGCCAAATTCACGACCATGCATGGATGGCAGTGGAAGACGGATATGATCTACCCAAGATGACTCCCGGTGGTGGAGGAGAAGAAGTATTGAAGCCTAAGGCGCAATGGAATGCGTAAGAGTTTGAGGCTTCAAAGTGGAATAGGAAGGCGATGCATGCCATCCTATGTGCAATGGACAAAAATCAATATAAATTGATTCAAAATACTAGGATACCTAAGGAGGCATGGGATATCCTAGAGATTGCACATGAGGGAATTGAAGTGGTGAAGGACTCTAAGCTTTAAGTCCTCCAAACTCAATTCGAGATGCTTAAGATGGAGGAGAATGAGTGCTTCAACGACTTCGAGATCAAGTTAATGGACATAGTTAACCAAAGTCATCAACTTGGTGATCCATATTCGGATAGGAGAATCAAGCAAAAGATTATGAGATCTCTCCCTGATAGATTCGAATCGAAAGTGACGGCTTTAGAAGAAAATAGTGGATATAAGGATATGAAGCCGAGTGAGGTGATTAGGAGACTTCTAGCTTATGAGTCTAGGAAGGGTCCTATCTCCACACTTCCTAAAAAGCAAAAAGGAATTGCTTTGAAAACCTCCAAGGATGAAAAAGAGGCAAAGAAGATTGACTCGGATGAAGACCTTGCCTTGTTTGTAAAAAGGTTTAACAAGGTTATGAAGTTTAGAAGAAAGGGCTTCGGATCAAAAGGTTAAGATTTGAAGAAAAAGGGCTCTTTCAAGAAGTTTGAACCTAGGCAAGAAAGGACCAAAAGGAAAGGGGTCCGATGTTTCGAGTGTGGTGGCATAGGTCACTTTGCCCCCGAATGTGCAAATCACAATGAGAAGAAAAAGGGAAAAGTGATGGCCGCCACTTGGAGTGGAAGTAGTGATGACTCCATTGAGGGAGATGAGTCTTCGGATGATGAAGAGCTCATGACTAATCTCCTAGCTTTTGCCTCCTCCCATAAAAGCAAAAGTGCTAGTGAGAGAGAGGAAATGAGTCAAGAGGAAAATGACTCAAGTGGAGAAAAAAGTGATTCCTCTTCTAACTCTGAATGTACACAAACGAAGTTAAATTGCTTAAAGCATACCTAGAGGGGGGGGGGGGGGGGGGGGGGGTGAATAGGTTTTTACACCTTTTTTCAAACCCTTGAACAAACATCCGTTTGTCCCTCAAGGTAGCCTTACACACAACACAATAAGCCAAGGTAGACATACATAGACAATACGATGACACAATCATAAGAGAAATGTCTAAGTATATCAACAAGTCATGTGAGGTAAAATATCAAATAATCATAACAACAAAATAAGCTTGTATTTCATAAGATGTTCAATGTGTTACAAGAGTGAGTAAAATGTCACTAAACAAATATTACAATATACAAAAGAATCAAAGATACAAATTGATCTATAGAATGAATACACTAATCACACTATACAAAGACTTGGTTCACAATACATCACAAGTGAATATTATGAATCAAGACAATAAAATATACAATTAAAATATAAGAGAAGAGATAGAAAGAATTAACACAAGAGATTTTTTAACGTGGTAAAACCTCCAAGGAGGAAACATCCACGGGTTGAACTATAACCATTGGGTACTATATTATTGGAAAGTAAACATAGAACATTCACAAAGTGACCAATCTTTAGCTCACCAAACCTAGTGAAGTCTAAGCCTACCCAACCCTATTGGAAAGTATGAAATCCCTCAATGATGCGGAACCACCATATATTGGACAACACACTCAACCAACATTGATGGTAGATTAGAAATTCCTCAAGAGTGCATACACATCCCGTGTACCCCGCTCTATCGGAGTCTATGTCTAACCATACGCCTAGGCCTACCAATATGTTAGCCAACTCCCTATCCAAGGCACTCTTGCCTCTAGGGAGCCTCCCATGCATGACTATCCGAGTCCTCCCGACTCTAGCCATGACTCCTTGCTTACCTATCCGAGTCATCCCGACTCTAGGCAAGTCTTCTTGCTTGGCTATCCGAGTCATCCCGACTCTAACCAAGACTTCATGCCTTTTACAAGGACTTCCTAGTGTGATCATGTGAATGCAAATGATGCAAACATTCATTTCAACATAGAACATGTGATCAATACATTCTATGGCACAAATAGACCTAAACATGTGAAAACACAATTAATCAAGTCTAGATGCAAAAATACATGAATAGAAACCTAAGCATGTGAAACACCTAACACATACACTCAAAGTCTCATTCACACACATAACACTTGAATCACAAAATGTTCATTAAGTCCTAATTCAAGATGCTATCAATATACAATCAAAGACTAGATATATGAGATTAAAATCAATCAATATACTAGACAAAAATATAGAGCAAGGTTTTGAGATTCACATCAATCAAAACCTATATTCTCTAAATCACAAACAAATACACAAATCCTTGATTTCTTCAATCAAAGGACCAAATCAAATCTCAAAGTCATTTTAACACAAAATTAATTCAATTAAGTATTAAACAACCTAAGATGCCATTCTAATCACAATACAACTCACAAACAAATGTAAAACCTAGAATCATAAAATCTAGTCAACATAAGTCCATAAATTGAGTTTCAATTGGAATGATAATCAAGCTACCTTTTCAAATAGCTTTCATAAAACAATAACATAGATATAGAAGAAGAAACCCCAAGCATTTGGAAGGTCAAATAACAAGAAATCCCTAAGATGAGACCATTACCTCGGATTTTGAAGTTGGTTCGGAATTCAGTGATCAACCACTGGAAATCACAATCAAACAGCTACCAAACCACTTGGAGATGTTAGAGGACTCAAATACGAACACTCTCCAACTTGAATCACTCAAATCCGACTCCGGATGAGGAAGATATGGTGTTTCGAAAATCTGAAAATTCAGAGGAGAGGGCTGACGGGAAAACTTGATTTTTCTTCTTGAAAATTCAAAATGAGAGAGAGAGAGAGAAGAAATAGGAGGAGAGAGAAAAGATTTTTCGGCCAATCACGTGGTGCCACGTCACCCCCAGGCCGTGGGGGGCGCGTGGCCCACACGGGAGCAGAGGGTGCTCCAGGCCGTGGGGCCCACGGCCTCAACCACGGCCAGCCCATGTGGCCCACGGCCTGGGCTGTTCTCTCCGGCGCTCCCTCGGTTCGTCGGCCCGTATCTTGAGCGTCTGAACTTCGAATTTGAATTCGTTTTCGGATTACGAACCGTGACTCTCTCACGCACGAAAACGACTATACAACTTTGAAAAACGGTTGAGAAATCATCTCGGAAATCATCGATGAAGTCAACACAACGTAAGAGAACGTAAAGTGGCATAGTCAACACGTTTGGACTCGAAACCTTATGAATGAGTAACCGAAACGACCGGAACTCAATAAGGCATTGAATAAGAACATGTTCAAGTCCTAAACACAAAATACAGAAACATACAAACACAAATACACACACATATGCTAGTTTCCGGACATAGTCCTAGAAAATGCAAAACACAAAGTTTATTAACTAAATGTGAATGCATGAGCATATTTTGCCAAGTGTGTGAAAGTGAAATGTAAATGAAATAAAATTATGAAGGGACACACAAGAATGATATGTGTGAGTGTGTGCCTAGCCTTGTAAGAGATAAGAGGTCTTTGTATACCTTTGTAGACCGATAATGTCCGAAACTCTTAAAAGCCGGCAACTTGAACGAATAATGGTTGAGACGTCCTTCGTCTTCGAAATCCTTCATTTACTAACCACTAAACATTACAAGTAAAACACGTTTTGATATGGAATTAATGCCAACACTAATTATCAACCTAACAATCTCCCCCTTTGGCAAATTCCATGACAAAACCCCTAAACAAACACTAAAACAATTACAAAGAAAATTTGGTCACAATGAGTACAATGAGTTACACATATAGACACAAATTATAAATCAAGTCTTGAACTTCATCTTGGTCTTCTCTTGATATCACCTAAAAAAGAAACTTGAAAGCACAAGAATATCCAAGAGACAACAAGTATGGCAATATCCAAGTATCCAATCATAGGCAAGAAAATAATAACATATAAGTTCAAATGGATCAAGTATGCTCCCCTTTAATACATACTATCCATCAATATATTCTAAGCCAAGATTCAACAAAAATATTACATGCCATATAGTTCAAGCTAGATACCAAATATACAAAAACAACTAACATAAGGCTAAGTAAGCTAGATATCTCCCATGTGTTTCTCATATTTCTCCCCCTTTTTGACATGATATGAAGTCAAAGGGAAAGAGTAAGAAATTATACCTCATGAAGCTTTCTAGCCACTTGTGCCACCAAGGAAAGAAGAACGGTGTGCGGATCTCACATATTGCCTTGTTGGAGTTGATTTTCCTTCCAACTCTTTGATCCTCTCATCTTGAGCAACAAGCTTTGCACTAAGGTCTTCAATCTTCCTTTGTGACGCCTCAATCAACCTATGAGATTCTTCAACCTCTTTCCTCAATTTTAAAGCCCAACTAGGAAGAGCGGGTGAGTTAGGGACATGGTTAGAATCAAGAGAATCACCAAAAAGCCTAAGTACATCATTAGACTTTCCCTTGTCCTTGTATGACATGGTTGCCATACGTTTCTCACTCAACTTCTTTAAGGGAGGAAGCATAACATCACCATCAAGATTCCTCACACCTTTAGCTAAGCACAATTGAGTTATAAACCCCGGAAAAGCCAATTTCTTGTCCAAGCGACTAGTACAAGCCGCACTTTGAATTTGCTCCATAAGCAATTCACCAAGGTTTATAGGTTGTGAAATTCCCTTAAGCAATATAGTGTAAATATACCTAGAGGGGGGGTGAATAGGTATAGGCTCCAAATTCTTCCAATTAAAAATAATGCGGAAAATTACAAAGCAAAATGCACACTTGATAAGATTTAGCAAATGAATTGATTTCACTAAGAAAAGAGTTAATCAATTTACAAGATGTGCAAACAATGTAATATATGGAAGATAAAAGAAAGTAAAGCAAAATTGAACACAATGATTTTAACGTGGTAAAACCTCAATGAGGAAACATCCACGGGTTGATACCACAACCACCGGCAAAGCAATTCACTATGTGAAAAAGGACTTACACACTCAAGCTATCACTCATGATATCCGCTCAAGCTATCAACTCCTAATCTACCCTCGGGCTAGTGAATCACCAAGCCTACTTCCTATCCGAGATGTATCCTACACCTCTAGAAAGTAACTTCCTATCCAAGACGCTCACGTCTCTAGGAAGATTTCGTGCTTGCCTATCCGGATCCTCCTGACCCTAGACAAGACTTCCTTGCTCTATCCACAAAGCTTCACTCACTTTGCTAGAGACTTCAACCTAATGCAAGGCTATGATCTAAAGTGATGCAAGTGATGCAAACACAAACAAATTAAGCTAGATGATCAATCAAGCAAAATGTACATGTTCAATGACAATCTAGAATATGCTTCCAACACACAATCACAAGATTATCTAGAAATCAAGACATGTAAATCAATAAGAACAAAGGTATGAATATTCAATATATCACACTAAAAACCTAGTTCTTAGATCATGAAATAAAACATAGAAATAACATGAAGCACATCACACATATATTTTCTAGAATCAATTTCATGATAAATCAAGTTTAGCACATATATGTTCAAAACAAATCACAAAGCTAAAACTCAATTAACTAATGATCAAACACCCCTAGCATATGATCTAACATACTTCTTAACAAATTTCATCAATCAAATAGTAAGAATCAAGAGATGATCAAAGATGAAATTGAAAAAGAAGAAGTTGAAACAAACAACCTGACCACGTACTGAAAATGAGACTGCTGGGAAAAATGTCGAAGTCAAATGTCTCTGAAAATGCTTGGGGTTTGTAGCTCTCTTCAAGACCAACAATTTTGGTTTTTGAATCGATTGATTTTGAGTTCGTATGAGAAAGTTATGATCAAAATAAAAAAACAAAAAATTGAAGAAAACTGCAGAAATTTCGTGAAAATCACTTCAAGTTCTTCAACATGTGTGGAGGGAAGGAGAGGAGTTTAAAAGGAGGAAAGAGAAGGTTTTTCAGGGCCAATCACCATGAGCCACGTCACCCTCCCGTGGGGGACGCGTGGGCCAGACGGGACCAGAGAGGGTCCCTGGCCGTGGGCCCCACGGCCTCCCCCACGGGGAGGGGCACACGTGGTCTCATGGCCACTCTAGCCTCTCTCGCGAACTCTCACGTTCTTTAGCCGTATCTTGGGCATCCGAACTCCGATTTCGAATCCGTTTTCGGATTACGAACCGTGACTTCCTCACGCACGACTACGACTACTCAACTTTGAAAAAAGGTTGAGAAATCATCTCGGAATCCGACGATGAAGTCAACACAACAAATGAGAACGAAAAGTAGCATAGTCAACTTGTTTGGACTCGAAACCTTATGAATGAGTAGCCGAAATGACCGGAAATCAATAAGGCTTTAAATAAGAATATGTTCAAGTCCTAAACACAAAATACGGAAACAAATAAACACATATTCACACAAACATGCCATATCAAAGAGATAGTCACAAAGCATGCAATTTCACAATGTTTGTCAATACAAGTTCAATGCATGAGCATGCTATGAAGTGTGTGAATGTGTTATACCAAATGTTTGAACCACGATGCAGGGACACACATGTATGAATTGTGTGTGTGTGTGCGCTAACGCCTTGCAAGAGGGTGGAAGTCAAAATTTACCTTTGACGTTTTTCACCTCTTGAAGACGACTTTTGCACTAGACGTTGCTCTTCACTCTTTAAGCTTCCTTTCTTCAAATAATGTCCTAAGCAACAACTAATACAATCATAGAGTGTTTTGCAATGGAATTAAGCCAATACAAATCATAAACCTTACAATCTCCCCCTTTGGCTATTCCATGGCAAAAGCACTCAACCTCACCATACAATGTTTCACTCAAATAAACTCAAAATGATAGCATACTCTCAATCTCACATTACAAAGAAATTCCTAGACTAAAAAGTCTTCAAGTCTTCAAGAATTCCTCTTTCGGTCTTCAAAGTACCTATGAGAGAAAATAGCAACCAAAAAGAGATCTTCTCTAAAGAAGAATGGTGAGTTATTTAACCAAACAACAAACAACAAACATAGAAGACATCCCTTATCTCATACAAAAATGCATTATCTCAAGTGATCAAAATATTTTCATATTAAAGCACTCCCTTAATTTCCTAATTCCCAAGGACCAATCATCCTTAACATTAGCAAGAAAGAATTCTTTCTCCCCCTTAAGACAAGAATTCTCCCCCTTAAGACAAAGTCTCAATTAAGCACAAAGAGGAATATGATCACACAATTGGAACATTTTTCCACATAAAGTGTGAAGTATACAAAATCTCCCCAATATCAAACATGGTGAGGTATACATTTTCTCCCCCTTTTTGTCAAGGAATAGACAAGGGACACAAGAGATAAAGAACGAGATACAAAGCAAACAAATCGTATAGAGAGCGAAAGTTGAATAAACTAAAGCTCCCCCTTAACATATGCTCCACACATTATCAACAAGTAGATTTGTTCACAAGGGACATCACACAATCACACAAACAAGCAATAAGAGAAAATATTTCATAACTTGTCAAAGTCCAAGAGAGAATCATAGATTTTCATTAATCTCTCAAAAATATTCTCACATTGCTAATGAATCAAGCACATAAGCAAAGTGTGTGTGTGTGAATGCTTCTCAAATATATAGAAGGAGTAATTGTGATATCAACATGCAAACTCTATCCACACCTATCCATCTAAAGCCTTTCCAAAAATAGGTCAAACCGATATTCATCCGGATTTTTGCTTTTAAAAAGAATAGATATCAACATATGAGCGTGTGTGTGCATGTGGCTCGTTTTCCCGTTTCTATTTGTCAACCCAAGCTTTTTCACAATTCTCAACTATACACCATAAAGCCTTTTATTTTGTTTTAGGCTTGAATCAAAGAATTTTTTTTTTTAAATGATTCTTTTCAACACTTCTTTGATTTTTTCTAACATAAACATATACACCTCATGGCGGCTTTCACTCATCACAATGGTGTAGCCCTTTCCTACATTGGGTGGCTTCACAACCAAGGTGTGTAGCCCTTTCCATGAGGGTGCTCGTTGATTACTATGTAGAGCCGAAGCAAAATGGATACATACCATAGGTCATCTATCATGTACTTAACAATAAACTTCTAGATGCATCCATTATCTACACATATTCAACCACATATACTCAAAACTAAAACATACAAGAGAAGCATTAGTGCACTTTTCAAAAATATGATTTTCAAGCTTAAGTGCATGATCTAGAAACAATAAAAGATACTTGTTTAAGATCATTACTTCTCAAGTAAGTAGCTCTCAAAGATATTGATATTCAAATAAAGTTTTGCTCATCAAACCACTCACAATCACACATAAACAATAATCAACACAAATCATGTCAATGGATCTTTGAAGAGTTTTAAACCTCTTTTTGTCCAAGGACTTAGTAAACAAATCCGCAAGTTGATTTTTAGTAGGCACATGCTTTAGAGAAACAATAGAATGGTCAACATGTTCTCTAATGAAATGATGCCTAATATCTATGTGCAATGATATCATGCATACAAAGAGTTGAAAAGATGAAATAGAAAGCAAGCTTTTAGAGTAGAGAAATACCTTAGCAAGCTTTTTCACCAATGAAAGGTCTCCGCTCTTTTTATGAGCTTTCTTGGCTTGTTTGTCCTCATGACAACAAGTTGTTGGTGTGTCATCCCAAGAAAATAAAGACCAAACACTTTCAACTCAAATAAACACATAAAAATGACTTTCTCTAAAAGTCTTAACAAAATTAATCACCAAATAGATTTCAAAATTCAACTTCTTTAAAGTTAATCAACAAATTTTGACTATCATAGTGATTATGAGAATATTAAGTTCATGAATTGATTAGAGACACCAAGTTTGAATACTAGACCTAGCACATTACAAATAGCTTAGTCAAGCATCAAACTTAGAACTCTTATCAAACAAGAACAAAAATATTCTCATATGTGCTACTCAATCAAGTATGAGAGCACTCACCTTTGACCATATTAGTCTTAGGTGAACCAACAAAAACAACATCATGATCATTACGCATGGCAATATGAAATCTAGAAGATAAATCATCAACTATCTTCTTCATGAAAATATCACTCATATTAAAGTCATCATTTTTGCCACGCACAAATATTTCATCAAGACTCTTCAAATGATCATGGTTAACACTCTTCTTAACCAACTTCTTCTCAACATATTTCTTAACATGATTATTATTAACATGCATGTCATTCTTTTCAATCCAAATTTTCTTGGTAGGTTTCTTCACATGAATATGATCAATATGCACATTTCTCAAAGCATCAAAGCTATTGTCATGTTTAGAAACTTTCAAAGAAGATTTATCCATTTCACAAGTATGCACATTATTTTTCTTAACCCAAACTTTCCTTGTTGATTTCTTTTCATTAACATGTTCATCATGCATAGTCTCTAATGCTCTAACATGTTTAGAAACAACCAAAGGAAGTCTTTTCATCTCACTAGCATGCATCTCATTCCCTAGTTCGCATTGTCTAATATACTTGTAGCATTTAGGTTTGATATGCCCTACAACATTGCAAAAATGACAAACCGGGATAAACTTAGAGATGTTATGTCTAGCACTAGACTTAAACTCATGCTTAGGAGAATGATTAGGTAACTTTTTCACATTTTTATCATGTTCCACATTTCCTAGTTTGCATTGCCTAGCATATTCATAACACTTAGGCCTAATGTGACCAACCACATTACAATAATGACAAACCGGAATGAATTTAGAAAAGTTACCTTTTGGGTGTGCATGCTTTGGTTGAAAAGTCGGTTGAGAAGTTCCATTGCTCTTCTTGTCTTTGTCTTTGATGTTAGAAGGAATAGTACTAGAGTCTTTCTTCTTCTTGGACTTTCTTGACTTGTTCTTGGTTGTAGGAGTCTTCTTAACTTCTTCTACAAAACCCAAGCCACTCATATCTCCATGATGCTTTCCAAGTTTTATCACTTCATCAAGCTTAATGGCTCCAATTTTCATGCCACTAATAGACTCTTTGAGAGATTTGACTTCATCTATAAGGTCACACTCCTTTATCTTCATGATAGACAAAGAGTTCTCTTTTTGCTTAATCTCTCCTTCCATGGCAAACAACTTCATAGTAAAGTCTTCTTTTAGATCATCTAGCTCTTGAGCACTTTCCTCAACCTTTGAGACACACTTTTCAATGGTCTTTTCATGCTCTTTGATGACTTCACTTTGCTTGCTCATCTTTTCCAAAGACATCTTCTTTTCATTGACAAGAGCTTTAAAGATCACCACTAAATTGGCATTGATCAACTTTAACTTGTTGTTCTCTTCATTCTTTTGTTGAAGGATCTTGTCATTGAAGCTTATAAAATCTTGATTTGAGGAGACTTCAAACTCTTCATCATTGGAGGAGATTTCACTATCTTCACTACTTGAAGAGTTTTCACTTTCCTCAATACTTGAGGAGTCTTCACTATTATCCTCAAATCTTCCTTCATATATAGCCACGTGAACAATGTGATTGCAAGTAGATTCTCAATCATCCAAGGACTCCTTTTCCTCTACTACATCACTCACACTCATCCATGCTTTATCATTGATGGCTCTAATGTAGGCTTTCATTGTATTTCTCCAAAAGGTGTAGTTACCACTATCCAAGAATGGAGGTCTAGCACTAGAAGCACCTTCCGACATTGAATCGCCCATAACTACAAAAATGAACAAACACAAAAGAAACACAACAAAACAAAAACACAAACACTATAATATGGATCTATCTAATTACTTCTAGACACCTGCTCTGATACCAATTGAAATTCCCTTAAGCAATATAGTGTAAATATACCTAGAGGGGGGGGGGGGGGGGGGGGGGGGGGGGTGAATAGGTATAGGCTCCAAATTCTTCCAATTAAAAATAATGCGGAAAATTACAAAGCAAAATGCACACTTGATAAGATTTAGCAAATGAATTGATTTCACTAAGAAAAGAGTTAATCAATTTACAAGATGTGCAAACAATGTAATATATGGAAGATAAAAGAAAGTAAAGCAAAATTGAACACAATGATTTTAACGTGGTAAAACCTCAATGAGGAAACATCCACGGGTTGATACCACAACCACCGGCAAAGCAATCCATTATGTGAAAAAGGACTTACACACTCAAGCTATCACTCATGATATCCGCTCAAGCTATCAACTCCTAATCTACCCTCGGGCTAGTGAATCACCAAGCCTACTTCCTATCCGAGATGTATCCTACACCTCTAGAAAGTAACTTCCTATCCAAGACGCTCACGTCTCTAGGAAGATTTCGTGCTTGCCTATTCGGATCCTCCTGACCCTAGACAAGACTTCCTTGCTCTATCCACAAAGCTTCACTCACTTTGCTAGAGACTTCAACCTAATGCAAGGCTATGATCTAAAGTGATGCAAGTGATGCAAACACAAACAAATTAAGCTAGATGATCAATCAAGCAAAATGTACATGTTCAATGACAATCTAGAATATGCTTCCAACACACAATCACAAGATTATCTAGAAATCAAGACATGTAAATCAATAAGAACAAAGGTATGAATATTCAATATATCACACTAAAAACCTAGTTCTTAGATCATGAAATAAAACATAGAAAATAACATGAAGCACATCACACATATATTTTCTAGAATCAATTTCATGATAAATCAAGTTTAGCACATATATGTTCAAAACAAATCACAAAGCTAAAACTCAATTAACTAATGATCAAACACCCCTAGCATATGATCTAACATACTTCTTAACAAATTTCATCAATCAAATAGTAAGAATCAAGAGATGATCAAAGATGAAATTGAAAAAGAAGAAGTTGAAACAAACAACCTGACCACGTACTGAAAATGAGACTGCTGGGAAAAATGTCGAAGTCAAATGTCTTTGAAAATGCTTGGGGTTTGTAGCTCTCTTCAAGACCAACAATTTTGGTTTTTGAATCGATTGATTTTGAGTTCGTATGAGAAAGTTATGATCAAAATAAGAAAACAAAAAATTGAAGAAAACTGCAGAAATTTCGTGAAAATCACTTCAAGTTCTTCAACATGTGTGGAGGGAAGGAAAGGAGTTTAAAAGGAGGAAAGAGAAGGTTTTTCAGGGCCAATCACCATGAGCCACATCACCCTCCCGTGGGGGACGCGTGGGCCAGACGGGACCAGAGAGGGTCCCTGGCCGTGGGCCTCACGGCCTCCCCCACGGGGAGGGGCACACGTGGTCTCATGGCCACTCTAGCCTCTCTCGCGAACTCTCACGTTCTTTAGCCGTATCTTGGGCATTCGAACTCCGATTTCGAATCCGTTTTCGGATTACGAACCGTGACTCCCTCACGCACGACTACGACTACTCAACTTTGAAAAAAGGTTGAGAAATCATCTCGGAATCCGACGATGAAGTCAACACAACAAATGAGAACGAAAAGTAGCATAGTCAACTTGTTTGGACTCGAAACCTTATGAATGAGTAACCGAAATGACCGGAACTCAATAAGGCTTTAAATAAGAACATGTTCAAGTCCTAAACACAAAATACGGAAACAAATAAACACATATTCACACAAACATGCCATATCAAAGAGATAGTCACAAAGCATGCAATTTCACAATGTTTGTCAATACAAGTTCAATGCATGAGCATGCTATGAAGTGTGTGAATGTGTTATACCAAATGTTTGAACCACGATGCAGGGACACACATGTATGAATTGTGTGTGTGTGCGCTAATGCCTTGCAAGAGGGTGGAAGTCAAAATTTACCTTTGACGTTTTTCACCTCTTGAAGACGACTTTTGCACTAGACGTTGCTCTTCACTCTTTAAGCTTCCTTTCTTCAAATAATGTCCTAAGCAACAACTAATACAATCATAGAGTGTTTTGCAATGGAATTAAGCCAATACAAATCATAAACCTTACAGGTTGGTTAGTAACCAAGGCATACACAATCTTAATCTTGTCTCTATTGAGCTCCGAAGCATTAGTAGAAACAATAAGATTGGAGCATACAAATAAATGCCAAAATGCACTAATTTTTGTTAGCTCACCTTGCCTAATAAAAGCATGTTTCCCCCACACAAAATCATCATCATCACAAAGAGTCTTACCCATTAAATCAAGGTTTTCCAAGACATCAACGTCAAGGAAATCCGATTCAATGTCATCGGACAAGTTAAGAAATTCATTAACCTTCCTAGGGCAAACTCTAAAAACAACTTTCCTTATGCTAAGAGTAGCACTAGTCACAGTAGAACCGGATTTGTAAGCATTATAAAATTCTCTAACAATGGTCTCATTAGATACTCCTAACATGTTGACCCATGAAATCCAATTCCTACTCTTAAGCACATCATAGACATATGATCCAATACAAGAGTCCAAGTCAATACCCCTTTCTTGAATTATCTTTTTGCACCCAAAAATTCCCAATTCATCAACTTTGTTACCTTTGGAAATTTTGGACGAAATTGTAGGTTTCGACTTGGCAATGGGAGATGAAGAAGTATTTCCACCAACCTTCTTTGCTTTACCCATGATCTTGCAACACAAAACAAACTAAAAACAAAGTGAGAGGAAACAAAGAAACAAATAAGAAACCAATAAACATATACAAAGGCAAAACACTATATTTAATAAATCACCATGCAAGTAAGAATTTATCATAGCATCTTCATGATTTATCAAAAATAAGAATAATGCCAACAATTAACAACCTTGAAGAACATGTGAACATGTCATAAAAGAGAACAAGAATTTAGCATATTATGCTCCCCCTTGACAAGTGCCTCATCTAAAATCAAGATAGACAAATGTTAACAAAAATCACCACACAATCACATCACAAGCAATTTTTATTAGATTTGCAAATAAGCTTCACATATCTAAGAGAGTTACATCAAGATTTTCAATCACTCTCATATGTCATCAAAAATTGCTAAAGTATCACAAATACTAATTAAGCAAAAGTGAGTGTGTGAAGATTTTGCTTCAAGTATATGAAAAGAAGTAGTTTGATAATCAAGCATGCATACAATTTCAACATCTATTCATCTTAGGCCTTTCCATAAAAAGGTCAAACCGGTTATCATCCGAAATTTTGCTTATAAAGAGAATATATTTCAACATGTGAGCGTGTGTGTGCATGTGGCTCATCAACCCATTTCTATTTGTCAACCCGAGCTCATTTGATTATTCAACTATACTCCAAAAGCCTTTTATATATTTTTTTTATTTATTTTTTTTTTTATTAAGGCTTGAATCAAAGAATTTTTTTTTTTTTTTTTTTATGATTCAATTCAACACTTCTTTGATTTTTCTAACATAAACATATACACCTCATGGCGGCTTTCACTCATCACAATGACGTAGCCCTTTCCAACATTGGGTGGCTTCACAACCAAGGTGTGTAGCCCTTTCCATGAGGGTGCTCGTTGAGTTCTATGTTGCCGAAGCAAATGGATACCAACCATTGGTCATTTTTAAATGTACTAGTCCTTAGGACTTCAAGGTGTATCCAAAGCGAACATCAATCAAGCTCAACATACTTAACAAAACATACAAGAGAAGCAAAGTGCATTTTTGAAACCAATTTCAAGGCTTAAAAGCACATGATCTAAAAGCAAGTAAAGAGACTTACTTAAGATCTCTACTTCTCAAGAGAGTAGCTATCAAAGAATATGAAGCTCACATTATTCAAATATTAGCCACTCAACAATCATACAAATAACAACACACTTCATGAAATAAGATCAATGTGAACACTTATCACCAAAAGATCTTAAACTAGCAAATGTCAAAAAGAGTACCATATAAACACTATATTAGTTCTCAATTATGACATGCTTCATGAATGTGATACAAACAATGAGTTGATAGATGAAAAATCAAGTAAGCAAGCAATATGATATAAAGATACCTTCGCACGCTATTTTCACCAAATACAAAGCCTTCACCCTTTTTATGAGTCCTCTTGGCTTGTGAGTCCTCATGACTACAAGTTATAGGTGTGTCGATTCCAAGAGACTAAAGGCAATGTAATCCAACTCAAACAAACACAAAAAAATGACTTTCAACACAAAGTGAGATAGCTAAGTTCATGTCAAGTTGTAAAGATACAAAGCAAAAAAGCTAAGCCTCTTATCAACGACACTAGTCTTAAAGCTAACTCACATGTGCAACTTACACTAATGGTAAGAGCACTCACCCTTGACAAATTTTGTCTTGGGTGGACAAACACGAACATCATCAAGATTCTCTTTGACTACAATGTTGAACCTAGAGTAAAGTTCTTCCACAACTTGATTCACAATAATATCATTAATACTCTTCTTTTCAACATTGTTAGCAACACATGCATGGTCAAACTTTGTAGGATATGCATTCTTCACCTTCCGGATATTCTTAGCATGCTTTGACAAATTATCATGCTTTCCATATTCAAAAGCTTTAGCATGCATAGAATTAGGTCCAATCGCTCTATTCCTAGATGCATTTTCTAAGTTGCAATATTCAATGAATTTATAGCACTTGGGCTTGATATGGCCTAAGGTATTGCAAAAATGACATATGGGAACAAAAGAAGAGATTTTACCTTCCGATGGTGGTGGAGGACAAATGGGAGTTTCAAGGGGTACCTTATTCTTCAATTTGTTCTTCTTCTTGGAACGTCTCTTCTTAGGAGCTTTCTCTTCAATGATAGCTTCACTAGTAGGAAGTGATGCTTCTATGAGCTTCTCTTCAACCACCGCTACACTTGAGCTCTCTAAGTTCATATTTGAGATGATCCTATCCTTTTCAAGCAAAATACCCTCAACTTCGCAAAGCTTCTTTTCAATAGCATTCTTTTCACGCAAGAGCCTACGAGTTGTAGCAACAAACTCATTCACTTAAATCTTGATCAAGTCCTCCTTCTCATCAATCTCACTCAAGGCTAATTTCAACTTCTCCTCAAGAAACTTCACCTTAGCCAAAAGATCAATGTAGGATGGATTATCATCTAAACACTCTTGATGACTTTGATCAATCTCCTTATCCAATGAATCTTGATTAACATCCTCTAGAGTAGAGTGAGAAGCCATGAATGCAACAAAGTTGCTTACTAGCTCTTCTTCACTAGAAGACTCATCACTTGAGCTCTCCTCATCACTAGAGGCATCATCTTCACTCCATGTAGCCGCCATAGCCTTTCCCTTCTTGTCCCTCTTAGAATCACCACTAGGACAATCCGAAGCATAATGTCCAAACTTCTTGCACTTGAAGCATTGAACTTTCCTATTGCTCTTAGCATGGCCACTCCTCTCATGAGGTAGAGTAAAGGACTTCTTGACTTCCTTGTCCCTTGAGTACTTGCCACTTGACTTGGCACCTTTCCTCATGAACTTCCTAAACTTCCTAACCAATAACGCCATCTCCTCATCATCATCGCTACTACTAGCTTCCTTGACAACCTTGAGAGCTAAACCCTTGTTCTTAGCCTTTGGTTTCATGCACGCCTCAAAAGTTTGAAGAGATCCTAGCAACTCATCTATGCTCATGACGTCAACGTCCTTGCTCTCTTCAATGGCGGTAACCTTGGCTTTGAACCTCTTTGGAAGTGATCTAAGAATCTTCCAATTTAGCCTCTCACCGGAGATAGGAGTACCAAGTGCTTGGCATTGGTTGGCGATGTCTAGAAGCTTATCTTGGAAGTCAATAAACTTGTCTTCCTCACCCATTTGCAAAACCTCAAATTGGGAAGTGAGCAATTGAAGACGAGACTTCTTCACCGCTTTAGTCCCCTCATTGGTGACTTGGAGAGCCTCTCATGCCTCCTTAGCGGTTTCTAGGTTTTGAATGTAGGAGAATTGCCTACCATCAACACCTCCAAAAATAGCATTCACCGCCCGATGATGCCACTTTGCTAACTCAAACTCATTAGTAGACCACTCACTCCTAGGCTTGGAAACGGTCACTCCATCCACAATCTTGTTAGGAGCAAGGTAACCTTCTTCAACGGTCATCCAAGCTCTCTCATCAATAGATCGGATGTAAGCCTTCATCCTCAATTTCCAAAACCCGTAGTTGTGACCCTTGAGAAGAGGAGGCCTAGAATTCGAAGCCCCTTCGGTCATCACATCATCTTGGAAAACCATTCTAGCAAATACCTAAGCAATCCACTCGTAAGTGTAAACCGGATCTCGCCGAGTGCCGTCCGACGACCCGCTCTGATACCAATTGAATGTACACAAACGAAGTTAAATTGCTTAAAGCATACCTAGAGGGGGGGGGGGGTGAATAGGTTTTTACACCTTTTTTCAAACCCTTGAACAAACATCCGTTTGTCCCTCAAGGTAGCCTTACACACAACACAATAAGCCAAGGTAGACATACATAGACAATACGATGACACAATCATAAGAGAAATGTCTAAGTATATCAACAAGTCATGTGAGGTAAAATATCAAATAATCATAACAACAAAATAAGCTTGTATTTCATAAGATGTTCAATGTGTTACAAGAGTGAGTAAAATGTCACTAAACAAATATTACAATATACAAAAGAATCAAAGATACAAATTGATCTATAGAATGAATACACTAATCACACTATACAAAGACTTGGTTCACAATACATCACAAGTGAATATTATGAATCAAGACAATAAAATATACAATTAAAATATAAGAGAAGAGATAGAAAGAATTAACACAAGGGATTTTTTAACGTGGTAAAACCTCGAAGGAGGAAACATCCACGGGTTGAACTACAACCATTGGGTACTATATTATTGGAAAGTAAACATAGAACATTCACAAAGTGACCAATCTTTAGCTCACCAAACCTAGTGAAGTCTAAGCCTACCCAACCCTATTGGAAAGTATGAAATCCCTCAATGATGCGGAACCACCATATATTGGACAACACACTCAACCAACATCGATGGTAGATTAGAAATTCCTCAAGAGTGCATACACATCCCGTGTACCCCGCTCTATCGGAGTCTATGTCTAACCATACGCCTAGGCCTACCAATATGTTAGCCAACTCCCTATCCAAGGCACTCTTGCCTCTAGGGAGCCTCCCATGCATGACTATCCGAGTCCTCCCGACTCTAGCCATGACTCCTTGCTTACCTATACGAGTCATCCCGACTCTAGGCAAGTCTTCTTGCTTGGCTATCCGAGTCATCCCGACTCTAACCAAGACTTCATGCCTTTTACAAGGACTTCCTAGTGTGATCATGTGAATGCAAATGATGCAAACATTCATTTCAACATAGAACATGTGATCAATACATTCTATGGCACAAATAGACCTAAACATGTGAAAACACAATTAATCAAGTCTAGATACAAAAATACATGAATAGAAACCTAAGCATGTGAAACACCTAACACATACACTCAAAGTCTCATTCACACACATAACACTTGAATCACAAAATGTTCATTAAGTCCTAATTCAAGATGCTATCAATATACAATCAAAGACTAGATATATGAGATTAAAATCAATCAATATACTAGACAAAAATATAGAGCAAGGTTTTGAGATTTACATCAATCAAAACCTATATTCTCTAAATCACAAACAAATACACAAATCCTTGATTTCTTCAATCAAAGGACCAAATCAAATCTCAAAGTCATTTTAACACAAAATTAATTCAATTAAGTATTAAACAACCTAAGATGCCATTCTAATCACAATACAACTCACAAACAAATGTAAAACCTAGAATCATAAAATCTAGTCAACATAAGTCCATAAATTGAGTTTCAATTGGAATGATAATCAAGCTACCTTTTCAAATAGCTTTCATAAAACAATAACATAGATATAGAAAAAGAAACCCCAAGCATTTGGAAGGTCAAATAACAAGAAATCCCTAAGATGAGACCATTACCTCGGATTTTGAAGCTGGTTCGGAATTCAATGATCAACCACTGGAAATCACAATCAAACAGCTACCAAACCACTTGGAGATGTTAGAGGACTCAAATACGAACACTCTCCAACTTGAATCACTCAAATCCGACTCCGGATGAGGAAGATATGGTGTTTCGAAAATCTAAAAATTCAGAGGAGAGGGCTGACGGGAAAACTTGATTTTTCTTCTTGAAAATTCAAAATGAGAGAGAGAGGGAAGAAATAGGAGGAGAGAGAAAAGATTTTTCGGCCAATCACGTGGTACCACGTCACCCCCAGGCCGTGGGGGGCGCGTGGCCCACACGGGAGCAGAGGGTGCTCCAGGCCGTGGGGCCCACGGCCAGCCCATGTGGCCCATGGCCTGGGCTGTTCTCTCCCACGCTCCCTCGGTTCGTCAGCCTGTATCTCGAGCGTCCGAACTCCGAATTCGAATCCGTTTTCGGATTACAAACCGTGACTCTCTCACGCATGAAAAAGATTATACAACTTTGAAAAACGGTTGAGAAATCATCTCGGAAATCATCGATGAAGTCAACACAACGTAAGAGAACGTAAAGTGGCATAGTCAACACGTTTGGACTCGAAACCTTATGAATGAGTAACCGAAATGACCGGAACTCAATAAGGCATTGAATAAGAACATGTTCAAGTCCTAAACACAAAATACGGAAACATACAAACACAAATACACACACATATGCTAGTTTTCGGACATAGTCCTAGAAAATGCAAAACACAAAGTTTATTAACTAAATGTGAATGCATGAGCATATTTTGCCAAGTGTGTGAAAGTGAAATGTAAATGAAATAAAATCATGAAGGGACACACAAGAATGATATGTGTGAGTGTGTGCCTAGCCTTGTAAGAGATAAGAGGTCTTTGTATACCTTTGTAGACCGATAATGTCCGAAACTCTTAAAAGCCGGCAACTTGAACGAATAATGGTTGAGACATCCTTCGTCTTCGAAATCCTTCATTTACTAACCACTAAACATTACAAGTAAAACACGTTTTGATATGAAATTAATGCCAACACTAATTATCAACCTAACAAACTCCATAAATGGTTTTGTGGAGAAAAAGGTGCTTGCTAAATACCATGCCGGGTTTAATGATTTAGCAATCAAGAGCACAAGAAAGATCAAGATGTTGAGAGAATAAAATCTTGAGCTTTCATCTCATGATGACCACTTAAGTGAACAAGTGGAAAAATTCAAGAATATGGAAGATAAGCTAAGAGAGGAGTTAGTCTTATCTAGGAGGAATGAAGAAAGTCTAAAGAGAGAGCTTGAAGAAGTAAGAGAGTCTATGACTAGGATGGATTCTAGCACCAAGAAGCTTGACCATATGCTTGGTGTTGGAAAGAGTCCATGTGACAAGAGGGGTCTTAGGTATGAAGATGGCAAGAAGATCTCAACCTCTAACAAGACCGTGTTTGTCAAGAGTTTGAGGAACTAAGAAACTTCATTTGTGCAAATTCCTAGGAAGAAGTTAGAAATAGGACAATGTTCAACTGCACAAGTGAAGATGGGGCCAAGAAGGCAACCTCAAGCTCAACCCCCTAGGGTCCCTCAAGCCAACATTCCTCCACACTTGGCTCACAAAGGAAAAAGGTCAATCATGCAACCTCAAGCTAAGAAGCAATCTAGACCGGTTCAACAACGAAGATGGATTGATGTTAGGTTGATAATTAGTGTTGGCATTAATTCCATATCAAAACGTGTTTAACTTGTAATGTTTAGTGGTTAGTAATTGAAGAATTTCGAAGACGAAGGACGTCTCAACCACAATTCGTTCAAGTTGCCGGCATTTAAGAGATTCGGGCATTATCGGTCGACAAAGGTATTCAAAGACCTCTTATCTCTTACAAGGCTAGGCATACACTCACACATATCATTCTTGTGTGTTCCTTCATGATTTAATTTCATTTACATTTCACTTTCACACACTTGGCAAAATATGCTCATGCATTCATATTTAGTTAATAAACTTTGTGTTTAGCATTTTCTAGGACTATGTCCGGAAACGAGCATATGTGTGTGTCTTTGTGTTTGTATGTTTCTGTTTTTTGTGTTTAGGACTTGAACATGTTCTTATTCAATGCCTTATTGAGTTCCGGTCATTTCGGTTACTCATTCATAAGGTTTCGAGTCCAAACAAGTTGACTATGCTACTTTACGTTCTCTTTTGTTGAGTTGACTTCATCGATGATTTCTGAGATGATTTCTCAACCGTTTTTCAAAGTTGTATAGTCATCGTCGTGCGTGAGAGAGTCACGGTTCGTAATCCAAAAACGGATTCAAATTTGGAGTTCGAACGCCTGAGATACGGGCCGACGAACCGAGGGAGCGCGTAAGAGGACAGCCCAGGCCGTGGGCCACATGGGCTGGCCGTGGTTGAGGCCGTGGGCCCCACGGCCTGGAGCAACCTCTGCTCCCGTGTGGGCCACGCACCCCCTACGGCCAGGGGGTGACGTGGCACCACGTGGTTGGCCGAAAACCTCTCTCTCTCTCCTCCTATTTCTTCCCTCTCTCTCTCCATTTTGAAATCCAAGAAGAAAAATTTCAGTATTCCCGCAACACATTCTCTCCAGTTTTTCAGATATTCGAAACACAATATCTTCCTCATCCGAAGTTGGATTTGAGTGATTCAAGTTGAAGAGTGTTCGTATTTGAGTCCTCTAACATCTCCAAGTGGTTTGGTGGCTGTTTGATCGTGATTTCCAGTGGTTGAACACTGATTTCCGAACCAGCTGCAAAATCCGAGGTATGAGTCTCAACTTTGGGATTTCTTGTTATTTGACCTTCCATTTGCTTGGGGTTTCTTCTTCTATATCTATGTTAATGTTTGGTAAAAGCTATTTGGAAAGATAGCTTGATTATCATTCTAATTGAAACTCAATTTGTGGACTAATGTTGACTAGATTATATGATTCTAGGTTTTACATATGTTTGTGAGTTGTATTGTGATTAGAATGGCATCTTAGGTTGTTTGATACTTAATTGAATTAATTTTGTGTTAAAATGACTTTGAGATTTGATTTGATCCTTTGATTGATAAAATCTAGGATTTGTGTATTTGTTTGTGATTTAGAGAATATAGGTTTTGATTGATGTAAATCTCAAAACCTTGCTCTATATTTTTGTCTAGTATATTGATTGATTTTAATCTCATATATCTAGCATTTAATTATATATTGATAGCATCTTGAATTTGTACTTCATGAACATGTAGTGATTCAAGTGTTATGTGTGTGAATGAGACTTTGAGTGTATGTGTTAGGTGTTTCACATGCTTAGGTTTCTATTCATGTATTTTTGCATCTAGACTTGATTATTTGTGATATCACATGTTTAGGTCTATTTGTGCCATAGAATGTATTGATCACATGTTCTATGTTGTATTGAATGTTTGCATCATTTGCATTCACATGATCACACTAGGAAGTCCTTGTAAAAGGTATGAAGTCTTGGTTAGAGTCGGGATGACTCGGATAGCCAAGCAAGAAGTCTTGCCTAGAGTCGGGATGACTCGGATAGGTAAGCAAGGAGTCATGGCTAGAGTCGGGAGGACTCGGATAGTCATGCATGGGAGGCTCCCTAGAGGCAAGAGTGCCTTGGATATGGAGTTGGCTATTGTATTGGTAGGCCTAGGCGTATGGTTAGACATAGAGTCCGATAGAGCGGGGTACACGGGAGGTGTATGCACTCTTGAGGAATTTCTAATCTACCATCGATGTTGGTTGTGTGTGTTGTCCAATATATGGTGGTTCCACATCATTGAGGGATTTCACACTTTCCAATAGGGTTGGGTAGGCTTAGACTTCACTAGGTTGGGTGAGCTAAAGATTTGTCACTTTGTGAATGTTCTATGTTTACTTTCCAATAATATAGTACCCAATGGTTGTAGTTCAACCCGTGGATGTTTCCTCCTTGGAGGTTTTACCACGTTAAAAAAATCCCTTGTGTTAATTCTTCCTATCTCTTTCTCTTACATTTTAATTGTATATTTTATTGTCTTGATTCATAATATTCACATGTGATGTATTGTGAAGCAAGACATTGTATAGTGTGATTAGTATATTCATTCCTTAGATCAATTTTGTATCTTTGATTCTTTTATATATTGTAATTTTTGTATAGTGACATTTTGATCACTCTTGTAACACATTGAACATCTTATGAAATACAAGCTTATTTTGTTGTTATGTTTATTTGCTATTTTACCTCACATAACTTGTTGATATACTTAGACGTTGTTCTTATGATTGTATTATCGTATTGTCTATGTATGTCTTCCTTGGCTTATTGTGTTGTGTGTAAGGCTACCTTGTGGGACAAACGAATGTTTGTTCAAGGGTTTGAAAAAGGTGTAAAAACCTATTCACCCCCCCCCCCCCTCTAGGTATGCTTTAAACAATTTAACTTCGTTTGTGTACATTCAATTGGTATCAGAGCGGGTCGTCGGACGGCACTCGACGAGATCCGGTTTATACTTACGAGTGGATTGCTTAGGTTTTTGCTAGAATGGTTTTCCAAGATGATGTGATGACCGAAGGGGCTTCGAATTCTAGGCCTCCTCTTCTCAAGGGTCACAACTACGGGTTTTGAAAATTGAGGATGAAGGCTTACATCCGATCTATTGATGAAAGAGCTTGGATGACCGTTGAAGAAGGTTACCTTGCTCCTAACAAGATTGAGGATGGAGTGACCGTTTCCAAGCCTAGGAGTGAGTGGTCTACTAATGAGTTTGAGTTAGCAAAATGGCATCATCGGGCGGTGAATGCTATTTTCGGAGGTGTTGATAGTAGGCAATTTTCCTACATTCAAAATCTAGAAAACGCTAAGGAGGCATGTGAGGCTCTCCAAGTCACCAATAAGGGGACTAAAGCGGTGAAGAAGTCTCGTCTTCAATTGCTCACTTCCCAATTTGAGGTTTTGTAAATGGGTGAGGAAGACAAGTTTGTTGACTTCCAAGATAAGCTTCTAGACATCGCCAACCAATGCCAAGCACTTGGTACTCCTATCTCCGGTGAGAGGCTAAATTGGAAGATTCTTAGATCACTTCCAAAGAGGTTCAAAGCCAAGGTTACCGCCATTGAAGAGAGCAAAGACGTTGACGTCATGAGCATAGATGAGTTGCTAGGATCTCTTCAAACTTTTGAGGCGTGTCTGAAACCAAAGGCTAAGAACAAGGGTTTAGCTCTCAAGGTTGTCAAGGAAGCTAGTAGTAGCGATGATGATGAGGAGATGGCGTTATTGGTTAGGAAGTTTAGGAAGTTCATGAGGAAAGGTGCCAAGTCAAGTGGCAAGTACTCAAGGGACAAGGAAGTCAAGAAGTCCTTTACTCCACCTCATGAGAGGAGTGGCCATGCTAAGAGCAATAGGAAGGTTCAATGCTTCAAGTGCAAGAAGCTTGGACATTATGCTTCAGATTGTCCTAGTGGAGATTTTAAGAAGGACAAGAAGGGAAAGGCTATGGCGGCTACATGGAGTGAAGATGATGCCTCTAGTGATGAGGAGAGCTCAAGTGATGAGTCTTCTAGTGAAGAAGAGCTAGTAAGCAACTTTGTTGCATTCATGGCTTCTCACTCTACTCTAGAGGATGTTAATCGAGATTCGTTGGATAAGGAGATTGATCAAAGTCATCAAGAGTGTTTAAGTGATAATCCATCTTACATTGATTTTTTTGGCTAAGGTGAAGTTTCTTGAGGAGAAGTTGAAATTAGCTTTGAGTGAGATTGATGAGAGGAGGACTTGATCAAGATTTAAGTGAATGAGTTTGTTGCTACAACTCGTAGGCTCTTGCGTGAAAAGAATGCTATTGAAAAGAAGCTTTGTGAAGTTGAGGGTAATTTGCTTGAAAAGGATAGGATCATCTCTAATATGAACTTAGGGAGCTCAAGTGTAGCGGTGGTTGAAGAGAAGCTCATAGAAGCATCACTTCCTACTAGTGAAGCTATCATTGAAGAGAAAGCTCCTAAGAAGAGACGTTCCAAGAAGAAGAACAAATTGAAGAATAAGGTACCCCTTGAAACTCCCATTTGTCCTCCACCACCACCGGAAGGTAAAATCTCTCCTTTTGTTCCCATATGTCATTTTTGCAATACCTTAGGCCATATCAAGCCCAAGTGCTATAAATTCATTGAATATTGCAACTTAGAAAATGCATCTAAGAATAGAGAGATTGGACCTAATTCTATGCATGCTAAAGCTTTTGAATATGGAAAGCATGATAATTTGTCAAAGCATGTTAAGATTGTCCGGAAGGTGAAGAATGCATATCCTACAAAATTTGACCATGCATGTGTTGCTAACAATGTTGAGAAAAAGAGTATTAATGATATTATTGTGAATCAAGTTGTGGAAGAACTTTACTCTAGGTTCAACATTGTGGTCAAAGAGAATCTTGATGATGTTCGTGTATGTCCACCCAAGACAAAATTTGTCAAGGGTGAGTGCTCTTACCATTAGTGTAAGTTGCACATGTGAGTTAGCTTTAAGACTAGTGTTGTTGTTAAGAAGCTTAGCTTTTTGCTTTGTATCTTTACAACTTGACATGAACTTAGCTATCTCACTTTGTTTGTTTTGATAGTCAAAATTTGTTGATTAACTTTTGAGAAGTTTTTTTTTGGAATCTATATGATAATATTATTGTTATGGCTTTTAGAGAAAGTCATTTTTTTTGTTGATGTGAGTTGGATTACATTGTCTTTAGTCTCTTGGAATCGACACACCTATAACTTGTAGTCATGAGGACTTACAAGCCAAGAGGACTCATAAAAAGGGTGAAGACATTGTATTTGGTGAAAATAGCTTGCGAAGGTATCTCTATGTCATATTGCTTGCTTACTTGATTTTTCATCTATCAACTCATTGTTTGTATCACATTCATGAAGCATGTCATAATTGAGAACTAATATAGTGTTTATATGGTCCTCTTTGACATTTGCTAGTTTAAGATCTTTTGGTGATAAGTGTTCACATTGATCTTTGTAAGGTTCCCATTTGTTGATTGGCTAATTTCGTGGACAAACCACATGTTGGGGTACTTTGTAAGGGTAGCTTAGGTATTGGTTTTATTGTTCGAAGCCCTTTGAAGACCTTGAGTTGATAAGCACCGAAGGTAATTTTCTTTGTGCTTACTTGACTTGAAGAGATAGTTGCACACACTCACAACTCATGCATATGTCTTATCTTTGTATGTTGTGTTTATTTGTGTTGTGCATTAATGCCTATTTTCATCTCTTCTTGCATGTTAAATGATTGCATCTAGCTTATTAATTGCCATAACTTGTTAGGCATTAGGATGCATTCACTTCCCACACTTGCACTTCATGATTAGTCTTAAGTGTGGTGTAATTCGTTTCTGTTTGTGTGATCGGAAACGTCCGCGCTTGCACGATGGTGTGCATGTCTTAGCGCGATGGTTGACCACTTGAGAAGGTCTCATTCTTCTCTTGGATAAGTGTTAGATTTGGTTTGGTTATTTGGAGTAAGTGTCTAGTTTCAAAAGATTGGATTTCGAGGTTTTAAGTGTTTTCAAAACTGACCTTTGTATGGTCTTGTGACCATAACTTTTTATAAAAAGATTGAAATTGAGTTTTGTAAAATTCTGGACAAACTACACTCTCATACCTTTCCAACGGTATATTATTCGTAATATTTCATGACCGTTTGGATTGGTTTTGAAATTTTCAAAGTGACCACTAAAACAGGGCATCACAGCTGTTATCCGAATCTGACCTTTGGTCACTCAAATGACCATAACTTTTTCTACAGTTATCCAAATCATGTTTTGTTAATTGGAGTAGAAAGTAGACTTCCATACCTTTCCAACGGTATATTATATGAAAGGTTTCGATGTCGTTTGGTCATGTTTTGAGTCGCTTGAAAATCAAGCTTTGTGCTGTGACGCTTGCCGCGGTTTCAGTGCCTCGGTTTGTGACAGCGGCAGTTGAGCGACAGCAACGTCCTTGCTGTGCCGCGGCTACAGTGCCACGGTTTAGCAACCGCGGCAGGCAAGCCACAGAGATATTTTTAGTGCGTTTTTCCAAAACGACCACACTTCACTTATGGCCCCTATATATATAACACTTTGACTTTAGGTCAGACAAGAGAGTTCATATCAGATTTCATACTTAGGATATTTTTCAAAGAGAAGAAAAATTCCAAGAACTCATTTTTATTCACTCAAACACTTTTTCATGATCATCAATCATCATCTAGCATCATCTTAGATCATCTAGATGTCATCTAGCATGGATTATTCATCATACTTTGCTTGGTAAGCTTTTCACTAATATCTTACATATTTTGTGTTTCTCTTATCTAGCAATCTCAATTTAATTACTTGTATGTGATTTTATATTCTTTGAATACAAGATTGAGATTAGTATGATGTATGTTTGAGAAGTTGTATTGTGCTAGCTTTTTAGGTTTTGTGCTTAATATTGTTTAGCCAAACTAATTGACATGTCATTTAGTTTTGATATCTAGGATTGTTCTTAATTGAATATTAATCATCTTAGATAAGCATATAGGGTTTCCCTTGCTCTATGTTGCATTTTGGATATTCACATATATTCACTTAGGGTTGTATTCTCTTCTAGAGAAAGTAAGTCTTGTGTGTAGCAACCGGGATTAGGTTGCTTAGATCGCAAGCAAATTGGACTAGGTTCACTCATACCGGGATTAGGTAGGTGTGTGATTACTTCCGGGATTAGGTTGTAATCGTTTGCACATTTAGTGGATTCGAGGTTCGAGTGTGGCTTACTTACATAGCCCGTGGTTTTTCCCGTGAGGGTTTCCACGTAAAAATCAAGTGTTGATTTAATTTCCGCACCATATTACACTTGCTTGTTTATATTATCTTGAGGGTAAATTCGTAATTTTGACTAACACGAAAAATTGGGTAAAAAGCGTAAAATCTATTCACCCCCCCTCTAGATAGCTTTATACACACCGTGCTATAATTAGTTTCAATCTTATTTCATGAAGTGTGTTGTTATTTGTATGATTGTTGAGTGGCTAATTTTTGAATAATGTGAGCTTCATATTCTTTGATAGCTACTCTCTTGAGAAGTAGAGATCTTAAGTAAGTCTTTTTACTTGCTTCTAGATCATGTGCTTTTAAGCCTTGAAATTGGTTTCAAAAATGCACTTTGCTTCTCTTATATGTTTTGTTAAGTATGTTGAGCTTGATTGATGTTCGCTTTGGATACACCTTGAAGTCCTAAGGACTAGTACATTTAAAAATGACCAATGGTTGGTATCCATTTGCTTCGGCAACATAGAACTCAATGAGCACCCTCATGGAAAGGGCTACACACCTTGGTTGTGAAGCCACCCAATGTAGGAAAGGGCAACGACATTGTGATGAGTGAAAGCCGCCATGAGGTGTATATGTTTATGTTAGAAAAATCAAAGAAGTGTTGAATTGAATCGAATCATAAAAAAAAAAAAAAATTCTTTGATTCAAGCCTTAAAAAATAAATAAATAAATAAATAATAAATAAAAGGCTTTTGGAGTATAGTTGAATAATCAAATGAGCTCGGGTTGACAAATAGAAATGGGTTGACGAGCCACATGCACACACACGCTCACATGTTGAAATCTATTCTCTTTATAAGCAAAATTTCGAATGATAACCGGTTTGACCTTTTTATGGAAAGGCCTAAGATGAATAGATGTTGAAATTGTATGCATGCTTGATTATCAAACTACTTCTTTTCATATACTTGAAGCAAAATCTTCACACACTCACTTTTGCTTAATTAGTATTTGTGATACTTTAGCAATTTTTGATAACATATGAGAGTGATTGAAAATCTTGATGTAACTCTCTTAGATATGTGAAGCTTATTTGCAAATCTAATAAAAATTGCTTGTGATGTGATTGTGTGGTGATTTTTGTGAACATTTGTCTATCTTGATTTTAGATGAGGCACTTGTCAAGGGGGAGCATAATATGCTAAATTTTTGTTCTCTTTTATGACATGTTCACATGTTCTTCAAGGTTGTTAATTGTTGGCATTATTCTTATTTTTGATAAATCATGAAGATGCTATGATAAATTCTTATTTGCATGATGATTTATTGAATATAGTGTTTTGCCTTTGTATATGTTTATTGGTTCTTTATTTGTTTCTTTGTTTCCTCTCACTTTGGTTTTTAGTTTGTTTTGTGTAGCAAGATTATGGGAAAAGCAAAGAAGGTTGGTGGAAATACTTCTTCAACTCCCATTGCCAAGTCCAAACCTACAATTTCTTCCAAAATTTCCAAAGATAACAAAGTGGATGAATTGGGAATTTTTGGTTGCGAAAAGATAATTCAAGAAAGAGGTATTGACTTGGACTCTTGTGTTAGATCCTATGTTTATGATGTGCTTAAGAGTAGAAATTGGATTTCATGGGTGAACATGTTAGGAATCTCTAATGAGACCGTTGTTAGAGAGTTTTATCATGCTTACAAATCCGGTTCTACTGTGACTAGTGCTACTCTAAGCATAAGGAAAGTTGTCTTTAGAGTTTGTCCTAGAAAGGTTAATGAATTTCTTAACTTGCCCGATGATATTGAATTGGAATTCCTTGATGTTGATATCTTGGAAAACCTTGATTTAATGGGTAGGACTCTATGTGATGATAATGATTTTGTGTGGGGGAAACGTGCTTTTATTACGCAAGGTGAGCTAACAAAAATTAGTGCATTTTGGCATTTATTTGTATGCTCCTATCTTGTTGTTTCTACTAATGCTTCGGAGCTTAATAGAGACAAAATTAAGATTGTATATGCCTTGGTGACTAACAAACCTATAAACCTTGGTGAATTGCTTGTGGAGCAAATTGAAATTGCGGCTTGTACTAGTCGTTTGGACAAGAAATTGGCTTTTCCGGGGTTTATAACTCAATTGTGCTTAGCTAAAGGTGTGAGGAATCTTGATGGTGATGTTATGCTTCCTCCCTTAGAGAAGTTGAGTGAGAAACGTATGGCAACCATGTCGTACAAGGACAAGGGAAAGTCTAATGATGTACTTAGGCTTTTTGGTGATTCTCTTGATTCTAACCATGTCCCTAACTCTCCCGCTCTTCCTAGTTGGGCTTTAAAATTGAGGAAAGAGGTTGAAGAATCTCATAGGTTGATTGAGGCGTCACAAAGGAAGATTGAAGACCTTAGTGCCAAGCTTGTTGCTTAAGATGAGAGGATCAAAGAGTTGGAAGGAAAATCAACTCCAACAAGGCAATATGTGAGATCTGCACACCGTTCTTCTTTCCTTGGTGGTACAAGTGGCTAGAGAGCTTCATGAGGTATATTTTCTTACTCTTTCCCTTTGGCTTCATATCATGTCAAAAAGGGGGAGAAATATGAGAAACACATGGGAGAAATCTAGCTTACTTAGTCTTATGTTAGTTGTTTTATATTTTTGTATATTTGGTATCTAGCTTGAACTATATGGCATGTAATATTTTTTTGTTGAATCTTGGCTTAGAATATATTGATGGATAGTATGTATTAATGGGGAGCATACTTGATCCATTTGAACTTATATGTTACTATTTTCTTGCCTAAGATTGGATATTGCCATACTTGTTGTCTCTTGGATATTCTTGTGCTTTCAAGTTCTTTTTAGGTGATATCAAGAGAAGACCAAGATGAAGTTCAAGACTTGTTGTTATAATTTATGTCTATATGTGTAACTCATTGTACTCATTGTGACCAAATTTTCTTTGTAATTGTTTTAGTGTTTGTTTAGGGGTTTTGACATGGAATTTGCCAAAGGGGGAGATTGTTAGGTTGATAATTAGTGTTGGCATTAATTCCATATCAAAACGTGTTTAACTTGTAATGTTTAGTGGTTAGTAATTGAAGAATTTTGAAGACGAAGGACATCTCAACCACAATTCGTTCAAGTTGCCGGCTTTTAAGAGATTCGGGCATTATCGGTCGACAAAGGTATTCAAAGACCTCTTATCTCTTACAAGGCTAGGCACACACTCACACATATCATTCTTGTGTATTCCTTCATGATTTAATTTCATTTACATTTCACTTTCACACACTTGGCAAAATATGCTCATGCATTCATATTTAGTTAATAAACTTTGTGTTTGGCATTTTCTAGGACTATGTCTGGAAACGAGCATATGTGTGTGTCTTTGTGTTTGTATGTTTCCGTATTTTGTGTTTAGGACTTGAACATGTTCTTATTCAATGCCTTATTGAGTTCCGGTCGTTTCGGTTACTCATTCATAAGGTTTCGAGTCCAAACAAGTTGACTATGCTACTTTACGTTCTCTTTTGTTGAGTTGGCTTCATCGATGATTTCTCAACCATTTTTCAAAGTTGTATAGTCTTTGTCGTGCGTGAGAGAGTCACGGTTCGTAATCCGAAAACGGATTTAAATTCGGAGTTCGGACGCCCGAGATACGGGCCGACGAACCGAGGGAGCGCGCGAGAGGACAGCCCAGGCCGTGGGCCACATGGGCTGGCCGTGGTTGAGGCCGTGGGCCCCACGGCCTGGAGCAGCCTCTGCTCCCGTGTGGGCCACGCACCCCCCACGGCCAGGGGGTGATGTGGCACCACGTGGTTGGTCAAAAACCTCTCTCTCTCTCCTCATATTTCTTCCCTCTCTCTCTCCATTTTGAAATCCAAGAAGAAAAATTTCAGTATTCCCGCAACACATTCTCTCCAGTTTTTCAGATATTCGAAACACCATATCTTCCTCATCCGAAGTCGGATTTGAGTGATTCAAGTTGAAGAGTGTTCGTATTTGAGTCCTCTAACATCTCCAAGTGGTTTGGTGGCTGTTTGATCGTGATTTCCAGTGGTTGAACACTGATTTCCGAACCAGCTGCAAAATCCGAGGTATGAGTCTCAACTTTGGGATTTCTTGTTATTTGACCTTCCATTTGCTTGGGGTTTCTTCTTCTATATCTATGTTAATGTTTGGTAAAAGCTATTTGGAAAGATAGCTTGATTATCATTCTAATTGAAACTCAATTTGTGGACTAATGTTGACTAGATTATATGATTCTAGGTTTTACATATGTTTGTGAGTTGTATTGTGATTAGAATGGCATCTTAGGTTGTTTGATACTTAATTGAATTAATTTTGTGTTAAAATGACTTTGAGATTTGATTTGATCCTTTGATTGATAAAATCTAGGATTTGTGTATTTGTTTGTGATTTAGAGAATATAGGTTTTGATTGATGTAAATCTCAAAACCTTGCTCTATATTTTTGTCTAGTATATTGATTGATTTTAATCTCATATATCTAGCATTTAATTGTATATTGATAGCATCTTGAATTTGTACTTCATGAACATGTAGTGATTCAAGTGTTATGTGTGTGAATGAGACTTTGAGTGTATGTGTTAGGTGTTTCACATGCTTAGGTTTCTATTCATGTATTTTTGCATCTAGACTTGATTATTTATGATATCACATGTTTAGGTCTATTTGTGCCATAGAATGTATTGATCACATGTTCTATGTTGTATTGAATGTTTGCATCATTTGCATTCACATGATCACACTAGGAAGTCCTTGTAAAAGGTATGAAGTCTTGGTTAGAGTCGGGATGACTCGGATAGCCAAGAAAGAAGTCTTGCCTAGAGTCAGGATGACTCGGATAGGTACGCAAGGAGTCATGGCTAGAGTCGGGAGGACTCAGATAGTCATGCATGGGAGGCTCCCTAGAGGCAAGAGTGCCTTGGATATGGAGTTGGCTATTGTATTGGTAGGCCTAGGCGTATGGTTAGACATAGAGTCCGATAGAGCGGGGTACACGGGAGGTGTATGCACTCTTGAAGAATTTCTAATCTACCATCGATGTTGGTTGTGTGTGTTGTCCAATATATGGTGGTTCCGCATCATTGAGGGATTTCACACTTTCCAATAGGGTTGGGTAGGCTTAGACTTCACTAGGTTGGGTGAGCTAAAGATTGGTTACTTTGTGAATGTTCTATGTTTACTTTCCAATAATATAGTACCCAATGGTTGTAGTTCAACCCGTGGATGTTTCCTCCTTGGAGGTTTTACCACGTTAAAAAAATCCTTTTGTGTTAATTCTTCCTATCTCTTTCTCTTACATTTTAATTGTATATTTTATTGTCTTGATTCATAATATTCACATGTGATGTATTGTGAAGCAAGACATTGTATAGTGTGATTAGTATATTCATTCCTTAGATCAATTTTGTATCTTTGATTCTTTTATATATTGTAATTTTTGTATAGTGACATTTTGATCACTCTTGTAACACATTGAACATCTTATGAAATACAAGCTTATTTTGTTGTTATGTTTATTTGCTATTTTACCTCACATAACTTGTTGATATACTTAGACGTTGCTCTTATGATTGTATTATCGTATTGTCTATGTATGTCTTCCTTGGCTTATTGTGTTGTGTGTAAGGCTACCTTGAGGGACAAACGAATGTTTGTTCAAGGGTTTGAAAAAGGTATAAAAACCTATTCACCCCCCCACCCCCCCCCCCCCCCCCCCCCCCCCCCCCCCCCCCCCCCCCCCCCCTTCTCTAGATATGCTTTAAGCAATTTAACTTCGTTTGTGTACATTCAATTGAACCCATTCATCCACAAAGACAAGGACAAGGTATGATTCCTTATTTTACTCATATATGTCATTTTTTGTGGATTTGATGGTCATATTAGACCACATTGCTTTCAATATATTAAAATGTGCAAAACTAGAAGCATAATTGAGAAGAAAAAGAAAAGAGCCATGATGCATGTTCCTAGTAATAATAATATTGTTATGCATGATCCTAGAACATCTATAGCCCATGTACCAAAGACCACTAAGAAAGCTAAGATTGTTTCTAGGTGGATTAGAAAGAATGAAAATGTTTGCCATGTTGCTCAAATAGCCTTAAAGGTAAATTCTTCTAATTTTTGGTATTTAGATAGTGGGTGCTCTAAGCACATGACGGGAAACAAGAGTTTCTTCGAGACTCTTGTTATGGAGGAAGGAGGATATGTCACTTTTGGTGATGGATCCAAAAAGAAAGTTGTAGGGAAATGAACCATTTCCGTTCCCGGATTACCCTCATTATCCAATGCTTTATTTGTTGATGGCTTGAAAGCCAATTTAATAAGCATTTCACATCTAAGTGATGAAGGATATTCCGTCTTGTTTAGTAAAGATGATTGCTCTATCCTAAAGCCCGATGGACAAACCTTGTTGAAAGGTATGAGATCTAGTGACAATTGCTATTGTCTTGAAGCTAGAATAGTCTCAAACATTGTGTCCATGGATGAGCAAATAGAGTTATGGCATGAAAGATTTGGCCACATGAACTTTAGGGATTTAAGAACCCTTGGAAAGTTCAATTGTGTGCGTGGCCTCCCTAAGCTTAGGAAGAAAGCTAATGGTATTTGTGGACCTTGCCAACAAGGAAAACAAACCAAAAGCATGCACAAAAAGGGCAAGTATCTCTCCACCAAGGAGCCCCTAGAGCTTCTCCACATGGATCTCATGGGTCCTATGCAAACCGAGAGTTTAGGTGGAAAGAGATACATTTTTGTTTGTGTTGATGATTTCTCTAGATTTACATGGACATATTTTCTTAGAGAAAAATCCGAAACTTTTGATAAGTTTAAAATGCCTTGTACTAAAATACAAAATGAAATGAATTCTAACATTAAAAGCATTAAACGAATTAGAAGTGACCATGGGAGGGAATTTGAGAATGCCTCTTTTGAAAGCTATTGTGATAGCTTAGGCATCTCCCATGAGTTTTCGGCTCCTAGGACACCTCGACAAAATGGAGTTGTTGAGAGGAAGAATAGGGTCCTTCAAGAGATGGCCCGTGTGATGTTGCTTAGCAACAATGTCCCTAGGAACCTATGGGCCAAAGCCGTCAATACGGTTTGCTATATAGGGAATAGAGTTTTCC
Organism: Acer saccharum; assembly: GCA_030490815.1. Taxonomy (NCBI): domain Eukaryota; kingdom Viridiplantae; phylum Streptophyta; class Magnoliopsida; order Sapindales; family Sapindaceae; genus Acer; species Acer saccharum. Next base: position 22,996,586 of record CM059875.1, read on the forward strand.
TAAGGCCCGGATCTAGAAATACCTCCTATGAGTTATGGAAGGGTAGGAAGCCAAATGTTAGCTACTTCCACACATTTGGAAGCAAATGCTATATTTTAAATGACCGTGATCAACTTGGCAAGTTTGATGCTAAGAGTGATGAGGGTATCTTTATTGGCTATGCCTTAAATAGTAGAGCCTATAGAGTTTTCAACTTGAAGACTCGAACCGTCATAGAATCATCGAATGTTGTCATTGATGATACAAGGCTCAAGTCTAATGACCATGAGGAGGAGGATATTTTAGATAATGACTCTCCTTTGGAGAGGGTTGTGGTGACTCCCAATGTTGGGACGTCTAATGAAAATAATGAGGTCACACAACCTATTACTAGAGTCCCTCTCTTGGACTCTAATGAACCCGCTCCATAGGTTAGAAGACTCCATAACAAAGAGGATGTTATTAGAGATGTGAATGAGGGTGTTAGGACTAAGCGTCAAATAGCTAATCTCATTAGCTTTACATGCTACACCTTTCAAATTGAACCTAAAAAGGTTAATGAAGCCTTGAATGATGAATTTTGGGTTCTTGCCATGCAAGAAGAGCTAAACCAATTCGAAAGGAATGAGGTTTGGACTCTAGTTCCTAGGCCTAAAAACGCTCATGTGATAGGCACTAAGTGGATTTATAGGAACAAATCCGATGAGGATGGTAACATAGTGCGGAACAAGGCTAGACTTGTAGCACAGGGGTACTCTCAAATTGAGGGTATCGACTTTGAGGAGACTTTTGCTCCCGTTGTCCGTTTAGAGTCCATTAGGCTTCTCTTGTCCATTTCTTGTGTGCACAAGTTCAAATTGCACCAAATGGACGTCAAAAGTGCCTTCCTCAATGACTTCTTGCAAGAGGAAGTGTTTGTTGAACAACCTAAGGGGTTTGTGGATGCACACCACCCCAACCATGTCTATCGCCTTAAGAATGCACTATATGAGTTGAAACAAGCACCGAGGGCTTGGTATGAGCGCCTCACTCAATTTCTTGTTGACAATAACTACACTAGGGGTAGTGTTGACAAGACACTATTCATTAAGAAAGACAATGATTAGCTTTTCATAGCTCAAATATATGTTGATGACATAGTGTTTGGCTCCACCAACAACACCAAAGTTCAACAATTTGTTGATGTCATGTCTCATGAATTTGAGATGAGTCTTGTTGGTGAGCTTAGTTACTTCCTAGGTTTGCAAATTAGGCAATTAGATTATGGGATCTTCATTACCCAAGCCAAATATGCCAAAAACCTAGTGAAGAAGTTTGGTTTAGAAAATGCCAAACATTGTGATACACCCATGAGTACCACTTTGAAGCTAAGCAAGGATGCTAGTGGTAAAAGTGTGGAACAAACGTTATATCGTGACATGATAGGAAGCTTGCTTTATTTGACCGCAAGTAGGCCTGATATCTCCTTTAGTGTGGGTGTGTGTGCTAGGTACCAAGCGGATCCTAAGGAGTCCCATCTCTCTTCCGTAAAGAGAATCATTCGCTATGTGAATGGGACATCCAACTATGGGATTTGGTACTCTTTTGACACTAATGCTAGTCTTGTAGGCTTTAGTGATGCGGATTGGGCAGTAAATTGTGATGACAAGAAGAGCACATCGGGTGGTTGCTTCTTTCTAGGCAACAACTTTGTGTCTTGGTTTTGCAAGAAGCAAAACTTGATTTCCTTGTCCACGGCCGAGGCCGAGTACATAACCGCGGGGACTGGATGCACACAACTCCTATGGATGAAGCAAATGCTAGTAGACTACGAATTCAACCAAGGTACAATCACTCTCTTTTGTGATAATATGAGTGCTGTTGACGGTGAAATTTGGATTGCTACACACAACAATTATATCAACCTAAAGAAAAACGAGAAAATAATCAATGCATGCAAGAGACAGAATTTTATGTGGAAAACCCTTGAATGGGAAAAAACCACAGCGCCCTAGAGGGCAGAAAAATATCACTAGTCTTATTGCTTTGTTACACACTCAGATCTCTCATATGATTGCTCTCTTCTCTCTCTCTCTCAGTTTTCGAACCCCTTCCTTATGGGATAGATAGTCCTATTTATACATGTTTAATTTAGGGTTTCCCCTTGTTTTTAGCCGCGTTAGTAGTAGATTTCCCTATTTGATTCGTACTAGGATTCCTCTCTTTGTCACGGGCTAGGATGTTTATCTTATCTCTTTACGATTCCTTGTTGCCATGGGTCTTCTAAAGTTTAGGGTTGATTTCTGTGTTTCTACCGAGTCGGTTCGGGCCCAGTACGCTGATGCAGCGAATACCTTTACTTCTGGGTTTTATCCTTCGGCGACCGCGTTTCTACCTGTGGTGAGTATATATCTAGTTCTGGCGACCATGCCTTTGATTTTATTGATTTAAGGCAGCAATATTCTGGCTCGCCACATTTTCTCCCTTTGACCTGGTCAATGAGTGACGTGGCAACCTTCTCTTCATTATCTATTTGACTCTTTTGGTGACGTGTCCGCTTAGCGAATTTATACATACAACAATACCCCTATAAATACTTCGAGCTGGGCGAATGATTTGCTCTTTTTGCTTCGTTTCCCCCTGTGAGTAGTATTTGTACCTATGCTTTAAAGATTTCGGCGCGTTTTGTAATTAATTACCTCTTTATTTTACCACGCGTTGCCTTGATCATTTGATTCTTCCGGTGCAAGCTTTTAATTTTGGCCACACAATTTCTGGCGCTTCCACTCACTTGACAGGCGATGGTACATTCTGACTGCTTGGTGACCCCCGAGATGCCACATGTCCATTACTTGGTGGTGACTATCGCGGCTGATTTACTGTGGCCGTCACTCACATTAATTGCGTATCTTCTTTTTGATTGTTTCTTTTTGAATTTCAAAGTTCCCTCTTTTAAGGCCCGATCGTTTCTTCTTCCTCATTTCACTCCTCTTTTATGCCTCCATCATTTTTCTCAGAGCAGAGAAGAAAAGTTTGAACCTTCATTTTTATCTGCCTTATTTCTTCGAGTATTTGCTATAGCCTTTTCTTGTGCCTTCCATTGCCAGACGGTTCACTGGACTCGACTATTCCTATCTCTCTGCGTCCCCAACTCTCCTGCGTATCTTCACGAATCTAGGGTTTTCTGGTGAGTTCCCATGGATCCTTCCTTACGTTCTTCTCTTTTTAATCGGATGATGCAAGCCATGGAGCTTGGTGATAAAAGTACTGCAGAAAAGATCGAATCTCTGATTCGTAATTTTCGCCTGGATTCTTCGGTCCCAATTTCTATTTATGTCCCATCTTCTGAGGATGATTTTATTCCTAACATCTCTCCTTTATCTTCCAACAGTGATTCTCCAACGATGCCAAGATCCTCTAATCCAGGCGGCAGTAAACGACGCACCCCTAGGGCTTCTCGTGAATCCCTACTAGATGCGCAGACGACTGTTAATTCTGACGTTGAAGACCATCAAAGGGACACGCTGCATTTTTCGCTGGATCGTCCGTGTTCCTTCGACACGGAAGTTAATGTGGTTGGCGAGGACAAGCTTCGTAAATATAAGAGTCGTTTTGACATTCCAGATTCTGTGACTCTGATGTTACCCGGCGACCGGGCTGTGTGCAATCCTCCCGAAAATACAGTCGCCATTTATGGTGCCATGCTCAGCTGTGGGGTAACCCTCTCTCTTCAGCCTTTTATCGCGAGGTTTCTCGCAGAGGCTCAAATTGCACCAGCACAACTCGCTCAAAATAGCTATAGGATATTGATGTGCCTGTGTCTCATGTGGAAGTTGAAGGGTTATGGGCCCCCTACTCCTCGCGAGATCCACCATTTTTACACGCTAAGGCAGGCGGGCAATGGTGGCACGTATTTCCTTCTCTCTTCGCCTGTGGAGAACTGGATCCCTAAGGGTGTGGCGAACCCTGGCCAAGTAGAAGTCTCCAGCGATGAGAAGAAAAAGGGTTTCATCTGGGGCTTTCCCACTTCAAATAAGAGGTGGAAGAATAGTTGGTTTTTTGTTGGTGGCGAGTGGGGCCGCGATGCGCCTGCCAGCAGTCGCTGTAACCTCTCGACGAAGAAGGTTCCTAGACACTTCACGTCTCCTGAAGCCTGGTCGAAGGCAGCCCCTATTTTGCTGGATAGGGAGATCTCTCACCTTGCTGCGGTAGCTGTCCTTCCTTTGAACTCGAGGGATAGATCCTTCCTCTTGGATGAGGAGAAAATGATTTCTCAGCAGATTTTCACTCGCCTACACCCTAGGCTTCCTCGTCGTAAGTCTTTATCAGTTTCTCCTTTTGTATAATTGTTTCGTTTTATTCTGTTAGTGACACTTGGTTTGTTTTTCTTGCAGTTTGCGATTTTGATACTGTTTGCGATTTGCAAGCCCGGGCGGTGAAGAATTCCGAGGCTGCCAGCAAAAGACACGCTGCTGGTTTGGCCAAGGAGGGAATTGCTAGCCTGGACGGTGATGACCACTCGGACGGCGAGGAAGCTGGTGATGTTTCTAGGGGAGGTGCTGAGTCGGGGCGACCCTCCCATGCGTGCAGAGGTTGCTGCGAGTACTCCTGTTGCAACTGCTGCTGCGACTATCCCTGCTGCGGCTACCCCCAGCCGTAAAGGTAAGGAAAAAGTAGGTGCTTTAGGGGGGGTCAGTGAAATTCCAAATTTTAACGCGGATGTCCCTGAGACCCCTCATGATCCTGCAAGTGATCTTGCCCCTAGAGTTGGCAAAGGTAAACGCCCAGCTGAGACTACACCTGATCGCGCTGCTCGACCCCCTAAGCGGGCATCAAGGGTGGTGCAGTATGTCGTCTCTTTAGATGAAGAGGGTGCTGGTGAGCCAGCTCTCGCTGAAACTCCTATTCAAACGGATGCTCGCGAGGATAATGCTGAGGGGACTAATGCTGCGGTGCCTCCCCCTGAGGAGGTTGATGAATTGAATATCCCTGCTTCTACCCCGCCCCGAACAGCTTCTCCTCCAGTGGCCATGGGCAAGTCTAATGTCTCTTCAGGTCAGCCCAGACCGTCTGGTCAGCCTGAATCAGTTGATCGGCCCGGCCCATTGAAGCAAACTGGGACTTCGGCTTCTGGTTCGGGTTTTACCCATGAAGCCCCTTCCGCGGGGTTATCTGGAGCTGACGAAGGGAACATGTCTCTTTCTGATTTTACGGCTACTGAAATCTGCCTCCACTTGGTTAATAACGATGTGTACATTGGTGAAAACTGGGGGCATGTTAAAGGCAAGTCCTGCAACAGGAAGATGGAATTTTTCTTCAACTGCCACTCTTTGGTAAGTTTTTTGCTGCAAATCTCTATATATTATTATTTTTTCATACACTTCCTAATTCAACTTTTTTTCTTCTCAAATGATGTCTGAGTTGGCTGAGAACTATAAGTATGGGAACAAAGCTTCCCATGAGATTAAGTGCTTGCGCGAGCAGGCTTCTGTTTTGGCGGCTGAAAAGCTCTGTGCTGAAAAATCCCATGCTCAACAGCTCGCTCAGTTAAGAGAGTCCTCAGATGGTCATCTGTCTGCTCGGCTAGCCGTCGAAGAAAAGCTCTATGCTGCTGAAGAGGAGATCCGCTCGCTGAAGGAGCATTTATCTGCTAGTCAAGAATCCTTCGCAGCACGTTTGGAGGCTGAGTGGGTGGTTGAGGAGGCTAGGGAAAGAGCTGAGCATGAGGCGCTGGACTTGCGCAATCAGTTGTCTTCTCGCGAGCTCATCTTCGATAATCCAAAAGCTGTGCTGGAGGCTGAAGCAGTTGATCGTTTCAAGAGATCCCCTGCCTATGATGCGCTTTTGTTGCGCGAATTTGAAAAAGGCATGAGGCAATCGAAGAAGTTCTTCGCCATGAAGGATCATTCGAATGAGAAGGCTCTGAAGCGCTTCGACAGGTCTCTTTAACAGCACATGGCCAATGGTGTGGACTCGATTAAAGAGCAAATAAAATGATGGAAAGCCCACTGTCGTTACAACAGGACTGAACCTCATCATATGCATCTTGAGATCCAAAGCAAGCGTGTCTTTAACACTTACTACTCAGGTCAGAAGGGCAGCTTTTTCGGTTCTGGTGCTGAGCCCGACTTGGGTCTTGTTGCTAGAAGGGATTATGAGCCTTTCATGCCAGAAGGGGATGAGGAAGTCACCTGGCCTTCTGAAGAGGAAATTGAAGATGAGGAAGACAGCGAGGGCCCTCTTGCAGCTAGTTAAGCTTTGGGTCTTTTACACTGTAGGACTATAAATTTCTATACCTGATGGAGACATTTAAATTTGTAATGCTCCTTCATTTGTAATCCTTCAATCGTAAATGACATTTATTTTGTTAAGTTTATAAACTCTTTTATTTTTGTTCAGCTGCCTTTGTTGAGTTTTCGGCTTACTCAGTATTTTTACCAAGTTTTTAGCATATTTTATAGCTCTATTCAGCTGCCATTGCTGTATTTTGGCGTACACAGTGTTTGTCAGGACGTATCCGACCATACACCAAGTTTTTAACATGTTTTTGTTTGTTTAGCTGGCTTTCTCGCTTCTAGGGATTCTATTTTCCCGTAATGGCGATCGCTACTTTTCGTAACTTGGGATTTTATTTCTCGCCAGTTCTCGTTGCTGCGAGTATGACACTCGTCTTTATGTGATGGTAGCAATATATGATGGCGAATGCCCTTTGTGACTGGCGAGTGAAATCGCGAATTCTCAGTAATAAATTACTCTTTTATTGAATGCTTCCTGCAACTTTTGTTAACATAGTCATAAAGAAAAATGCTAAAATGAAAACTGTTCTAAGAAATAATAAAGAGGTTGAAAAAACTCTAAACTTGACAAAAAGTTAAGGATAATATATCTTCAAGTACTGCGCATTGCATGGACAAGGTAGTTAGCCAAAACCCTCTCGAGTAATGCGATATGCCCCGTGGCCAGCTATGCCTGTGATTTGATAAGGCCCTTCCCATTTGTCTGCGAGTGATCCTGCAGCTTTGTCTTTTGTTCCTGGGTTTACCCTTTTCAGCACTAAGTCGCCAAGCGAGAACCTTCTTTCACGCACATGTGAGTTGTAATATCTGGCTACCCTCTGTTGGTACGCAGTATTCCTTATTTGTGCGCGTTCTCTTCTTTCTTCTAACTCGTCTAGACCGCATTTCAGCATATCAATGTTGAGTTCTGGTTGAAAGAGTTGTACCTTTGGTGAGGAGAAAGATGTTTCCACGGGAATGACAGCTTTAGCTCCATATGCCATGGAAAATGGGGTCTCACCTGTTGAACCCCTCTCTGTGGTTCGATACGCCCAGAGCACCTGTGGTAATTTATCTGCCCAGCTTCTCTTTTTTGCTGCCAATTTAGCTTTCAGGTTGTGTTTTATGATCTTGTTTACTGCTTCAGTCTGGCCATTCGTCTGCGGATGTGCTGGGGAGGCGTAGTAGTTGTTGATGCCATACTTGTCACACAGCTCCCTGAATTTCTTACCATCAAATTGGGTCCCATTGTCCGTGATGATGGTGTTTGGTATCCTGAATCTGTACAGGATATTTTTCTTTACAAAGCTTATAGTGTTCGCTTCTGTTATATGTACCAACGGTTCGGCTTCTACCCACTTCGTAAAATAATCCACGGCTACTATAGCGTGCTTTGCTCCTCCAGTTGCTGTTGGCATTGGGCCAATTAAGTCAATTCCCCACATGGCGAATGGCCAGGGCGAAGTAATACTTTGCAAAAGTTCAGGTGGTTGACGGATGTTATTGGCAATTTTTTGACACGCCTCACATCTCGCTGCCACTCTTTTGGCGTCGACGAATAGTGTTGGCCAGTAAAAACCCTGCCTTAATGTTTTGTGGGCTAGGCTGACACCCCCAGCGTGGTTCCCACAATTTCCACTATGTATGCTTCTCAGGATACCTTCTGCTTCTTCAGGTCCGACACATCTTTGCAGTGCCCTTGAATACCCCCTCTTGTACAGTTCTCCATTGAGTACTGAATATCTTGTAGCTCTGTATTTCAACCGTTTTGCCTCTAGTGGGTCACTTGGGAGTACATCATTGACGAGATATTCTTTGATTGGTGTGATCCAGCTATTCCTCTCGCCAAATACTGCCCCCACTTCTTTTGATTTGACTATACTCAGCTGCAATAGGCGGATCATGGAGATATTTTTAGGCCAGATGTTGATTGTGGCAGATGCCAATTTGGCTAAGGCATCAGCCTGCTCGTTTTCTTCTCTGGGGACATGAACAATTCTGTATTCTTTAAATCTTTCTAATAGTTCTTTTGCTAATTCCAGGTAGGTGATCATGCTTTCATCTCTTGCCTGGTATTCATCTAGCACCTGATTAACAACAACTTGAGAGTCGCTGAAGATTTCTACCTCATCTGCCCCTAGGACTGTGCAAAATTTTAAACCTGCTATGAGTGCCTCGTATTCAGCTTGATTGTTAGTAGCTTTGAAGTCAAAACGCAAAGCACATTCGATTGAATCTCCTTCCGGGGTTGACACTACTACCCCTACCCTACTGCCGTGTGTGTTTGACGAGCCGTCAACGCGGAGTTGCCATTTGAATATTTTCTTATTTTGCTCCACCATCATTCTCACCACCTCTATGCTTGGCTCGGTGAACTCTGCTACAAAGTCTGCCACTGCTTGTGCTTTAATTGCTGTCCTTGGGAGATACTCTACATCGAACTCACTTAACTCGATCGCCCACTTCGTTAATCGACCGGATACTTCTGGTTTCTGCAGAATTAATTTCAGTGGGCAGTTGGTGTATATCTCGATTTTATGAGCCTGAAAATATGGCATTAGCTTTCTTGCTGCTGTTATTAGAGCGAGTGCCATTTTTTCAGCCAGCGAGTACCTTGTTTCGGCTGGTAACAGTGCTTTGCTGGTGTAGTATATTGGTTTCTAGATCCCCTCTTCCTGTCTTACCAGCACGGAACTTGTGGCTACTTTAGAGACGAACAAGTACATATACAGTGTCTCTCCTGTTTCTGGTTTTGATAGCAGCGGTGCCTGCCCAAGGTAATCTTTCAAGGCCTGAAAAGCTCTTTCACAATCCTCATTCCACTCGACTCCCTTTCCTTTCTTTAAAGCTTTAAAAAATGGTAGGCATCGATCTGTTGACTTAGTTATGAACCTGCTCAGCGATGCTAGGCATCCCGTGAGTCTTTGGACGTCTTTCAAAGTTCTTGGCGAAACCATTTTTGCTAGTGCTTGGATTTTTTCAGGGTTCACCTCTATTCCTCTTTGATGTACTTGATATCTAAGAAACCTCCCAGATGGTACGCCGAATACACATTTTACTGGATTCAACTTCATTCCATACTTAACCAGCACATTTCTGCCGAGTCGGTTCGGGCCCAGTACGCTGATGCAGCGAATACCTTTACTTCTGAGTTTTATCCTTCGGAGACCGCGTTTCTACCTGTGGCGAGTATATATCTAGTTCTGGCGACCATGCCTTTGATTTTATTGGTTTAAGGCAGCAATATTCTGGCTCGCCACATTTTCTCCCTTTGACCCGGTCAATGAGTGACGTGGCAACCTTCTCTTCATTATCTATTTGACTCTTTTGGTGACGTGTCCGCTTGGCGAATTTATACATACAACAAGTAGTGATTTCGAGTAGAAATCTTTTTTTTAAATGTAAAATTTTTATTTTTTTTATTGACAAAAAAAAATAAAAAGTAGTGATTTCTTTTAGAGTCAATCTATGGACTATGGCTGCTTGTCACGGGCTTAGATTTACGTAGCGGATCCCGTACGACACATAGACAACTTCTTGGTGAATGTTGTTAAGTCTTGGAGAGTCACTTAAATGCACAAGAGAGACTAGATAAAAGGGTTGGAAGAGCTTGTGGGAATGTAAAGAAAACTTGTATTGCTTGACAAGAGAACTTTATAAGGCTTGAATGCTAGTAGGCTTGGATGCCTTACAAATGAGAGGAGCTAGCTATTTATAGTTGTCCACCTCCTTAATGGACGGTCTAGATTAATTCAATCTAATGGTGGAGATTCATCCTCCAGAAAATTCTATACCTATCTATAATTCTCTACATGTATTTACATGCCTCTAGAATTCTATACAAGTATCTACATCATTCTAGATTATTCTACATGCACTTAGATATGTACAAGAACAACCTAGAATGGTTGTGTTGCTAGAGACTTCCAAAAGCATCCGTTGCTAGACTTTTCCGAAGATCTCTACAATTTTCCATCAACTAGAGACTTCCATCCATGCTTGAAATGTGTAGAAATCTCTAGAGCCTTCCAGGAGCTTGGCCTTGTTGTGGACTTATTGGCTTTGTAGTACTCCTTGGCTGGAAATCGAATTTTAGATTTCACGGGCCGTGACATGCTACTCTGGATCATACGTATCCTCAAAAGTTGATGGGCTCAATTGTTCGGCTGCCACCTGTCACCCTGACATTAAGTATAAACTGGTCGTTTCATTCAGGGATTATTACATTGACCTCCCATAAAATTCAATATAAATACAATTAGAAAACATATGCTCAAAACTTTTAAGTACGAGACAAGATGAGGTTGGTCTAGCCGTCTAGTAGTTTGCTCCTCACACTTACACCATTAGGTTGTGGATTTGAGCCGTCTCCCTCTCCCCTAAATCCTGAATTAAACTAATGCTAGACAACTTAAAAAAAATTAGTCCAAATGATATGGCAAGTGATTTGCTCATTTACCTCATCATCTCATAATTTGTGTGGTAATGACAATTCAATTACCACATCATTTAGGTTGTATAGTATTACTCTCCAAATTATTGTAATATTAAAAATAAAAAAATAAAAAAAATAAAAAACCCTTATGAACCGGTTGTTTGTTCCATTTAGTATAGAAATGTACTTTCTTTCTTTCTTTCTTTCTTTCTTTTTTTTTTTTTTTTTTTTTTTTTGGCCAAAATACAAAAACATAAATATATATCTTTAGCTTTATGTTTACAGTAACGGTGGTTTTTATAATAATACGTGAATCGGAAAAATTGTTACTAACAAATTTACAAGTAATCATGAAAATGATTACTTATATAGTAAATATGGCTATGAAAATTCTAATAGCTAACAAAAATAATCACAAAAATGATTATATATGTCATAATTATGATTGCAAAAAAATCCTTAAAATGTTTATTAGAATGGTAAATGTAGTTACAAATAAAAATTCCCAATAAACATGAAGATTGATAAATATATCATCAATCTAGTCACATGAATTCTAAAAGTAGTTACACGACGACAGGGTTATAATATTTTATATAGTATTATTAAGTATCTAAGTTACATTTAAAAAAAAAAAAACCAAAAGAATATTTTATAAGAAACACATTTTAGCCGGCAAAGCTTTTTATAATGGCCGGCTAAACTTTTTTATCATGGTTGTTTCTTGAAGAACCTCAAATCAGTGGCAAAAAGCCTCCAAATCACAATTTTCATATTCGATATTGAAGCATGAAATTTGTACTTCGAGTAGGCTTAGCCTAGACAAGAACAAGAATCAAATAAGTAACAGTTACAATCAACTAAGAAACTGCATTGCTTATTTATTTATAGCTAAGAATTTGAGAAACAATAGCCAATACAACAATAAAAACACATCAACTCTTTTTAAAACTCTTTTTATTAAGTCTCTAATTTCTTATCTTTTACGATTAAAAGAAAAATAAGAGTGGTTTTCAAGCAAGAAGGAAAAAGAGGTTTTCAAGGTGTGTATCTTTTCTTTTTTTTCATGTTTTCTTTAGTACTTAAGGGTGCGTTTGTTTCTATGTATAGTATTGTATTAGAGTCTTAAGTAATACAATACCAGTGTTTGGATGGTCCCTTTGTATTGGACTAACTATTATGAACAGTTTCTCCTAATACACCTCCAACTGTATTAGATAATACATAGCTGAGACATGGGTTTAGGCTGTATTAGATTATGATAAAAAAAAATTCATTTTTTTTTCCAAAAACCTTCATCTTCAACACCCAAATCTCATCATCTCCAAACATCATTCAACAAACAAAGCCAAAACCAGAATCAAAGCTTGATTAGGATCCAGAAACAAAGCCAATCAAACCAATTCATTGTTGAAAAGAAAGCAAATCGAAAAAAATAAAAACAACACCAAAACCAATTCTAGAAACCCAAGACTGAAATGAAACCCGGAAATTCATCAACACCAAACCAAAATCGAAAAACCGAAAAACAAAATAGAAAACCCCAATTCCAAGAACCAACATCATCAATGACAAACCAAACACAACTCAAGATCTGAGACTCACAAACAAAAATCAACCAAACACACGAACACAACTCAAGATTTGAGACGCACTCAAAATCCCTAGCTTAAAAAAGGCGACGATGATGAACGAATCAAAAAGATGACGAGGTGGAGAAGAGATCCAGAGAGCTAAAAGAGAGAGACCATTGGATCTGAAAAGTGAAACCCATGGTTCGTGATTTCATGGTGGCGGGATTCGATGATGTGAGAGAGAGAGAGAGAGAGAGAGAGAGAGAGAGAGAGAGAGAGATGGTGTTCTCTATCTGGTGGTGTTCAAGAGGAAGATAAGTTATAGAGAGGGAATTAAGATAAGTTAGAGATAAGTTCTCCATCTATAGATAAGATTACAAAAAAAATAATCAAAAAATAATTTACGGATGCAAACAAAAAAAAAAAAAAAACGAAAAGGAAAAAAAAAAGTGGAGTTGAATTATTTGTTCATAAAATCTATTAATACAGTCTAATACGAAATCACATCCAAACATTGTATAAATTAATACAGTCTAATACGAAATATCACCAAACACTAGATTGCATAACAATAGTACAGTCCAATGCAATACTATCCAATCCAACCTAATCCAATACAATGCGGTACAATACAATACAACGTACCAAACGAGCCCTAAACGCTTAATGAAATCAAAATTAGGGTTTTGATTGAGTAAGAACCCTAGAAGCATAATAGGATGATTATTTAGTTCAAATTTTCTGATATCAATGTACTTAGAGATGATCCGTGCCTATTCCGGAAATTATATTTAATTTATTTGTGGTATATATTTTTTCTGATTTAGCTTCTGATCTTTTGAACTAGACTATCTAATGTTGCTATATAAATTCGTTTTGTTTCAAAATCATAAGTTTCGTGTTTTTTATGAATTTTCGATTTTGAAACTGTTGTGCTCGAAATATCAATTTTTGTAACATAGTTGGATTTCGAAAATAATTTTCGTTATGTTATTCTTAATTAAAAATTATGTAATTACAGATGTTTAATAACATGTCAAGAGTGTATCTGAATTTATTTTACTATTTTTAGGGTTTTATCAAAATAGTTATGTATTTTCAAACCCGTGTACTGTAATTTGTCAAGTATTAGACAGATTACGGAATCCAAAAATATAAATACTTTAAAAATAAATATTTGAATGAGTTTGCTTTAAAACGTTTATTTTAGATCCACATATGTGTTATATAAGTTATTGCGAAGATTTCATGTCAATTTGTTATTTGTATAATTTTTAAAAATTCCAATGGTAAGTAGTTTTTAGGATTGTCCATTATCAGACATATCAGAATACTACAAAAAATTATTTACTTTAAGGTATTTACGGATTTTATTAAATTCTGAAAATTTTTACAGCAATAGTTATGTTTGCGTATAGTGTGTTTTAAAAATTTTGGAATTTTCTGGTATATACGTAATAAATTAAAAATCCTACATTCGAAACTGTTCGGTTTTCGAAACAATATTGGTTAGTTCTAGTATTAGGATTTCGATTTGTTGAACGTTATGGCCACTCCTATTCCAGTCCTAGACATTATTTAGACTCTAATATTTGTATGATTATGTGATTTTAGGCTAAGGATTGGATTGTTAGCTTCATGAGCGATTGCTTTTATTTGGTTTGCTAAGAGGTAAGTATGCTAGACTTATTTTCAAAAAAGGAATCACAATGCCATATGTATATGAAATTTGTTTGTGTATATTTTCGAAATGAGTTTAAAATTGTTTGAAATGTGTTAAGTATGCATTTTGAAATGTGAATATATAGTACCATACAATATGTTTTCGCTAGGCAACTTTTATTTATTTTTGCTAGTAGGCACTTTTGTGACTTTGTATGGTGCCCTAGTGATATGTGATTAGTTATGTGTGTCAGTGTGTGGTACATGTTAGAGGCACTACTCATATACCACACGCATAACTAAAGTCACAAAAGTGCCTACTAGCAACAATAAATAAAAGTTGCTTAGTGAAAATAAATTATACGGTACCATATATTCATTTCAAAATACATACTTAACACATTTCAAAGCATTTAAAACACATTTTGAAAATATGCACAAACAAATTTCGTATACATATAACATTGTGATTTCATTTTAGAAAATGGGTCTAGTATAATTACCCATATTTTTTGTGTGTGGGGTTGGGTTTTTTGTGTGTGTATATATGATAAGATAGGCTTGGATTTGTTAGGTTTTTTTTTTTTTAAACAGGATTTGTTAGGGTTTGATATAAACGCCTCGAATGGGTTTTTTGTGTGTGGGATTGGGTTTGTTGTGTGTGTATGGGTGATAAGATAGGCTTGGATTTGTTAGGTTTTATTTATTTATTTATTTATAAAAATAAAAAAAAAAAGGAGGATTTGTTGGGGTTTGATATAATTTTATATAATATTGGATTCTTTTTTCCAAGAACATATAAAATATGGGTTAGTTACCAGTTGGTGTAGCGGAAGCTTACGAGAAAAACCTGCAAAACAACAATTAGAAACAACCTACTAATATCCTGTTGATCCGCGCACGGATGCCAGAATATCAGGCTACTGATAACATTCAACTTCGCGCACGAAGGATTGTTAAAAGGCTTCAATTACGAATAGTAACTGGAAATTGAGAAACATTCTCTGTATTTTTTTATTAATCAAAAGCTGTCTTTCAAACCCTAATATAATCTACTTAAATAGAATTGCAAAACTTGACTAACAAGAAAATCCTAAACAAACGGAAAAGAATCCTAAATGGAAAAGATATCAAATCTCCTAAAATAAAAAGAATTCTAAAACATTAAAAACCTATCTAAAAGGGAAATAATTAATAACCTAATTACATATAAACTAAAAGGAAATAAAATAAACGTATCAAATCATGACGATCATTGGAAATAATAATTAAAGCAACAACTGTCTTGCCGTGCACGAAACTTAACAGCCAAATTCGGACATGCTGGAGCCCGTTATAGAAGATGGAGTCTTCATAACATTTGTAGGGCTCGTCTTGGGCTTTCCGGAAATATATTATAATAGACGATCCGATCTCATATGCCTTCTGTAGAGGTCCACGAAGTTTAGACCTGATCATCTCGTCCAGCTCACAGTGTCCAGCTGTTGTCCAGCTCAAGTCTTCGCGCAATAATCTAAATGGCCAAATTTGGGCCTGTTGTGATCTGTTACAGAGGACGAAGTCTTCATAACATATGTAGGGCTCGTCTTGGGCTTTCCGGAAATATATTATAATGTTAATTTGGAGTTCGTTTTCCCTCTGAAAAGGCCCCCGAAATTTGCCCATTCTGACAGTTAAAACCATTCCGAGTTTTTACTTCCTTCTTTTCGCACCCTTCGTCTTTGAGTCGATTCCTCCACTCCATGAAATCCAAACCTTAGTTTTCCGTATTGTCTTTGACGGCTGCATCATTCTCTCCAGGTTGGAGAAAATTCGTCCTCGAATTTTGGAAAGGTAAGCTGAACACACCAACCTTACCACCATGGCTGACCCATGTTCTTCAGCTGTGTTGCCACTGTCCACGACCCCTATATTGTTGAATTTGGGTGCTGATTGGTGGCCTATACCCAAGGATGCCTCCTTGTCGACTTTTGCTGCATGACACTCCTCTTCAACTAATTCTGGTTTGGGATCAAAATCAGCACTCATGGACTCCTTGTCAAATATCTCTTCATCAAAGACTGGTGGTAGATCAAGATCAGCAATCATGGACTCCTTGTCAAATACCTCTTCATCAAAGACTGGTGGTGGATCAAGATCAGCAAAAACTTCCTTTGATAGACATGTCTCATCATAGAATAACGAAGGTTCGGATTCCTTCTCATCACTTTCCTCTTCATCAAATATGGGTTCAACTCCAATGTTTGCTTATACGTCTTCTTCATCAAATTGCGCCTCTTCTCCAATCACTGCATCTCCTTCTCCACTGTCATCCGTCTCATTGAAAAAGACTGGTTTTTTTCCCATCTTTCGGCACTCCGTTTGACGGTGTCCTACTTCTCCACAATTGAAACACCGCACCCCTCCTGCCACTGTTCTCGGCTGGAACTGATTGGTGGTCGGACGTGGAGCTCTTCCCCTATGTGTGACAGTCTTCTCCACTTGCAAGTTTCTTCGGTGGGCTTCAGATACAGTACCTGGGTCAAAGAGTTTCACCACATCAACAATTTGTGAACGACGGCCACCGCAATAGCTTAATTTCTGAAAATTGAGGGGCAAAAATTGAGCGCGCAATTTTTGAGTCATCTTCTCCCAATCCGTGATTTTTGATTTTCCCATTCGAGTTCGTGAGAGCTTCAGTTGCTGCCACCATGCGGCTGCCCGTCCTCGAAGCCGAGTTGCCACCAAAGCTACCCTTGCATTCGTCGGCACCTTTTTAAACTCCAAGATCTCCTCCACATCTCTTAGCCAATCAAGGAATTCTTCAGGTGAAAGGTCTCCATGAAATTTCGAAATCTTTGTCTGCATACCCAACTTCCACCACTGGCTATCTTCACACGCTCGAGCTCTTCGACATGGCTGCGGAACCAAGTCTTCATTATTTCCTTGTCTCCATCCGAACTTGAGTCTAGGGGACGGAAGGTTTTTTGGTTGGCCATTAACATGGCAATTTGCTCAGTTAATCGCGAAACCTGTTGCCCCAATCGTGCCATGCGGTCACATTCGATGGCTTCTTCTACGGGAACCTGGTTTGGACGTCTTCTCGGCGGCATGATAATGTCCCAAACGAACACGGCTCTGATACCAACTGATGTAGCTGAAGCTTACGAGAAAAACCTGCAAAACAACAATTAGAAACAACCTACTAATATCCTGTTGATCCGCGCACGGATGCCAGAATATCAGGCTACTGATAACATTCAACTTCGCGCACGAAGGATTGTTAAAAGGCTTCAATTACGAATAGTAACTGGAAATTGAGAAACATTCTCTGTATTTTTTATTAATCAAAAGCTGTCTTTCAAACCCTAATACAATCTACTTAAATAGAATTGCAAAACTTGACTAACAAGAAAATCCTAAACAAACGGAAAAGAATCCTAAATGGAAAAGATATCAAATCTCCTAAAATAAAAAGAATTCTAAAACATTAAAAACCTATCTAAAAGGGAAATAATTAATAACCTAATTACATATAAACTAAAAGGAAATAAAATAAAGGGGTAATTACCCTAGTGGCCACTGACTTTTGCCACCACTATCAAAATGGCCACCGGTTGGGGAATTGGTTTAGAAATGGTCATTTTTGGCAAACAATGTTACATCAATGGCCATTCCGTTATAACACCGTTAACTTGTTCAAAGAATGTTACACTAATGGCCATTAATTTGTTCACTTGGTATCAAAATGGCCATTATAATCAATTTTCTCCAAAATTACTTTAGTGGCCATCCATTTGATCAATTGGTATCAAAATGACCATTATAATTGTCCAACTTTTTGTAGAACATGTGTATTGACCATCAATTTTGTTAATTGGTATCAAAACAATCATTATATATACAACTATATTCTATTAGAAAAATAGAGTAACCAATTATTAAAAATAAAATTTCATTCAATAGAGAAAATGAAGAATTTATTTGATTCAATATAAGTTTAGTCTTATACACATCAAATACTACTTGAAGTTTCAAACCTAAAGATTAAAGTATATGTTTAGTTGTTTACAAATTACAATAACAACATCAGAATGAATGAGCTAATTTGCTAATAAAAAGATAACACGAAATTAGCTCAAACATGGGCAACTTGGTTAGCTTGCCTGCAGCCCTGCCTTTGAAGTTTGAACAAAACAAAAATCAGAAACACGATGAAAAATTTTCAACTCCAAAATGTTTCGTACGACAACTCCTAACTCTGATATTAACCACGGAGAGTGAAGCACTTTTCAGCATCACATCTCTAGCTAACTTCTTACCATGAAGCACGTTTACATAGTTTTATCCTAAAACAAAAACATTAAATAATTTAAAACATATAAAGTACAATGAATTTACATTATTTAATTATATTTCAAATTATTTGTAACCATCTTTACTTAATTAAAAATCTAATCCAGCCTGGCTTGGAATGAAGTCCACCAAAAGTCTACTTTTTTTTTTTTTATTAATATAAATAAACCGCTATTAGTGTGATTTCAGGGTTCTCTAACAAAGACAGAAAACCAACATGTAAAGTGAGTTTTGTCATAGTTTTTACAGGAAAATCAAATCCTCCAATCTTAGACTTAATTTAATACCGATGGAGATCAGTTTTGAGGACCAGATTCTTTTTTCAAACGAAATTTTTCATTTTCGTGCAGTTTGACAAGTAGTATTTGATGTGTATAAGACTAAACTTATATTGAATCAAATGAATTCTTCATTTTCTCTATTGAATGAAATTTTATTTTTAATGATTACTTACTCTATTTTTCTAATAGAATATAGTTGTATATATAATGATTGTTTTGATACCAATTAACTAAATTGATGGTCAATACACATGTTCTACAAAAAGTTGGACAATTATAATGGTCATTTTGATACCAATTGATTAAATAGATGGCCACTAAAGTAATTTTGGAGAAAATTGATTATAATGGCCATTTTGATACTAAGTGAACAAATTAATAGCCATTAGTGTAACATTCTTTAAACAAGTTAACGGTGTTATAACGGAATGGCCATTGATGTAACATTGTTTGCCAAAAATGACCATTTCTAAACCAATTCCCCAACCGGTGGCCATTTTGATAGTGGTGGCAAAAGTCAGTGGCCACTAGGGTAATTACCCCTAAAATAAACGTATCAAATCATGACGATAATTGGAAATAATAATTAAAGCAACAATTGTCTTGCCGTGCACGAAACTTAACAGCCAAATTCGGACATGCTGGAGCCCGTTATAGAAGATGGAGTCTTCATAACATTTGTAGGGCTCGTCTTGGGCTTTCCGGAAATATATTATAATAGACGATCGGATCCCATATGCCCTCTGTAGAGGTCCACGAAGTTTAGACCTGATCATCTCGTCCAGCTCACAGTGTCCAGCTGTTGTCCAGCTCAAGTCTTCGCGCAATAATCTAAATGGCCAAATTTGGACCTGTTGTGATCTATTACAGAGGACGA
Source organism: Acer saccharum (assembly GCA_030490815.1). Classification (NCBI taxonomy): domain Eukaryota; kingdom Viridiplantae; phylum Streptophyta; class Magnoliopsida; order Sapindales; family Sapindaceae; genus Acer; species Acer saccharum. The sequence goes on from CM059875.1 coordinate 23,015,983, forward strand.
AGTCTTCATAACATATGTAGGGCTCGTCTTGGGCTTTCCGGAAACATATTATAATGTTAATTTGGAGTTCGTTTTCCCTCTGAAAAGGCCCCCGAAATTTGCCCATTCTGACAGTTAAAACCATTCCAAGTTTTTGCTTCCTTCTTTTCGCACCCTTCGTCTTTGAGTCGATTCCTTCACTCCATGAAATCCAAACCTTAGTTTGCCGTATTGTCTTTGACGGCTGCATCACCAGTAGTTTGTAATTGATTTTTTTAATTATATAACATTGTAAAGGAAAAAGTATATGTTGCAAAAAATAGTTTATGAGGAAGACTATTAGTATCAACATTTTTTTTTTTCTTGATTTTGATTTTGGGTTTCAAAAAGTTTGAATTTTGATTGTTTTGTTATTTTAAAAAAATGAATTGTGTTGGTTTGTAAAACTTATTAATATTAGAATAAATAAAAATTCCTAAAAAAAAAATCTAGGTTAAAAATCTGGGTCAAAAAATCCGGGTCGGAAAATCGGGTTTAAATAAGTTAAAATCCGGGTTAAATATGGCTTGTAAGACTTTTAACTTTTTAATTGAATTGGATATTTATGTTTAATTGATTTCGGTAAAAAATATTCAGGTCCAAAATATTATGGCCCAGAAAATGTAGATTGTAAAAATTATGGTAAAAAAAATCCGGGTCAGAAATCTGGTTAAAGAATAGGGTCAAAATAAACATAAATCGGGTCGTGGGTGGGTCGGGCAAAACCCGGAACAGTAGCAGTTCGGGTCTAGACCCGAACCAGGTGATTATTTAATGGATCTGGATCGGGTTGGACCCTTTTCAGTTTTAATGGGCCTTTATGGATCTGGATCCATATTTTGCCAACTCTAGTCTCACTCAGGCTGATGGTCGAACCGCTTGGTAAGTGAACCGGATTCGGTTCGTTGTAGTGATGGTCTAAACTGCTGATGGCTGATCTCTCTCTCTCAGACTCTCGCTCTCAATGATTTGCAGGTATGTTTTTTTCTAGACGATACTTTTATTGTTTTAATTAAATTCATTGTTTGTTTTCCCTGTAAATTTATTAGATAGAAAAGCTAAAGCAAATAAAATTGTAACTTGCAAGCATCGCATGATATATTTATTAGGGTTTTGACATAAGTTGAGTTAGTTTTAGCTTTGTGAAATTCATTTTTAGTTGAAATGTTTATGATTTCAATATATTTTCACTCATGATTTTGCCCTTTTCAAGTAACCATGCAGAGACTTATTTCCTTTTTAATGTATTTTCTCAGTTTTATATGATATGTTATTTAACTTAGCTCAGTTATTGGATTCCAAATCCTAACGACGTGTGAAAAGGCAATAATCAATGTTGAAATTTCTTAATTGTATGGTTCTCATGCCCTATGCTGGTGGGGAGGTGATTTTTTTTTTTTTATAAATAAAAATAAAAATTATACATTGGATGGGAAATAGTTGCTTGAACATTTCCGATGCATTGCTGTCAGTACGTTGTAGAATTAGTTTTGGATTTTCTCTTTGGCATAAACTAACAGGTCCAATACAAAGTAATATCGTCCATTTATCTTGATTCATTATGGATTTTTATTTTATAAAGTTTTGGAAGTGGATTTTCTCATCTGCGTAGTTCTTGAGGCTGTGGATGTTCAGGTATTCAAATAAAAGATGTCAGTCCAAAACCATCTAAGGTGATGATTATGATTATTGGAAGATAGAGGAGGTTATAATTGCTCTTATGCACCTAAATATTTAGTTAATTTTGAATGAGAGTAAGTTCAAAAAATTTACATTCAAGGACATCAATTGTAGAAATTGGAAATTAATATTGGCATGCAACTTAAAAGATGGTATTGTCTTGATTAGAGGAATTGCTGAATGCAATTTGTGAACCAGACCTGGATAAATGGCCTCTGAGATTCCATTATGATCCTCAAACGAAAACATTCTTTTGGAAATTCTGCAATGGAGTGCTCCTGCAGTGTCTATCAGACCAAGATGCAGAAAAGCGAAAAGGTCATTCAAGAGACCTCAAAACGTTGGTTTGCCTCTAAGGGATGGGAAAACATAGAGAGGAGAGACAATAACTAATATAATCTTTTTTTTTTTTTTTTTTTTTTTTTTTTTTTTTTTTTTTGCCTGTTGCACATGTTGGCAAACAATGCCATCTTTTGTTTATTTCTATTGTTGAATTATACTTTCTAAGTGCTCAAATCAAATGTATAGATACATGCTCAAACCAACGGTCGTTCCCTTTCGTTCTGTAATGAAATTGCCTACATATACAAATTGAAGAATGCATAGAAGTTTGCATCTTTGAAGTTATTCTGCTTGTATGTATCAGAGCAAGATAATGTTTCTGCTTTTGAAGAACCAACAAATTTAGCCAAGCAATATGATTATCAAATCCCTATAACTTAATAGAATTTTACATGTCTTCTGAGAAGTTCTATATATTTTTGAAAATGAGGAAAGGGTTGAAGTATATTTTAATTTTAAGATGGTGTGTAAATGGTGAATCCATAATATTGTATTATCTTAGAAAGCTCAACTTCTGCTGATCACTTTTATCTTCCGTTATTTCTTTCAATTTTGCAGGAACCTTTAGTAAACTGATTTTTCCTATCAAATAAATACAATCTTTTCCATGGAGTTAGATCTTGAACTGCCTTCATATGAGCAGGAGAAGTTAGAGACTGGTTCAATTGCAGATGATGATGTCATGGATGATACAGATATGATACAGGTTGAGGATGAAGATGTAAATTCTCCTACAACAAGTGAACCTGTTGAGGAAGGCTGCAGGCCAATTGCTTGCAATACAATTACTGGTAGTGGGGATCAGGTGGATGTGAACATGGTTGGAGCAAATGTCGTCCATAAAGGAGTTACTTGTGAGCCCAAAAATGGTTTGGAATTTGAATCAAAGGAGGCAGCATATTCTTTTTACAGAGAATATGCTCGGTCTGTGGGATTTGGAATCACGATAAAAGCCAGCCGCCGTTCAAAAAAGTCTGGAAAGTTCATTGATGTAAAAATTGCTTGTTCTAGATTTGGAAGCAAGCGTGAGTCTAGTACAACCACCAATCCACGTTCTTGTCCAAAGACAGGTTGCAAGGCTGGCATGCATATGAAGAAGAGGCAGGATGAGAAATGGGTTATATATAGTTTCGTAAAGGAGCACAATCATGATATCTGTCCTGATGATTTTTGTCATGCAATTAGAGGACGGAACAAACAATCTGGTGTACTTGCATGTCAAAAGAAACACTTGCAGTTAGTTCTTGATGATGGAGATCTGGAAGTGATGCTTGAGCATTTTATGTGCATGAAGGATGAGAATCCTAACTTCTTTTATGCAATAGATTTGGACAATGAAAAATGTTTGAGAAATGTTTTCTGGGTTGATGCCAAAGGTAGGCATGATTACAGCAATTTCTATGATGTAGTCTTCTTTGATACTTTTTATGTCAAAAACAAATATAAAATTCCTTGTGTTCCTATAATTGGGGTAAATCATCATTTCCAGTTCATTTTGCTCGGATGTGCATTAATTGGGGATGAAAATGCTTCAAGTTTTGTCTGGTTGATGAGGACATGGCTTAAAGCAGTGAGTGGCCAAGCTCCTAAAGTGATCATTACCGATCAAGACAAAATCTTGAACGAAGCAGTTGCAGATGTTTTTCCAAATACTCGGCACTGTTTTTGTCTGTGGCAGGTATTGAGTAAGATCCCTGAAAATTTAGGTTGTGTTGTAAATCATTATGAAAATTTTATGGGAAAATTTAATAAATGCATTTATCGGTCTTGGACGGATGAACAGTTTGAAAAGAGATGGTGGAAGATGGTTGAAAATTTTGAAATGAGGGAAATTGAATGGGTTCACTCATTGTATGAAGATCGTAAAAAGTGGGTTCCAACTTATTTGCAGAATACGTTTTTAGCTGGAATGTCTACACCTGAGCGATCCGGAAGTATCACATCTTTCTTTGACAAGTACATGAGTAGAGATGCTACATTCAAGGAGTTCATTGATAGTTATAAAACATTTCTGCTAGACAGATATGAAATGGAAGCTGAAGCTGATTCTGAAACACAAAACAAACAACCTGGATTACGATCTCTCTCAGAATTTGAGAAACAAATGTCGACTATTTATACAGATACAATATTTAAGAAATTTCAGGTTGAAATTTTAGGAGCAGTTTCTTGTCATTTGCAGAAGGAAAGTGAAGATGGGACAACTGTTGTCTTTCGAGTTGATGATTTTGAAGAACGCCAAAATTTCAATGTAGCCTGGAACGAAGCAGAGTTGGATATATGTTGTTTATGTCATTCATTTGAATACAGAGGTTTTCTCTGTAAACATGCAATTCTTGTTCTTCAAATGTCTGGGTTTTCTAACATACCACCCCATTATATAATGAAGCGTTGGACAAAAGATGCTAAGATTGGTCAAACAGTTACCGAAACTTCGAGCAGGCTTCCTTACCGGGTGCAACGCTTTAATGATATTTGTAAACGAGCTATCAGATTGGGTGAAGAAGGGTCTTTATCTCAAGAAGCATATCATATTGCATTGCAGGCTCTAGAAGAAGCCTTGAAACATTGTATGGGCATGAACAGTTCTGTTAGGGGTGTTTTAGAGGCTAACACATTGTCTGCTCAAGGTTTTCTTGGCATTGAAGAAGAGAATTGTGCCAACAGTAAGGCCAAGTCATCCAAGAAAAAGAAAATGTATAAGAAAAGAAAGGTCAGTCAGACTTTACATTTGACATGTAGATGCTGTAACTGTGCCTTCGCTGTACATTTTGAGCCTTGAAATAGATTTTATTTATATGTTTTAGGTAAATTCTGAGCCAGAGAGAACGGTTATGGGATTACAAGACAGCTGCCAGCAGATGGTTTGTCATCTTTTAAGTTTTATTCTCCACATACCACATATAGTTTGCCAGTATTAATGCAATTAGTTGTTATATAACATGTATAATAAAACTTTTGTTGTTTGTATATATGTAGGAACAGATGCATTCAAGAGCACACACCCTTACTAATTCTTATGTTACTCAGCAGAACAGACAAGAAATGGTATGAGATATTATTATATGTTTGAGCATTATGAATTCCAAGAAAAAATTCAATTGCATATACTTGATTAACATATGATTGTATGTTTTGATATTTTTTTCCATTTGGGTTTCTAATAGGAAGCTTCCAGAGCACCGATTCTCGATAGTTATTATGCCTATCAGCAAAATCTGCAAGGCGTGGTATGGAGTCTTGTGACCATAACTATATTTCAAAAATTCAATTTTGTATAATCTAGATACTGATGACTTAGCCTTGTCCTGTACTTATTGTAGGGACAATTGGACTCAATTTCTCCAATCCGTGATGTTTATTACGCCAATCAACAGGACATGCAAGGGCTGGTATGGTTGTTGCTGTTATTCTAACCATGATAATAAGACATGATATTGACGTCTCAGTATAAATCAGATAGTTTTGACGATAATGTGCAGGGACAATTACATTCCATGTCAGCAGCTCGTGTTGGTCATTATGGGACCCAACAGAGCATGCAAGGATTGGTACTTAATTCGATAATAATATTTGTATTATGGAACTACTTGGTTTTATGTATAATCTCATGCCAAGGTTTTGTAGTTGCAGGGACAGCTCGGTTTCAGAGGACCAGTAACTCAAGGGTGTTTCAACATTCAGGAAAGTTTGCAAGATATGGTGTGCATATGAACACTTGTTTCAAATCTTGAAATTTTGATATATTTTGATTTTCTTAAAACTTGGGATTCTTATACAGTGGGTTTCTTACTGTTAATGTAGGATCATTCTGCAGTCTCCGCCCAGTTTAACAGCATCACATCAAAGCATTTGCATGAAAAGCACCTCTCTCGGTAGTTGAAAGAGTCTGTTTGTGAATATGAGAATTGCTAATTAATCTTATTGATTATGTAAATCTGGGAGATGTTTCAAATCTATGAAACCATGTATATATATATCAAATCTCGTAATTGTACAAGTTTTGGCACATAAAACATTTGTGAGAGATGGATTTAATGTAAATGCTCATCCTAATCATAAAGCAATCTCTCCAGTTCCATCTAAACTTTAAAAAGCTTCTTCTTCAGGTTTAAGAAAATTGAAATGTTCAAGTTGAGTCATCTCTCCACCTTTGTTTGGGTCGAACTGACAATTTTGTTATAAGTAGTCAGCATATATAGATTTTGACCTACTCTGGCAAGAACATGTAATTTAACCATCTAGACTTTTTGATCACCAGCATGATTAAAAGTGAACAACAAATGACAACCCAAATTCCTGAATTTTGTATTGCAACCCAAATCCCTGAAATTGTTTAGCTCCTAGCCTCCCTAAAGTAGGTAGAAGATTTTGCAATTTTCAAGGCTCATTCCCTTTTGCTGGATGGATTATACCTATTATCCTAATTGAAGATACCTCAGAGAGGAGATAGCTGAAATTTAAATAAGACAGATTGAACATGCTTATGCTTTTGCTTAGGGCTGTTTAGGGGAGAGTGAGGCTATTATTTTTAATTTTATAGTGTCCTTTGAGAGTATGATATCCAATCAATAATCACGTTAGCTTTTATAGTAGCAGTAATACCATGGGATTTCTTAGGGGTATGCTTGGAACGCGGAAATTGTGGTAGCTTTTATGGACATAAGCTTTAGTATTGATCATTCAGACTGTCCTAAGTCACAATTATTCCTTTCAAAGTAAGCATGCTGCTGGGATGTTCTGTAAAAAATGTCTTCCTTCTATGGGTGGAAAATATACGTTAATGAGGCTAGCACATTTAGATGTACAATAAATGAATAAATATAGGACGCCTGCGAAGTGCCTTTTATTTTATCTAAATTCGACATGTCTTGGCAAGATAATCACATCCTTCGTAGACTTCCAGCCCCGGCTGATTGAGCTCATCTTCTTTGAAGCAAGCACATCGCTTACAAATCTTTCTAGTCAAAGCAATTTCTTGAGGTTTTTGAACTAACCTAGGGCAGCCATCATCACACCAAACCTAGCAAAAGCAGTCAAAGAATCAAGGCCCGGTTTGGGAATGCTTCATGAACTGCTTTTGGGGCCAAAAGTGATTCCAAACTGGGCCTAGGGTGTTTGGTAAATTTCCAGGGAAGTGCTTTTGGTCACTTTTGGCTTCCCTAACAACAGTTTTGAGAAGCTATTTTTTATAGCTTTTAAAAAACTGCTTCATGCCATGTCGTGATACCAGTACTCAGAGTTGGACTTTAGATGTAAGGTTCAAGTTCTTGTTTCCTGTTAAGTCTTCAACTTCCAAAGCCGCTACTCAAAACTCTTCGGTCCCTAATGTTCCTTATATGACCGCAAGGGTTTCACATTCCAAGTTTTCGTACAGTTTCCCTGTCGTTCCTGGTCGGAAGTTCGTACATCTTCATTTCTATTCGAATTCATACAATGGACTTGATGCTACCATTGCTGTATTTTCCGTCATGGCCTACAATAGACTTAATGCTACCGATGCTGGATTTATCTTCTCGCCCGGGTCTTACTCTCTTCTTAAGAATTTTAGCACTGCTCAAACCACAAAAGCTTTGAATTATGCTTATATTGTTAAGGAGTACTTGATCGTAGTGGATGGTGAGACTTTGACCATAAAGTTTACTCTATCAACGAATTCTTCGAATGCTTACGTGTTTGTGAATGGGATTGAGGTGATGTCGATGCCTGATATGTATAGGTCTGTTGATGGAACTTTGATGTCAGTGGGTCAAAATTATATGATTTACATTGACAACACTACTGCACTTAAGAATGTCTACCATATAAATGTGGGTGGAAATAATATCTCGTCTTCTGATGATACCAGTCTGTTTAGGTCTAGGTATGATGACCAACCATATATTCACGGGTAAGCATTTGGGGTACGTGTGTCTGTTGATCCAAACAAGACCATCATTACGTATCATAAAGACATGCCTAGACACACATAGCCAAATGCTTCCCATATATGGTTGGTCATCATACCAAGACCTGAACAGACCGGTATAATTAGAAGGCGAGACATCATTTCCACCCACGTTTATATGATAGACATTCTCAAGTGTAGTTGTGTTGTCAATGTAAATCAGATAATTTAGACCCACTGATATCAAAGTTCCATCAATAGACCTATAAATATCAGGTATCGACATCACCTCAACTCATTCACAAACGCGTATGCATTCGAAGAATTCATTGATGGAGTAAACTTTATGGTCAAAATCCCACCATCCACTACGATCAAGTACTCCTTAACAATATAAGCATAATTCAAAGTCTATATGATTTGAGCAATGCTAAAATTCTTAAAAATAGAGTAAGACCTGGCCGAGAAGAAAAATCCGGCATCGGTAGCATTAAGTCTGTTGTAGGCCGTGACAGAAAATACAGCATTGGCAGCATCAAGTCCATTGTATGAATTCGAATAGAAATGAAGATGTACGAACTTCCGACCAGGAACAATAGGGAAACTGTACGAAAACTCGGAATGTGAAACCCTCGCGGTCATATAAGGAACTTTAGGAACTGAAGAGTTTTGAGTAGCGGCTTTTGAAGTTGAAGACTTAATAGGAAACAAGAACTTGAACCTGACATCTAGAGTCCAACTCCGAATACTGGTATCACGACATGGCACAATAAATAATTTATTTTATTTTTTAATACTATTATCTATCTTTCTATAGAATAAAGTAAAAAGAAAAAAAAAAATCTGCTTGATATATACATTCACCAAGTGATCAATTGGATTTTTCTTGTTCATGATGGTGATCGGTGGTCGGTAATCCAGATCTTATAATTATATCATGTGATGATCAAGATCACCTACTTTTGAAATAATTGGATGATCCCACAAATTATAATCAACAATAAAGTGTATGGTGCATGCCATTGCAGTACAAAAAAAAAAAAAAAAAAAAAAAAAGGTGAAATCTTATCGTATAAAGTGTATGGCGCATAAATGATGATAAATTGATAAGTTTTTCCAAATTGGTGGGAAGATGAGAAGCGTATAAATGGTGATAAATTGATAAGTTTTTCCAAATTGGTTTGTTCTATTAAAGACTGGCATCTTTGACATGGCCCGTGAACCTGAATGTAGTTTTTTTTTTTTTTTTTTTGAAAGGAAATTCATTCATAAAGAGCATAAAGCTACAAAGAGCTAGGTCAATAATCCAAGACCAAACTCTCCACCGTCGGGGGCAATCTTCCAACCACACAAACTCACCTTCAAAGTCAAGAGCAATCTTAACAAGACAAGGAGCAACACTATTAACTAATCTAGGAACAAAATTAACAGAAATAAAATCGGAGTTCCTAATCATACACCGAATGTCATGGATAACAACACCAACCTCTGCACAGGACATAACCTTCGAATCAATCGCATTTACCACCGATAAAGTATCCGACTCCAGAGAATAGGAAAAATCCATATTAGGGTTTTGTCACAAGCATTTTATTCAATTTTTGCTACTGCAAGCTCTCGCAGTACAAGACAACAACTATTATATATATGTACACGCTGTGATACTTTTGCAGGTCAAAACTTTAAAACTACATATAGTATCCATAAAATTTGAATATGGTATACATCATCTGAGCTGTTTTCGACTGGCATTTGATGGGTTTTTGAAACTACTTTCGTTAATTCACTCTCTAGTATGTTAATTTTAGAATTTAAGATCCAATCTAATCTAATCATATCATCAAATCCGAAACATAATTACGTTTATACCACAATGTATCACCCTTTGATTAGAACAAAAACATAATTATGGGTTTTTGAAACTACCTTTGTTAATTCACTCTCTAATACGTTAATTTTAGAATTTAAGATCCAATATGATCCAATCATATCCTCAAATCCGAAACATAATTATGTTTAAAAAAAAAAAAAAACAATCTTTATACAATCAACTTAGTTTTTTACTATTTCATTTTTTATAACAATATAAATAAAGTGAGAATTTCAATAAATAAATAAGGCGAAATTCCCAAAACATCACTAAAGAGGAGGGCGTTTACGAATTAGAAATTCTGATTTAGTCAAATGAAGTTTATTTTTAATTTGTGTTTATGGTATTTATTAAAATCTGGGAAATGTGCCAGTGATACCATCAACCCACATATCTAAAGCTACAACATTAGTGTCGTTCAACAAATTAAAGTTGAAATACATTTTTACCTTTTCCCTAAATTAAAAAAAAAAAGTTCAAAAGTTCATATTTCCATAATTATAAATAGCTAGGGACCTAGGGTGGTCCGTAAGTCACAATCCAATTAATTGTTGGATGCATGTTCAGATGCTTTTCCATCCTTTTTCCTCTATCAATATACGAATAGAAAATGTTCCATGAAAATGTTTCCCTATCAAAATGGTCACTAGATTGGAAATTGGCTTTAAAATGGCTATTTTGGACGAAAAGTGTGACACTAATAGTCATTTCATCCAATTCCATCTAATTCCATCCAATTCCATTCAATGAGTGGCATTTTGGTAAATAAGAGGATGACATTAATCTATTTTAAATGTTTTTTGGAAATCAATTTTTTCTTATGTTTTTTGAAACGAATAATTATATTTAGTATAGTGTTTATATGTATAGTGTTGACGGTGAAATTTGGATTTTCACGTAGCCAATAATTATATCAAAACGAATAATAAACAATAAGAAAAAGAATGCATGCAAGAGACAGATTTTACGTGGAAAAACCCTTGAATGGGAAAAAACCACAGCGCCCTAGAGGGCAGAAAGATAATACTATAATTCGCTGTTTGATTACACACTCAAGTCTCTCGAATAATTGCTTTTCTCTCTCTAGATTTTCGAACCCCTCCCTCGTGGGATAGGTGGTTCTATATATACATGATTATTAGGGTTTTCCCCTCGTTCCAGTCGTGTTGGTGGTAGGATTCCCTCTTTTATTTGTGTTAAGAATCTGAGGTTCGTAATAGATTAGGATTTGCTCCTATTTGGACTTACATCGGTCGAGGTCGGTTTATCTTTCTCCTTAGGGCGTAATGTCTTTTAAGTCCTTCCTGGATTGCAAGGAACCTGCTGGGTCGGTGATTTTGTCTGTGTTTAGCTGAGTTGGTTCGTGCGGCGAGTACATTTGCTCCTAGGTACTGCTATATTGGCGACCACACCTTATCTCTGGCGAGTATATACCTAGGTTTGGCGAATACGCCTATGATTTATTTGACCTAGGGCTTATCGGTGCATTGACCGGTCTGCGTTTCCCTTTTGACTTGGTCAATATGTGACGTGTCAGCCTTTCTTTCTGTATTTATTGATTTCTTTGATGACGTGTCTGCTTGGCGAATTTATACATACAACAATACCCCCATAAATACTTCGAGTCGAGCATATAATTTGGTTTTCTAGTTTGTTTGTCTCTGCGAGTAGTATTTATATCTGCATTTTAACTTCTTATTTCGTACGCGATTCTCTCTTTCTCTTTTTTTTTTATCCACGTGTTGTATTTGATGATTGATTCTTCCGATGCAAGCCTTCATTTCTGGCCACAAGATTTCTACTTACTCTGACGCGATGGGATGACGTGATGACCGCTAGGTGTTTCCTGAGGCACCACGTGTCCACTATTTGATGGGTGTCACTTCTACTGTCTTCTACGACTGTCGTTCACCTTACCAATGCCTCTTTTTCTTGATTTTTGAATTTTAAAAACTCCCTCTTTTAATGCAAAACGTCTTTCTGCCCTATTAATTATGGCGGCTCCATTAACTTCACTTTTCTCAAAACAAAACCGTTCCATTTCTCCGCTTATTTCATTTTCTTTCTTTTCTTATCGGAAATTCGTAGCAGCATCTTCTTTCTATCTCCGATTGACAAGCATTTTCATCGAACTTGGTCTTAGCAGCTCGTTTACTTCCCCAGATCTTCTGCACATTTTCTCCTTCTAAGGTTTTTTTGGTGAGTTTCCATGGACCCTTCTCTGCGTTCTTCCCTTTTTAATCGAATGATGCAAGCTTTGGAGCTTGGTGATAAGATTACTGCAGATAAAATTGAATTGTTTATTCATAATTTTCACCCGAATTCTCCTACCCCAATTTCTGTTTATGTTCCTTCTGCTCAGGAAAACTATATCCCTGACGCTTCTTCTCCCTCATCTTTTGGTAGTGATTCTCCGAAGATGACAAGGTCTTCTAAACCTGGTGGCAGTAAGCGACGAGCTTCTAGGGTTCCCTGAGGGTCTTTCCTGAACACTCAGACAACCGTTGATTCAGATGTTGATGATCATCAACAAAATAGACTGCACTTCTCGGCTGATCGCCTGTGTTCCTTTGACTGCGAGGTTAATGTGGTTGGCGAGGAGGAACTTCGCAAGTACAGAAGTCGCTTCGAAATCCCAGACTCAGTGACTTTGACGCTTCCGGGTAATCAAGCGGAATGGAATCCTCCCAAAAATGCGGTCGCCATCTACGGTGCCATGCTCAGCTGTGGGGTAACCCTTCCCCTTCAGCCTTTCATCGCTAGGTTTCTTGCGGAGGCTCAGATTGCGCCTGCCCAACTCGCCCCAAATAGCTATAGGATCTTGATGTGTTTGTGTTTTATGTGGAAGCTGAAGGGTTATGGACCCCCTACGCCCCATAAGATTCGCCATTTTTATACCTTAAGGCAAGCGGGCAAAAGCAGGACATATTTCCTTCTTTCTTCAGCCGTGGAGAACTGGATTCCTGAGGGTGTGGCGAACCCTGGACAGGTAGCAATTGTCTTCATGGCTCCATGCAAAAATTTCCTTATACTCTATCAACAAGTTCGATACGTCTCTCTTGACTTGTTTGGCCAGCCTTGCACCAATCTTGACTGTTTTATCAGGTTCCGTCTCGTCTAGAACAATAGACTCAGTGGGCTCTTCCTTTTCTTTGCTCGCTTTATCCCTTGGATCCAATTCAAAAGTTTCTGGATTTTCTTCTTACATTTCCTTATTTACCTCGAATATGTTTAAGGTTTCCACTCCCGTCTTGTCTTTGAAAATTGAGAGGTTAGCGCAACGAGCCATCTCCTGTAATCCCTTTAATTGCCTAACTCCAAACTCCGTAGGAAATTTTACTTTCAATGCATGGGTTGAAGTGACTGCTCAGGCTTTGTTGAGGAATGGTCGGCCGAGTAAAGCATTATATGGCCAATTGTGAATGTCGACCATGACAAAATCCAGTAGGATTGTTCGTCGGCACGGTGCTGTCCCAAACCTTACCAGTAGCTTCACGGTCCCTAACGATCTCACTTTTGCGCCCCCAAAACCTTTCAATGGCACATGGAAGGGCTCCAGATCTCTCCTGTCCAATCGCATCTCATTGTATACTCTGACACTCAAAATGTCAGCTGAACTCCCATTGTCTATCATTACTCGGAGAACATCTCTGTGTGCTATTTGAACCCCCACTACAATTACATCATTGGGCTTGGCATCAATCTCGTCTGAATCTTCTGCTGTAAATGTTATGGGGTCATGTCTTTCTCTTCCTTTCTTAAAGTTTCTCTGCACAGAGTTTATCTCCATATTTCTGCTCACATACGTTACTTCTCGGACTTCTGACATCCTCTCTCGATTGCTTCTGCCTGTATGAGGTCCACCAAAAATGGTGTTTATTGTAGCGCTAGGGCTGCTTCTCCTTAGGCTTTTCTTTTCTTGCCCGCTTCCTTGGTGGCTATCTTGGCGTTCGCCGTGTTTGTCTCCTTTTAGAGTAAAATCTTTCAAGTGCCCCTCTCTGATTAGACTCTCAATATGGTCACGCAGCTGGAAGCATTTTGAAGTGTCATGCCCATGATCTTTATGAAATCAGTAGTATTTGGTTGTGTCCCTTCGGGCATTATTTGACTGTTGCCGAGGATACTTGGCGAGTCCTTTGTCTTCTACTATAGAAAGTATCTCCTCTTGATCACCTGTTAGAGGGGTGTAGTGGCTATACCTTCCTCGAAATTTACTGGTTCGGTTGTTTCCTTTGTTTTCCCTAGGTTACCCCTTTTGATTCTTTTCATCTTTCTGACGATCACGCGACTACGTTTTCTTGTCATCTCTGTGCTCTGATTTTGAGTCGGGCTTATGGCCATGCACGTAGCTACCCCCTTGTGCTACTTCTTCTTCCTCCGCCAGTGCATAATCGCCAGCTATTTCCATTATCTCTTCATAAGTTTTTGACCGATCTCTTCGCAAGTCAAAAGATAGTCGGTCGCTTTGCAACCCATTAGTGAAGGCGGCGATAACAGCTACATCACTAGCGTCTTCGATTTGAGCGACCTCCTTTCCGAATCTTGCTAGATATTTCTTGATCGACTCATTACGTTCTTGCTTCAGGTTTGATAAATGGGCAAGCGATTTTCTTCTCTACACACTTCCCATGAACTATCTTATGAATGCTTTGCTGAGGCTCGAAAAACTGTTAATACTCCCGGGTGGGAGTCGCCCGAACCACCTTGAAGCGAGGTCACCAAACGTTTGAGGGAATGTTAGACACAGCAGCCCGTCGTTGGATGAATATTGAGCCATGACATTGCGGAATCGGCGGACATGCTCTTTTGGGTCTCTATTTTCCTTATACTGCTCTATGGTTGGCATTCTGAATCTGTCTGGAAATTGGGTGCGAGCAATATGTTCATCGAATGGGCTGTCTGACTCATCATTCGAAGATACGTTGCGACTATATCTCCATGCCATCGCTGAAACCTTCCTTGATAGCTCATGTAGGGTGATATCTCGCTGACCAGTTGGCTCTCCTACTAGATCGAATCTGCTCTTGATTGTCATTCTTCCATAATCGCCTCTATCACCCGGGCTCCTACCAGTTCTTCGATCTTCTGTGCTCTCAGATCTTCTCCACCGTGCTCTTTTTGATAGTAATTCCCTTCGTGGTCGAGGACTCTTGTCTTCAGACAAGATAGAACGGTGTCTCCGCCGGCTCTTTTGGTATGTGTCATTGGACTTAACCCCATGTATTCGCCCCTGGTCTCGCCCCTCCATAGATTCTTCATTCAACACGCCTTTTCCCTTCCTTTGTTTTCTTCCTTCGAAACTCTTAGGGTGGTCCTAGGGAGTCTCTTCAGTGGATGGTCTTGCTTGAGCATCGAGGGTTGCAATGTGAACTTCCGATCGCAGTCTCCCAGGTGGCTGGATTCCAGGAGTGGTTAACTCATAGGGAGAAGAGACTCACAGGCCTATGGGAAGCGAAAGCCCTATTTTGCTAGCCTCACTGATTAAGTTTACCAATGCAGTTTGGAAGTGCTGCAGAATTCCTGGGTCGGCTATCCTAGTTCCTGGCGTTGCTGCCGATTGTTCCCCGATCGTCACCGCCCCATCTCCTGTCGGTGTGGCTAGTTCAACAATTTGGTCTTCGCTGGAGTTACCATCCTTGTCGCTATCATTGTTCATATCTTTCAGTTCGCAAGGGTTCCTCGAAGTTTCTGTTCAAATCCCCATCCTTCTAGCGCCAATTGTTGACGGTGAAATTTAGATTATCACGTAGCCAATAATTATATCAAAACGAATAATAAACAATAAGAAAAAGAATGCATGCAAGAGGCAGATTTTACGTGGAAAAACCCTTGAATGGGAAAAAACCACGGCGCCCTAGAGGGCAGAAAGATAATACTATGATTCTCTGTTTGATTACACACTCAAGTCTCTCGAATAATTGCTTTTCTCTCTCTAGATTTTCGAACCCCTCCCTCATGGGATAGGTGGTTCTATATATACATGATTATTAGGGTTTTCCCCTCGTTCCAGTCGTGTTGGTGGTAGGATTCCCTCTTTTATTTGTGTTAAGAATCTGAGATTCGTAATAGATTAGGATTTGCTTCCTATTTGGACTTACATCGATCGAGGTCGGTTTATCTTTCTCCTTAGGGCGTAATGTCTTTTAAGTCCTTCCTGGATTGCAAGGAACCTGCTGGGTCGGTGATTTGTCTGTGTTTAGCTGAGTTGGTTCTTGCGGCGAGTACATTTGCTCCTAGGTACTGTTATATTGGCGACCACACCTTATCTCTGGCGAGTATATACCCAGGTTTGGCGAATACGCCTATGATTTATTTGACCTAGGGCTTATCGGCGCGTTGACCGGTCCGCGTTTCCCTTTTGACTTGGTCAGTATGTGACGTGTCAGCCTTTCTTTCTGTATTTATTGACTTCTTTGATGACGTGTCTACTTGGCGAATTTATACATACAACATATAGCATATCTCAAATATATATATATATATATATATATTCTTTTTTGAGAAGATTAAGGTTACAAAATCTAAAAAATCTAATAAAACAAAGAAGAGATACGTGCATTGATCTAAACCATTTTTTTTTTTTTTTTTTGAAACGAATAATTATATTTAGTGTGTATATATATATATAATTATTCTTTAAAAAAAACAAAAAAAAAAAATTGATTTCCAAAAAACATCTAAAATAAATTAATGTCATCTCCTTATTTACTAAAATGCCACTCATTTGATGGAATTTGATGGAATTGGATGGTATGACCATTAGTGTCACACTTTTCGCCAAAAATAGTCATTTTAAAACCAATTTCCAATTTAGTGGCCATTTTGATAGTATGTCATCAAATAGATGGCTACTTGGGTAATTATCCCTAGAAATAACTAAGTGGGGCTAAAACATTGAGTTCATTTTTACTCACCCACCCTTCAAGGTGGGTGAGCATTACCTCTCTCCCCATTAGATGCCAAGTGTCCAAAAGTTAACCAGGGGTTAACAAATATTGCTCTACCAATTTTACCCTTCTGTTAAAAAAAAATCCACAGCCACACCCACCATCAACATATACACAAATCAACACCCACACCATCATTTAACAACATTATCTTCTCCAGAAAACTAAACCCAAAATTGAAACAAAACAAAACAAAATGGAATTGGAATCACCATTAATATGTTCATCACCATCACCCACAACATCATCTAAAAGCATTGTCTTCTCGAGAAAACTAAACCCAAAACTGAAACACAAAAAATAATAATAATAATAATAATAATAATAATAATAAAAAATAAAAAATAAAAAAATTTTGAAATTGTAATCACCATTAATCTGTTCATCACCGTCACCCACAACATTAACTAAAAGCATTATCTTCTCCATAAAACTAAACCCAAAATTAAAATAAAAAAATTATTTGAAATTGGAATCACCATCGTCTGTTCATCACCATCAACACCCACATCACCATCTCCAGCAATCAATGCCCACACCCACACCACCAGAAATCGAACTCACTCCAATACCCACAC
Source organism: Acer saccharum (assembly GCA_030490815.1). Lineage (NCBI taxonomy): Eukaryota > Viridiplantae > Streptophyta > Magnoliopsida > Sapindales > Sapindaceae > Acer > Acer saccharum. Next base: position 23,033,305 of record CM059875.1, read on the forward strand.
CCATTCGACCACCACCACCACACCATCAACAACCCTACCATAACATAAAACCGCACCAGAAGCCACCCAAACCAACCTTTGGCCGCCAAAGAGATCGGCGCCGGTAGAGAGAAGATCGCAACAACCGAAGAAGAAGAAGACAGTGGTGGTGTGACGATAGAAAATCGCTGCTAGAGGAGACCGCCAGAGTTGGTGCCACCGGAGAGAGAAATCACTAAAGAGAATACGATGAGAACTGAGACAAGAGAGTTTTATTTCTGATTTATGTTTCATTTTTTAATATTACTTTCTTTTTTTTTTTTTTTAATACTTGTTAAAAAAAAAAAGTTATTTTACGAATTTACATATTTACCCTTATTTATTTAACTAAATTTCTAACTGCTGCATTGTTAGTTAACCCTTGGTTAACTTTTGGACACTTGGCATCCGATGGAGAGGGGGTAATTGACGCGCCCAAACTGGTTCTAATAAAACTACAAATACCTACACTATTCTACCTTGGCTATTCTAAAGGGACGCGCAAGTGTTTCACCCTTTGCAAGTGCACAAGTCGTTCAACTCGTATAGGGTGCACAAGTACAGGTTATCATTCCCACGAGAAATAGGATGTCTAGAAAGTTAAATCACTAGTCTAATGCTTAGGAAAGCATTTTACAGATTAATGTTTCAAGTCTTAACTAATGCAATATCTAAAATGAGATTGAAAATTAATGAGATAAAGATGCTAGGGGAGGTATGAACTTAACAATGATATACCACCAAGTAACCACTCTTATAAGTTTTAGATCAAATAACTCAAGCTAGTTCCATTTATAATTAAAAGCACACTCAACAACTCACTCAAAGTATCCTCTAAAGTCTTAGAAGAACATTAAGTGAGTGTTTGGTGTTGGAACTGAAATCAAGAGTGTGATTCACAAAGTTATTATCATTAATCAACACACTCTACTTAATGAGTTGTTGGATGACAATACACAAACCAAAAGTTATAAAGTAAGTATGTCATCAACCTTTATCACACATTACCAATACATGTTCTTCAAAAGTCTATTAGAAACATGTCATGATTTAGTCATTTTAAAACATTGATAAGCACAAGGTGATTATTCATAAAGAAGAGTGATAAACAAGGTGGCTCACATCATTACTTCATAGATCCCCCAACAAAAGTGGGTTAGTTACACATGATATCTAAGAAAAGCATAAGTAAGAAGATAAGGAAGAAATACAACCAATGAAGTCTTGTCATATTCCAAAGGAGAACAACCTCTCTTCATAGCAAATACAATCAAGGAGTATCACAAGTAGCTCTCAATAGCTGATCTAACAAATTCCTTTACTAAGATAAGGGTCTTAAAGCTTAAGTAATTGAGAAATGAGCAAAAGATTTCCTAGAGCTATTCTATGCTAAAGGGAAGGTCTAAATATCTTCTAATATCTCTCACTTGTGTTTATTACATCAGAAAAGTGTTTATTTATATCTTTAGGTTGAAGTTGGGCAAGGAATTGCCATAAATGTCCTCAACGCGTTGTCAGTGGCTTCATATCGCGGGTTCAGTCTCGCTACTAGGTCCCGCGGGGTCTTCTTCCAAAGTCTCCGCAGCTTCTTTCTCGAGAGAATGAACCAACGAGCTTCATCAGAAATCCTCGACGGGCTCACACCTTCTGTCTGGCAGGTTATGTTCCACGGATGGAACCTGCAGGATAATTCCTAGCGAGTTCAAGACTTCTGGTTGGCGGGCAATTTCTCTCTGACTTCTTCCCACGGCTTTGTGTCGCGAGTTTTTTCTCGTGAGGTTCTTCTTTCATTGGCTTTTGCTCCTATTTTGACCTCTTTTCTCCAACTTCGTGCGAACACCTTCCTAAATGGATATATTACCTGTACTTAACTAAAACGCTCGTTATATACACAAAAAGTGCTCGAAAACAAACACAAAAGGTAGTAAAAGGGAGCGCTAAATGAGAACATTTACAGCACGATCAAACCCCCAAACCTATCTTTTGCTCGTCCTCGAGCAAAACAAATAAAGGAAAAACAAAAATACTAAGTAAACTAAACTAACTAAGCTAATCCACTTTCGTAGGAAGCACGATGGCACTTAGCACGTGACACATGCCTTTTAAACCTCTAGGTGCCCCTAGTAGGAGGAGTGTAGTCTCTTGAGGGTTTACCAGATACGATACCCACAAACACAACTCTGCAATTCATCATTGAGATGCAACAATATATATACAAACAAAAACTTCATGTAAGCTAAGCATTCTCAATCAAGGCTAATAACATTCCACTTCCATCAAAACAACACGTAATGTCAGAATGCTAACACTCAAGATGTTTTTGGTCTATGAATCGATAAACTAATTTCTAGGGGTGAATTCGCCTTGACTTCTATAACTCATGGATTCAACTCTTTCTTCTCTCAGAGTCTTAGGCTATCTCTCTTCAACCACATGCGTCTTTGGAAATTATGTAAATAAAATTTGAATATCAACGTATGTGAATATTTAAAACAACACACTTTATAGTGAATGATCTCATGAATGAATTGATGAACCATTGAAAATACCTACAAGGTTATACTAAACAACCTAGAGAGAGGTGGGGTGTGAATAGGTTGACACACTAGTTTTAAAAACTCGTTCGTGACTTATGTCAAAACCTTGGTGAACATACAAATTAACTTTTAATAAGATTGTTATGAGAAAACAATTTGCACAAGTATGCTCAATTCACCACCCTTAGTCAACAAACATATACCAAGAAACAATGTATCTCATATACAAGAATATTCAATGAAGAGCACATTCCACAAGTTGTACTTTGAATATTACAATGTAAGAACACTACAACTTGCTAGTGAAGAAACTATATTAAAATTAAAATAAAGAATACTTGTAATTCAATAATGTCCAATATATTACAATTATCAATCGAAGAAAACATATACACAAAAATCAATGAATAAAAGAATTATATTTACAATTATGATCAAAATGAACATGCTTACAAATCACAATTTACAAAAACTTGTTTTCAAATGCAACACAAGTGAAGATTGTACTACAAGATTAAAACATACACATATACAAATATAAGAGAGATAGAAAGAATTGACACATGAGATTTTTTAACGTTGTAAAACCTCAAATGAGGAAACATCCACGGGTTGAACTACAACCATTGGGTACTATATATATTGGATGATAGATTAGAAATTCCTCAAAAGTGACCAATATTGACCAACTTTCTATTGGAGTCTATGTCTACCCAGCCCTATTGGATGATACAAAATCCCTCAATGATGCGAAGCCACCATATATTGGAGATCATACCAAACCAACATCGTTGGTAGATTAGAAATTCCTCAAGAGCCAATGCACATCCTATGCAACACTCTCTATCGGAGTCTATGTCTAATCAAACGTCCGGGCCTACCAATAATGTGGCCAACTCCCTATCCAAGGCACTCATGCCTCTAGGGAGCCTCCGATACATAGCTATTCGGACCTTCTCGATCCTAGCCATGACTTCTTGCTTAACTATCCGAGTCATCCCAACTCTAGTCAATACTTCTTGCTTGGTTGTCCAGACCTCACGTCCTAACCAAGACTTCCTTGTTTGACTATCCGGACACCTTGTCCTAGTCAAGACTTCATGCTTTTTACAAGTTCTTCCTAGTGTGATCATGTGAATGCAAATGATGCAAACAAGCAATACAACATAGAACATGTGATCAATACATTCCATGGAACAACTAGACCTAAACATGTGAGAACACAAGTTATACTAATCTAGATGCAAAACATGAATTAAACCTAAAGCATGTGAAGACACCGAACACAAATAGCTCCTAGTTCCATTCACACAAATAACACTTGAATAGATCATATACATGAAGCACAAATTCAAGATGTTACAAACATACATATAAAATGCTAGAATTACAAAATGTATTGAATGAATATTCTAATCAAAGATTTAGAGCAAGGATATAATGATAAATCAATTAAATCCTAGATAGCTCTAAAAACACGTACACATGTATTAATCCTAGATTTTATCAATCAAAAGATCAAAACATATTTCAAGGATTATTAATCATAAAATGATTCAATCAAGGCACAAATAATCCTAGATATCAAACTAATCACAATACAACTCTCAATCATGTGAAAAACCTAGAATCCAAGAAACTAGTTCACATATGTCTCTAATTAAACTTTTGATTAGGTTTGATTATGAAGCTATCTTTCTCAATAGCATTCACCATACATACACATACATATAGAAGAAGAAACCCCAAGAAAATTAAAGGTCATAAAAGAAGAAAACTCAAAGATATGACAACTACCTCCAAATCACAAGCTGGTTCGTTTTTCTGAGTAGAACCTCAAGAAAACTTGATCAAACAGTTGCAAGACCACTTGGAAAAGGTAGAGGACTTGATTACAAACAATCTCCAACTTGAATCACTCAGATCCGACTTCGTATGAGAAAGTTATGGTGTTTGGAAAGTGAGGAAAAGTTGAGAGAGAATTCTGCACTTGAGATATTCTAATTTTTCTTCTTAGAATGAATGGGATGGAAAAGGAGATGATTTAAATGAATTGGAGAGAGGGAAAAGATGACCCAATGGGCTGATGCCATGTCACCCTGCCGTGAGGGGCACGTGAGGCACACAGGTGCAAAGGGCTTACCTGGCCGTGAGCCTCACGGCCTCCCTCACGTGCCCACAAGCTTGGCCATTGGCCAAAGCTTGCTTCCCTCGCGCACCTCTGGCGTTCTTCGATCGTATTCGGGCCTCCAAACTCAGATTTTGAATCTGTCTTTGGATTACAAATTGTGACTCCCTCACACACAATGATGACTATAAAACTTTGACAAAATGTTAAGAATTCATCTCGGAATACGATGATAAAGACAACTCAATGAATGAAAACGCAAAGTAGCGTAACTACATCGTTTGGACTTGAAACCTAATGAGTGAGTAACCGAAATGACTGGGAATCAATAAGGAATCAAATGAGATCATGTTCAAGTCCTAATACAATTAAAACACAAGCAAATAAACACAAGATCACACAAGTATGCCATTTCCTAGACATAGTCTTAGAACATGCAATTGTACAATGTATGTCAATGTGAGTTCAATGCGAGTTCAATGCATGAGAATACTAAATATGTGAATGTGTTATATAAATGGTGTACAATTATGCAGAGACACAAATGAATGCCATGTGTGTGTGTGCCTATGCCTTGTAAGAGAAATGAAGTCTAATTTACCTTTATAGTGTAATGAAGCACATTCCTCTTTGAAGACACCTTTTGCATGAATTGTGGCCAAGTCTTTCTTTAAAGCTTTGAATCATCAATTTTAAGACCACTAAGCAATACAAGAAAAACATCGTTTTGATATGGAATTTATGCCAAGACAAACCAGAAACCTAACAACCATGAACGTGGAGAGAACATGTTTTGACTCGTATTCCCAAGCTAGACTTATAAAAGATCAGCTAGGGCTTCCCTTGGTTGTAATAAGGCCATGGGTGATTTTGGGATGAATGGTTCTAATGACATGTTTCCATTGGCACACAAAAGTAAACAACTCATAAAAACAAAACTTTTCAAAATTTTTGTCAGAGATTTGAAAATTTATTCCTAAACACATGTATACCATATATTATACACATATATAACTAAAAACAATACTACAAAAGTTGTCCCACACTCCCAAACCTAAACCAAACATTGTTCCCAATGTTCTTGTGGACAAGGCTAGCTATAGTTTAGAGATAGTGACAACAAAAAAATTTAAAAAGGCTAAAACTAATATTAAAACAAATTTTAAGATCTAAGCGCCATATATTCACACTCTTAGATATAATTAAAAATAAAATATAAGATAAAACAAGCATGCATATTAGGTAGTAGAATGTAATACCTATTGAGGCTTTCCACGAGTTTGGTATCGCGGGTTCTCCCTCTCTGCACAAAGTCGCTCACTTCTGGGCGAGCTTGATGCCATGGTCAACAGGTTTATTCCCATGGAATGGAATCCGTGGTGAATGCCTGCTAGTTCCTCGCGACTTTGTTTCTTCTAGTTGGAGAGAATAATCTCGCGAAATGAACCCGCAGACAATCCCATCTCGTTTCACAAGATCATCTCTTCTGGCTCGTTGGTTTGAGTTCCAGTAGGAGGAAGTGGCTGAGCTCTCTAGAGCCATTCCGCGGGTTTGTTCTCACTTCTCTGCAGGAATTGGCTCGCGGACTAAACCCACGGCTCTTTGTTCTTGCCAACTTGTTCCTGCTATTTTTCCATTTCAATCCTAACATCTGCATAGCATAAACACTACAACCAAATCATATGCAATTGCTTGATACAAAATATATACACTAAATACTTACGACTTCCTAAACTACTTAAACTAATAATTACAACGAATATGTACCTAGGTGGGGTGCCTCCCACCAAGCGCTAGAGTTACCGTCTAGGCAAGACGCATGAGAGCTCTATGGCTCTGTAAGTATTATATGTTCCAGCATTCTTACTTCGTCTATTCCTTGTAAGTATGGCTTTACTCTATGTCTGTTCACCTTGAACGTATCTCCGTTCTTCTCATTCAGTAACTCAATAGCTCCATACAGAAACACTTGGAGTATTCTATAATGTCCATACCATCTTGATCTGAGCTTCCCCGGAAACAATCTCAACCTAGAGTTGAACAGAAGGACCAGCATGCCTGGATGTAAATCCTTCAGGACTATGTTCTTATCATGCATTCTCTTGGTCTGTTCTCTATAAATCTTGGCATTCTCATATGTCTCATCTCTAAGTTCCTGAAGCTCGTTCAGTTGAAGTTTCCGCTCCTCTCATGCTTCGTCCATATCACAATTTAGCTTCTGAAGCGCCCAGTGAGCATTGTGCTCTAATTCTACCGGCAGGTGGCAAGCTTTTCCAAAAATCAGACGGTATGGTGTCATCCCAATTGGAGTCTTGAATGTAGTCCTATAAGCCCACAAGGCGTCATTTAGTTTGAACGACCAATCCTTCCGACTTGCGTTCACTATCTTTTCTAGTATCTGCTTGACATGTCTGTTACTGACTTCTACTTAACCTGAAGTTTGAGGACGGTAAGGGGTTGCAACCTTATGATTCACACTATATTTCTTCAGAAGTGTGGCGAATACCTTGTTGCAGAAATGACTACCCCCGTCACTGATGATGGCACTTAGAGTCTCGAACCTTGAGAAGATCGCACTCCTCACAAACTTCACAACTACCTTGCTGTCATTGGTCTTCGTGGCTATTGCTTCAATCCATTTCGAAACGTAGTCCATGACTATCAGAATGTAGATGTTTCCGTCTGAAGGTGGGAAGGGTCTCATAAAGTCGATTCCCCATACGTTGAAAATCTTGACAACCATTTGACCGGATTGTGGCATCTCATTCCTCTTTCTTATGTTCCCTGCTCTCTGTGTTAGGACCCCGGTTTACCAATCACGCAGCGGAAGGTTTTAAAATTTTTATTTTATTTCATAAAGAAATACTGTGATTGAGATAAAACCTAGGATCTATTTTTCGGAACAGTAAAACAAAAGAATCGAAATCGAAACATATAAATAAAAGGGAAGAAACAATTTCTTCATACCTACGTAGGAGGCTCCTTCACTTTAATACGATCTGCTTTTGATTTGAACCACTTGATCTTCCTCGCTATCTCCCAGAACTGGTAACAGCGTGTGGGCGCATCACGGTATTCAGGAACCTTTATTGAAGAAGAAGAAGAAGAAGAAGAGAAGAACACACAAAAACAACTCTTGTTGTTTGTATGTCTTAGGTTAGGCCACACAAAAAAGAAAACTTTAAAAAAAAAAATAAAAAAATAAAAAAAATTCTCTTTTTGATTCTTGGCCGCCGCACCCCACTTGTTTCTCTTCTCTTTTGTGTTTTTTTCTTTCTTCTTTTTGTCAGGTATTTAATACCTAAAAATATATATCATATATATATATTATTTAAGAAACCAATGATATCTTTTAATTTAAAAACAAAATCTTTATTTTATTTTATTTTATTAATAGATATCATCTAATTTGAATTTAAACTATTTAAATTCAAAATTGATATTTAATCAATTAAAAATATAAGATAATCATATTATCCCATTTTTCAAATAAAAATATCAACTAACACCCACCATCAATAATTAATTACATAATTAAATAATATTATTATTTAATTGTCATAATCATTAAAATCATTAATTAAATAATCTCATTATTCAATTAGTTCCCAAATAGATATGTGTCACTTTCGTAACATAATTAATTGGACAATCCAATTAATTAACCATGACCCTTGTTACCTAAATCGATCGGGCTAGCAAGGGGACCTAATGGACCCACAGTATTTTGAGCTCCAATAATCCTTAGAAATAATTAATTAAACTCTTTAATTATTATTTCATGATTATTAACTTCGGTGTTATTCCACTAAAAACCCGAAGCTGAACTCTCTCAATTGTAGACGTTTTTACACAAACCAATAACTTTCGGTGTCCATCGATATAGCTATTACATATGGTATAATCCTCCACAAGTAGTTAATAATTAGAGCTGGGTCATAATGTCCACTATACCCCTCTAATTATATCTTTCCTTTAAGTACCATTGATTCTCTAATGAACAATAAATCCTACATTCCTTACGGAATTAGGAGAGCGCTCATATTGTTCAAGCCCCGAATCAACCCTTAAGGGAACTACCATCTACTTCTCGCAAGAAGGAGTGGATTCCACTATTGTGTACAAACCTTCCCAGCCACAAGTCAAATCGCGATCCCAACATACGGAGCATATTGATCAGGAATGCAACTCCGACCTCACTCATGGTATATCAAAAACCACGATCTAACCTGAAGGAGTCGATAAGACACTCAGGATTAAGATCACCCACATATAACCATCATTAGTTGATATATATGAATCTCATCATTAAACAGATCTTAGTGAGAGATTCATATAGATCATGGCCCAGTCATATATGATCACATCATACAAGGTGCCTCAATTCTCATATCTCCATATGAATGATCCAGGATAGGATCACCGTACATTACGAAATAGACCGCAGCTGTAGATTAACCATAAATAAAGTACCCATCTTTATTTGCTATCTACGAACTCTTTAGATTGCTCATTTCAAACTGCATCCATCTGTATATGACACTCATATACTTAGTTCGAAATTACATCTGGCAATCTTGGATGGTAAGTGCACATGTTATATATTTAAAGTATGACACAAAATGAATGAATATACTACTTCTTTTATTTATGTTCAAATCATATTTATAAATTACAAGCTTTAGGACGAAAACCCCAACACTTTGACATTGGTCACACTGTAAGTAGAAGCGATAGGCATCTTTGAACAATGATGTCCAATAGAAGCCCAAATGAAGAACCTTCATTGCCATCTTTTTGGAATTGTAATGGCCTCCGCACTAAAGTTCATGACAGAACTTCAAGATATCTAACTGTTTACTCTCGAGAATGCATCTTCTAATGATTTGATCCACCCCATGTTTGAACAGGTATAGGTCGTTCCAAAAATACTGCCTTGCATTGAAAACAAACCTCTTTCTCCCTTGACTAGTCATGCCTGCTGGGAAGATAAGGTTTGTAAGGTAGTTGACTATGTCAGCATACCATGGCTCTGTGTCGATCAATCTCAGAAGCTTTTCATCTAGAAAATAGTCTCTCAATAGAAGGGTGTCCTCCTTCGCATATGACTCTAGCATCATCCTACTCAAGTGGTCTGCTACCACATTCTTACTCCCTTTCTTGTCTCTGATCTCTAAATCGAATTCATGTAACAAAAGGATCCATCTAATAAGTCTAGGTTTGGCATCCTTCTTCTGGAGAAGGTATCGGAGTGCTGAGTGATCAGTGAATACTATGACCTTTGCTCTTATCAGATATGATCTGAACTTCTCAAATGAAAAGATCACTGCTAGCAACTCCTTCTCTGTTGTTGAGTAGTTCAACTGTGCGTCATTCAAAGTTCTCGAAGCGTAGTAAATGGCATGTGGGATCTTGTCTACCCTCTGTCCTAATACTGCCCCAACTGCATAGTCGGAAGTATCACACATGAGCTCGAAGGGCAAACTCCAATCAGGCAGCCTCATGATAGGTGCGGTGGTCAACAACTCCTTTAGTTCATTGAATGTTGCCTCGCACCTCTCATCGAAGTCGAATTCAATCTCTTTCTAAAGCACTCGACATAGGGGTCTCGAAGTCTTCGAGAAGTCATTAATGAATCTCCTATAAAACCCTGCATGCCCTAAGAATGCTCTTATTTCTTTAACTGTTCTTGGGGGCTGCAAACTCCTCATAACGTCGATTTTTGCCTTATCCACCTCTATGCCTCTACCTAAAATGATGTGTCCTAACACTATCTCTTCCGTCACCATAAAGTGACTCTTCTCTCAGTTTAGTACCAAATGAGCTTGCTTGCACCTTGCCAACACTGAAGTCAGGTTCCTCAAACAATCACCGAAAGAATTTCCTATCACTAAGAAATCGTCCATGAAGATCTCTATGATGCCCTCCACCATATCTGAAAATATAGAAGTCATGCACCTTTAAAATGTTCCCAGTGCATTACATAGTCCAAACGGCATCCGTTTGTAGGCAAATGTACCGAAGGGACACATAAAGGTGGTTTTCTAATGGTCTTTTGGAGCGATAGCGATCTGGTTGTACCCGAAGTACCCGTCTAAAAAGCAGTAATGACTATGACCGGCCAGACGTTCCAACATCTGATCAATGAATGGCAGAGGAAAATAATCTCTTTTGGTGGCTACATTGAGTTTCCTGTAGTCTATGCATACTCGCCAACCCGTCTGAACCCTCTGTGGCACTAACTCATTGTTGTCATTATGTACCACAGCTAAACTAGACATCTTCGGTACTACAAGAATAAGGCTAACCCACTTGCTATCTGAAATCGAGTAAATGATCCTATTTTCTAACAACTTGAGGACTTCCTTCTTGGCTACCTCATTCATAAATGGATTAAGTCTCATTTGACCCTCTATAGTTGGCTTGGAACCTTCCTCGAGATAGATTTTATGCATGCAAATGGTGGGACTAATTCCCTTCAAGTTATCCAATGACCACCCAATCACCTCTCTGTAATACCTCAAGACCTTGATCAATTTCTTCTCTTCTTCCGGTTGCAAGTCTGATGCAATAATGATCGGAAGTGTCTCATTCCTCCCAAGGAATGCATACTTCAAGGTAGAAGGTAGTGGTTGGAGTTCTAAAATAGGAGAGGAAGTTGTACATGGCTGCTCATCTCAAAGAATGTGCTCCCCGGTTTCCTTTTCTTCCACTGTGGTGCTAGCCCAAACTAACATCTCTACCCAATCTGTCTCTTGACCCTCTTCTATCACATGGTCTTCACAAGACATAGAGTCAAGGATATTCCTCTCGGAGAACTCATGCACTAACACATCTTCAATGGCATTTTCCATCTCCCTCGAGTGAACAAATAGGTACTCTATAGCATATAAATTAGCAAAGATTACTAGAACTAGTTAATACTACTATCTAAATAGCTAAAATATCCTAACTGCTTATTACTACTTACAATATCTACTTGAAATGTGTGTGTGATATTATGCACATAGTCTTGTCAGGTCATTCACTACTTAAGGCATAAGTTAAAACACATATCATTAACACCATTCATGCCTTAAATCTACAATTTCACTTCATTCAAACAATATAGCATACTCACTCATCCTATTCATTTCAGACAAACTTATCAACTTAGCATGCAATTGTCTCTAGATGTTATCAATTAGACTCTACCTTCTATTTCTCAAAATTTTAGCAACATAACATCACTATATCATCAAGAATCCAAGAAAATGTAGAAGGAGAGAAACTTGCAAAGTATAAGAGATGAGTCTTTAGGAGTACGTTGAATGAATAGCCAGAGGAAAAAGTGTTTTAGTTGAGAGCAAAATTTTGTAGATCTGAAAACTCAGATCCAAAAGTTTGCCTTTTACCTTTTAAAACCGACTTAGGTCATCCCCGCGGTTTCATGTGCGCGCACATTCCCACGAACTGAACTCGTGGGAATAGAACACCCTGCTTCTAGTTTTTGCTAAGCTCTCCCGCGGGTTCACTTCTTCTAGTTGGTAGGTTATGTTCCATGGATCCAAAGCTGTGGTCTCTTCATTTAAACTTTCGCGAGTTTGGTTATTCTGGCAGGCGGCTATGTTCTCGCCAGTTAGTTCTCACGAATTTTTGCTTGAATCTCCTGCGGGCTTGGTCCTTCCATCTCGCAGCTAATGTCAGTCGGCATGAAGTCGTTGGAATGACATAAACTCCTCCGCGAGTTTGCTCCATCTGCCTAGCGAGTATGTTCCCGCTAGACCTGAAATCGCGACAGGTATATGCCCTTTCCTTGGGCCCTTTTTCCTAGCTTTCTAGACTCCCAAACCTACACATACACATTTCACACAAAAATATATACACCCCTAACTTAATGCTCAGCGAATTACACAACAAGTAGTACATATTACATAATTAATATCCAAGGTTGTGGGTCAAATGACCCCCAAACCTATTTACTTGTCATTAGTCAATAATTACAAACACAACAAATATACGATATTAAAAATGAATTTCGACCCTCTTCTTCTGGTCAACAACCTGCATATACACAATATCCATTAAAATGTTCACATATTCAAATGTGAACGAGACGTGCTCGTGCTCCCTAACTCTGAACAAGGTAAAGGAGGGGAAAGTGGCAAACTAAGGGATGTGTGTTCTTTAGGAATCCACATTCCAGAATCTGGTGTGGATTTCACTTTAAGTGTAGGAGGCTCTTTGTACATGTCCTTTCGGACCCATATTTGCCTTGGTTTCCCCAAAGGCCTCTTAGGTAACACATTCCTAGTCTTGCAGAATTCATGATATTTCATACAATTGGGCTTTTTATGCCCTTGAGTTCCATAATAATAACAAGTAGAAGAGTAGAAACTACCTCCTTGTTTGTCATCATTCGCCATGCTTCTGAGGTCATTGGTGGAGCGCTTCCTCGCTGGACAAACTCTATTCAACTCATCCACCATATCCCTCACATCCATTTCCTTCATCAGATCAAAGATCTTATCTTGCATCCTTTTTGAAGATGATGTTTATGCCTCTTTCAGATCAGCCATGAGCTGCATGATCACTGTGAGATACTTCATTTGCTCCTTCTTCTCTTGTTCAACCTTCTCAATTCTCAACAACAACCTAGTGGTGAGGTCAACCAATTCATTCTTTTTTTTTTGTGCCCCAAGATCACTTGAGGTCTTTACATCTACCTCTAAGGCTCTCAAAAATTCATCCATTTCCTTGGATGAGTCTGGAGCAGCCTTGCTAGATGGGCATCCTACCACATCCTTGATTTCCTTCCTTGTCAGAGGCTCAATACCAAACATATCAAACTCCACCATGTCATACCAGACGCTCAAGGTGAGTTTTCCCCTGTGTACATCCACAACTACCCTTGAGGTTGCCATAAACGACCTTCCTAGCAGCACCGGTTGGGAATTTCCATGCTCATCCCTATCCTCTACATCTAATACCACGAAGTCAGTAGGGATGAGCAAACGATCAACCTTGAGGATCACATCCTCAATCACTCCTCGAGGACTCCTCGATGACTGGTCTGCCAGACGTAAACATATGGAAGTGGGCTTAAGGCCACTCAATCCTAGCCTTTCATACATAGAGTATGGCATCATATTAATGCTGGCTCCCAAATCAAGCATAGCCTTCTCCTCTGAGGAGGTCCCTACAGTGATGCCCAACTCAAAACTTCCCGGGTCCTACTCCTTGGAAGTATACCCACTCCTAGAACTAGTAATGGCATGGGCATGCTCTTGCATTGGGGCTTTCCCCCTATCTTGCTGCCCATTTGCCTCCATTACCTGTCCTAGTTAAGTAGACAACTTCTTCAGTGACGCTTCTATGCCCATCATTCTATGGTCCATTTCCTACTGATAAAATTGTGGAGGATTGTAATTGCTCCACTGGTTTGAGTTCCCAGCACCCTGCTGGCCCTGATAATGATTATGGCGGTTGCTTCCACCCCATGATTGGTTCTGATCATTCCTTGGTTGCTGATAGGCATTGTTGTTGTTTCTCTGCCTACCTTGATTCCATTGGTACATGGCTTGGGCCTCTACCTCTGAATAAACCTCTTTCTGGGAGGTGTATACGTCTGCTCCATGTCCAACCGTACCACATGCTTGGCACACCTTCACCTGCTCATTATGCTGCTCCTGCTAATTAACCATCATAGCCTTAACACTATTATTCAAGGTCTCCATCTGCATGGCTAGCTCTGCACTACCACCCCTGCTTCTTTTTGTGCTTCTTTGTTGGGAATTCTGACTCAACATCGCATGTGTGAGTCCAGTAAGTCCATCGTAAAAAGACTGCACTTGGGACTGAAGTGTGAAGTCGTGGTGTGGGCACTGAGCTAGAAGAAGTTTGAACCTCTCCCATGACTCATGGAATGCTTCTCATTCTTCCTCTTGGAAGTTTGCAATCGGTCCCTTGATTTCCTTGGTTTTCCAGGACGGGAAGAATTTGGAGAAGAATTTTTGCTCCCCCTCAACCCATGTAGTGAGAGTCCCTGCTGGCAAAGCCATAAGCCACTTCTTGTCTAGGTCTTTCATGCAGTATGAAAAACAGCACATCCGTAGTAAATCCTCTATTAGCCGGCACAGTGGTATCGTAGTGATAGCATTATAATACTCCTTCATGAACTGAATGGCGTCTTCGCTCAGCTTGCAGTAATAGGATGGCAGGATGTTGTAGTGTAAGTTTTTCAGCTCATAGTCCCACTGAGCGGCATTCAATGCTTTGGCTGAAGGATGTGCCCCAACAGTGGGCAACGAGAATTCTTTCATGTAGCGCGTATCCTCCATCGAATTCCTAATGGTTCTGCACAAAATTCAAAAAAGTAACGGGAATCAACACAAAAAAGAAAGGTATCAACTATTTTAAGATTAAAAAGTAATTTAACTATAAAATTAACTAACAATTTTAAATTCTAACTGTGCCTACATCCCCGGCAGCGGCGCCTTGAATTTTGACGCGCCTAAACTGGTTCTAATAAAACTACAAATACCTACACTATTCTACCTTGGCTATTCTAAAGGGACGCGCAAGTGTTTCACCCTTTGCAAGTGCACAAGTCGTTTAACTCGTATAGGGTGCATAAGTACGGGTTATCGTTCCCACGAGAAATAGGACGTCTAGAAAGTTAAATCACTAGTCTAATGCTTAGGAAAGCATTAAAGTTACAGATTAATGTTTCAAGTCTTAACTAATGCAATATCTAAAATGAGATTGAAAATTAATGAGATAAAGATGCTAGGGGAGGTATGAACTTAACAATGATACACCACCAAGTAACCACTCTTATAAGTTTTAGATCAAATCACTCAGGCTAGTTCCATTTATAATTAAAAGCACACTCAACAACTCACTCAAAGTATCCTCTAAAGTCTTAGATGAACATTAAGTGAGTGTTTGGTGTTAGAACTGAAATCGAGAGTGTGATTCACAAAGTTATTACCATTAATCAACACATTCTACTTAATGAGTTATTGGATGACAATACACAAATCAAAAGTTATGAAGTAAGTATGTCATCAACCCTTATCACACATTACCAATACATGTTCTTCAAAAGTCTATTAGAAACATGTCATTATTTAGTCATTTTAAAACATTGATAAGCACAAGGTGATTATTCATAAATAAGAGTGATAAATAAGGTGGCTGACATCATTACTTCATAGATCCCCCAACAAAAGTGGGTTAGTTACACATGATATCTAAGAAAAGCATAAGTAAGAAGATAAGGAAGAAATACAGCCAGTGAAGTCTTGTCATATTCAAAAGGAGAACAACCCCTCTTCGTAGCAAATACAATCAAGGAGTATCACAAGTAGCTCTCAAGAGCTGATCTAATTAATTCCTTTACTAAGATAAGTGTCTTAAAGCTTAAGTAATTGAGAAATGAGCAAAAGATTTCCTAGAGCTATTCTTAGCTAAAGGGAGAGTCTAAATATCTTCTAATATCTCTCACTTGTGTTTATTACATCAAAAAAGTGTTTATTTATATCTTTAGGTTGAAGTTGGGCAAGGAATTGCCATAAATGTCCTCGACGTGTTGTCAGCGGCTTCATACCGCGAGTTCAGTCCTGTTGCTAAGTCCCACGAGGTCTTCTTCTAGAGTCTCCGCAGCTTTGGATCCCCTACTTCGTGGCTTCTTTCTCACGAGAATGAACCAACGAGCTTCATCAGAAATCCTCGGCGGGCTCACACCTTCTTCCTGGTAGGTTATGTTTCGTGGATGGAACCCGCGGGATAATTCCCAACGAGTTCAAGTCTTCTGGCTGGCGGGCAATTTCTCTCTGACTTCTTCCCGCGGCTTTGTGCTGCGGGTTCTTTCCCGCGAGGTTCTTCTTTTGCTCCTATTTTGACCCCTTTTCTCCAACTTCGTGCAAACACCTTCCTAAATGGATATATTACCCGTACTTAACTAAAACGCATGTTATATACACAAAAAGTGCTCGGAAACGAACACAAAAGGTAGGAAAAGGGAGCGCTAAATGAGAACATTACAACGCGATCGGTAATGTTCAACCCCTTAAAGGGGGTAAGCAAAAATGAACTCTAAAACAATGCAACCCACCACTTACATGGCCAATGACTGATTCAAACAACCTAACTAATTTATTCCGAATAATGCTTGGATACTGACTGGTCAGTACCCAAAATATTGATCCCACCAATGAAAGTATAGCACGTGGCCTTTTTTCTTTTACTTTTTACTTTTATCTCACAAATTGGGTCATGTGCTAGGTACTAACCAGTCAGTGCCCAAGCATTATTCATTTATTCCATAAAATAAAAAAAATAAACAAAAACAATTTACTGTGAAAAGTATTTGTATGATGAGTACAATGTTAATAATTTAAGTGCAAATGAAAATTTAGGTTTTTGTTTTTATGAAAATAGGGTTTTCAGGCTCCAAAACTTACCTGGAATAAGAAAATGGTGGTAATGGGTGCACCTTCTACGAAATCTCACAACAGAAAAGTCAAGGATGGACCCAACTTCAACAAATCATCTAAGAAACTATTCAAAAACTCCTAGAAGAAGGAATCTCACTCTCAAGCAGCTTAAAGATGACGTTCCTGTCTTTCCTCGAGGTTTACTTTCTTATTCACTTTTTAAATTTTGATTTTTTCCAAGAAAAATTGAATCAGAGAATCTGGTAATCAGGACTTAAAAGAATAGAAATTTATATTTATATTTGTTAATGAAATTAAGGTAGTATTATGTTTATATTTTCTAATGAAACTGTTTCCTTGCACTAGATAAATTTATTACCATTATTATTTATCTGAAACAATAACTCTAGTACCCTTTTTGTGACTGCAATCTCCTTCCAACCCCATTTCATGTTGGGCAGCTTGTTTCTTGCATAGTTTTTCAAGTCCTTAGACCATCTCCAACCGGCAACTCCAATTTGTTGTAACTTTGCTCCAAATTGCAACAACTTTCACACTTCCATCTCCAACTAGCAACTCCAAATCCTACTCTAAAAAGAATATTCCCTAAATATTCCTTTTTTTAGTATTTCACAACAATTAACATTTCACCATTTAATTAAGATAATATTACAATAAGTTAAGAAGTTAACATAATATTATAATAAGTTAAGAAATTAATAAATTAATAATTTAATTCATTAATAAATTAATAAATTAAATTAAATTAACATTGCAATATTGGCCCAATTGTCCCAATGTTGATTTTGTCCCAATAAATTAATGAAAATATTTATTAATTCATTAATAAATTAATAAATTAAATTAAATTAACATTGTAATATTGGCCCAATGTTGATTTTGTCCCAATTGAGTCCATTTGAAGACCCAAAACGCACATACATTGACCAATGTTGATTTTGTCACTTCGCTTCATCTCTTCTTCAACATCTTCTCTTCACGGCGGCGACATGTTCTCTTCTCTCCGGCGGTAACTAGCTTTGTTTTTCTTATGTTTGGCATCTCTGTTTTTTTTGTTAGCAAACCCCTTGGTCATTACGTGATTACATAAAATGAAGGGACTGAAAAAAAAAAAAAAAAAAAGTGCATCAGCAAAGTAGCGCTGAACCTTTGGCCATCGCCAGATCTGGCGACGAAATTTCTTCAGCTTGACTCTGGCGCAGAGCTTGGCGCTCGGTTGGAGATGATTCGAGCTGCAAAGTGGAGATTAGCACCACGGTTGGAGATGGCCTTAGTATGTAAATAATCTGTTTATGTACTAAGCATTTTGAAGATAATTAGTGATCAATTACGGGGTTGATTGCATCATAGAACTTCAAAAAGAGACTTCAGGTGCATTTCGTCAGTTGTTGGTTTATGACATCTTTGTCATCATTCAACTGGACTCTCTAAATCAATTAAACCAGCTTGTTGCTTTTTACTTTAGACTAGATGCTTGCTTATACCTTGATGCTAATTATCATTCCATCTTAAAATGTACCTATGCTTCAACTTTGTGTCTGTCTTTTAAACGCTGAAGAGTAATGTTGCTCTTACTCACCACATATTTTTTTCAGAGTAAAAGTTCAATTATGTTGTACTCTTTGAGTCTTTGGTACTTTACCGCCTGCAAAATTGTTTGTTTCTATTTAAAAAAATTTCCTTAAATTTGTATGCTCCGGTGGAATTCTGTTATTTATGTTAATTTATATTAATGTTTTTTCTTGCTTGTCGTCATTTCACGTATCTTACCATTTGGAACTTGTATAATTTTTAATGCCAGAGCATGTCTTATCACAACCGTTGTGGTATCATTGTCTCTAATGTTAAATCAATTTAATAATGTGCACATAGTGATTGATTGAGCGGTACTACTACCATATATTCCTTGACTGATATATTCTATATTAGTTAGGCATGTTGCAAGTTGTATTGATGAGAGAATGAGCTTGATCCGGTGGTAAGTATATTGTTGCTTATTCTCAGGACTCTCAGGATAAACGTTATCTCTTTAGTCTTTAGTTATGTATTTTATATTTGTAAATACTTATCACTTAAGATAGACATCGTTAGTAATTATCCTAGATAAAGACTAGATAGAATTTCATTCATAATAGAAGTACATTCATGTTAAACCTCTGTGTATATATATTTGTATGATTCCTGAATGAATAATATATACAAAAACAATAGAACAATTGTTATACAACCGTTCTCTTCATTCAACATTATTATGGTATCAGAGCAACTCTACTTCTAATTTTTTTTCCTCCTCCTTCTTCTCCCATTTTTTGCTTGTGTCTCCCTCCTTCCACAATTTTCAGAAACATGATTGACCAAAAGGATTCGACTTCTGATTCTCAAGGATCCAATGATCTTTTATCTGCTCAAAGATCCACTGATCTCTTATCTGCTTAGGGATCCAACGACACTTTCTTCGTTCATCACTCAGACAATCCCACAACCATTCTAGTTTCTCCGATGTTGTCAGGAGACAATTACAACACTTGGTTATAGTCCATATCAAGGGAACTTCGAGCAAAAAATAAACTTGGACTCATTGATGGAACCATCCAGCCACCAATTGATTCCGTTGAGAAGTCCAAGTGGTCTCGATGTGATGACCTTATTGCTTCTTGGGTTCTTAACTCAGTTACACCGAAGATCCATGGTAGCATCCTTTATGCTGATTATGCTCATGATATTTGGAGGGATTTGAGTGACCGATTCTCGCACACGAATGCTACCAAAATCTATCAACTCAAGCAATCAATCTCTTTGCTCAAACAAGACAACACCACGATATCAGCTTATTACTCTTTACTTAAATCTTTATGGGACGAATTAATTTCATTATCAAATGTTTTTGCTTGCACTTGTGGTCATGGACATGCTGCCGTGACTCGGGTTCAAGAAGATCGAGCAATAGAATTTTTGCAAGGCCTTCATGATCGTTTTTTAGTTTTTGTGGCCAAATTTTACTAATGGATCCTTTTCTGAGTGTTGCAAAAATTTATTCCCTTGTCAGGCAAGAAGAAGAGCAATAAGAGATTCATACATTGTCCAACCTTGTTCCAGAGGCTGCAGCCTTGAACTTTCAGAGGCCAAATTATCACCATTCTCAGCCTTATAACAGTGGCAAAATCAGCAAAGAACAAGCCACAAATCAGTTTTTCAACAGCAAACCACATGGTCCGACTCATCGCAATGGTAAACCACATCCGTATTGTGATCATTGCAAAACAGTTGGTCACTACAAAGAAACATGCTACAAGTTACATGGGTATCCTCCCAAAAACTTTCATGCTAATGCAATCTCCGCAGGCCCTGCAATTCTACCTCTCCTCTCACATTTACTATGGAACAATATAGCAAACTTTTGAGTACGATTGATTTGAATAGTATTGCACCACAAGCAAATATGACAAGTATTTACCTCTCATGTTCCTCTAAATCTGCATGGATTATTGATTCAAGGGCACAAATCATGTGAGCTCATCTTTGAATTTATTCTCTAGTTATTCTCTTTGCTCTAAACGCTCCACACTTAAACTCCTAGATGGAACAGACCATTTAATCACTCATGTAGGGACTGTCACTCTTTCACCGATAGTATGTCTCGAAAATGTCTTATTTGTTCCCACTTTTCAATTCAATTTGATTTCCATCAGTGAACTTGACAACTTTAGTCGTGCCACATGGATATATCTAATGACTGTTAAGTCTAAAACATCTCACATTTTACAATCTTTTTTTTGCTATGGTTCATACTCAATTTAATTTTCAAATTAAGTCTATTATTTATGGGGTTGGTGACATAAATGAACATTTTAAAATCCAAATTGTTCAAACCGACATCGGCTCTGAATTTTTGTCAAAAACCATGCAACATTTTTTCTCAACTGAAACAAATAAAGCATGGTGTGTATAAAACTATCTAGAGGAAGGGTGAATAGATTTTAACTGATTTTACCTAATTTTTGTTATTAGTCAATATTCCGAAAATACCCCTTACTAGTCAAAGCAATAAATCAAGTGTAATAACTGGGGAATTAAAAGACATATGATTTTTACATGGAAACCCTCAAGAGGGAAAAACCATGGGCTGGTAAGTGTGCCACACTCGAACCTCGAATCCACTAATGGTAAAGGTGATTACAACCTAATCCCGGTATATAACTCATCACCACTACCTAATCCCGGTATATAACTCACCACCACTACCTAATCCCAGTATAAGTTAACCTAGTCTGATTACTTGTGATTTAAGCAACCTAATCCCGGAAGCAACACAAGACTTACTTCTCAATGAAGAGATAATATGGCCTATGTGAATATGTATGAATATCCAAAAATGCAAATAGAGCTAGGGAACCCTATATGCTTATCTAGGATGATAATATGACAATTAAAACAATCCTAGATATTAATAGCTAGATGACATGTCATAAAGCTTAGCTAAACATAGATTAGACAATCCTATGAAGCTATCACAATACAACTCTCAAACAATCAATATACTATTCTCAATCTTGTATATAAGATATCATCTAATGACATACATGTGATAAATGAGATTGCTTGTTAAGAAAGACACAAAATATGTAAGATATTAGTGAAAAACTTACCAAGCAAAGTATGTTGAAAAACCCATGTATAGATAACACCTAGATGATCATGAATGATGCTAGATGATGTTTGATGTTCATGGAAAAGTGTTTGAGTGATCAAAGATGAGTTCTTGATGAAAAAAATCTCTTTGAAAATGCTCTCAATTAAAAATATGATTTTTTGAGTTGTTGGGAACGACCTAAAGAGAAAGCATTTATTATATAGGTGTCTCAATTGATGCAACGCCGTTTTGTAAAAAAACAGGGCAAACCACTGTGGGTACCACAGCCAAAGCCATAGCGGTATCCACAGTGGTGCATTTAAAAATGCATTAGGTATGAAGACCGTTGTGCCAACCGCTATGGCTTTCACAGCGGTTATGACAGCGATTTCCACTGGGGACAAACTGTTGTCCCTACCACTGCGGAAAACCCACTGCGGTAAACAAGGGCCGAGACATAGTATCTCACCGCTGCAGAACCGGCAGCGGTCCCCTGACCCATGCAAAGCTTAAGTGAAAATCATGCAATCTTAAGCTATTAAGGCATGGCAATGAACAAATGCAAGAAAAGTTAAACAAAAGAATGCACATATCAGAAACACACAACATACAAGTATTAAAGATATGCATGAGTTGTGAGTATATGCAACTAGATATCTTCAAAGTAAAGTAAAAACTTAGAAATTTACCTTTGGTGCTTCTTCTCTTGAAGTCTTGAGAGGGCCTTGGTTGTGCAACGCACCAACCATCAAAAGCATGCCTAAGCTACCCTTACATCAAAACACACATGCAGTTTGTCACCGAAATAAGTCAATCAAACTTTGAGGAACTTACATCAACTCATAAAGTTATTCATCAACGTAGTTGTGTCGCTACACCACAACAAAATGGTGTAGTCGAACGCAAACATCGTCACCTTCTAAATGTTACCCGAGTTTTACATTTTCAAGCTCACCTTCCATTGTCCTTTTGGGGAGAGTGTATTCTTACTGTTGCATATATCATAAATAAGCTACCAACTCCTTTATTAAAAGGCAAGTCTCCTCAAGATATGTTATTTGAAAAACCACCGATTTTTACTAACATTCGAGTTTTTGGTTGCTTATGTTTTGCTCAAAATCCTCACGTCACAAATAAATTTGATCATAAAGGTAAACCAGGTGTTTTTGTTAGCTATCCTTACGGACAAAAAGGATATCGTGTATTCGATTTTCAGTCTTAAAAGATTTTTACATCTCTTGATGTCATATTTCATGAACACGCTTTTGCTTTTAAAAAAATTTCACCCACTCCTTCAAACATGCAGGTTCATCCATTGCCAATACATGATTATGGCACTTTTAATTTTTTTTCCACCCTCTGCATCCGTTCCCCATGAGATCGAACCTCATGAGGATTTGATTTCATCAGATATTTCTCTGGTCAATGAGATATTACCTGATACCCCTCCAGTTTCGATTGTCCACCGTCACATTTTAAAGACTATCACTATCCTACTCTCCCTCATGTGGCAAATCTAATCCAATTAGAATCTAAAGTAACTAAAGTTTCCACTCCTTATCCAATGGCTTTATATGTTTTTGATACTAATTTTTCATTGTCACATAAAGTTTTTTTTATCTAAATCTTTTTCCCAAGCTATCAAATACCAACATTAGAGAGCAGCAATAGCCACTGAAATTGAGGCATTAGAAAGAAATAACACATGGGATCTAGTTTTGTTACCATCATCCCATAAACCTATTGGGTGTAAATGGGTTTTCAAGGTTAAGTATAACTCTGATGGTTCGATTGAACGCTACAAAGCTCGTTTAGTTGCGAAAGGCTACAATCAAATTGAGGGTCTTGATTATCATGATATGTTCGCTCCTGTGGCAAAATTAGTCGTTGTTCGACTATTATTTTCTATTGTCGCTATCAAAGGTTGGGACATTCAGCAATTAGATGTCCATAATGCCACCTGGATGAGACAGTATACATGACTTTACCACCTAGGTTTTCAAAACAATGGGAGCAAAGAGTGTGCAAACTCAATAAATCGTTATATGGTTTGAAACAGGCATTGTGGCAATGGTTTACCAAGTTCTCCAAAACCTTGACAACATCCGGCTTCACTCAGTCTAAGTCTGATTATTCATTGTTTACTAACATATGTGGTTCTACTTCTATTTTTGTCCTTGTTTATGTCGATGACATTATTGTCACAGGAAATGATCCCCTTCATATTCAACAACTGAAAAGTTTTTTGGAACAAAAATTCTACATCAAGGACTTGGGAAGATTAAAATATTTTCTTGGCATTTAGGTGACTAGATCACAGCAGGGGATGTTCCTCACCCAACACAAATATACAATGGACATTTTGGCTGATGTTGGAGTTACAGGTGGTCGAGTTTCAAAGTTCCCTATGGAACAACACATCAATCTTATTGCTGACAATGGTGTTTTATTACCGAAACCGACTATGTACCGTTGGCTAGTTGGCCGCCTTCTCTACCTCACTGTCACACGGCCCGATATCAACTTCGCTGTCAACTACCTTAGCCAATTCATGCAGTCCCCTCGTTCCCTCCATTTGGACGCTACCCATCGTGTTCTTCGTTACTTAAACGGGACTATCAACAAAGGCATTTTGTTATCAGCCTCTAGTTCTCTTCATATCTCAGGTTTTTATGACTCTGATTGGGTCAATTGCCCCATCACTCGTCGTTCTACTAGTGGTTATTGTACCTTTCTTGGCTCGAGTCCGATCTCTTGGAAGACAAAGAAGCAATCTACAGTCTCTCAATCTTCCACTGAAGCTAAATAGATCAATGGCATCTGTCACATGTGAGCTTCAATGATTAAAGTATCTTTTAGTAGATTTGGGTATCTCCCATACTTCTCCAATGACAATGTATTATGGCAATCAAGCGGCCATTCATATATCTCAAAATTCAGTGTTTCATGAAAGCACAAAACACATTGAGTTAGATTGCCATTTTGTGCGTGAAAAAATTCAGAATCTATTATTGAACCCCCGCTACATCCCTTCTTCATCTCAAATTGCCGATGTCTTCACTAAACCGATTGACAAGGACTTGTTCTCTCGTCTGATACGCAAGTTGGGTGTTCTTAACATTCACTCTCCAACTTGAGGGGGAGTCTCAGGACTCTCAAGATAAACATTATCTCTTTAGTTAAGTATTTTATATTTGTAAATACGTATCACTTAAGATAGACATGGTTAGTTATTATCCTAGATAGAATTTCATTCATGGTAGAAGTACATTCATGTTAAACCTCTGTGTATGTATATTTGTATAATTCCTGAATGAATAATATATACAAAAACAATAGAACAGTTGTTCTACAACCGTTCTCTTCATTCAACATTATTACTTATATCCAAAAAAATAATAATGCGATTGTGTCATGTGGAGATATATATGGTGCTTAGTGTTTGATTATTCTTGTTATTTCATGGACATGGATGATTTAGTTGTCTTGTGACATCTCTCTCATTGTATTTGGGCATTTTGATTATCAAGTGCATTGAGTAAATCGGTATAGATTTTAATACCTATAGTTTTTCTGATTATATTTGATTACAAGTTCTCACTGCATATGTGAAAAGCATTGAAGATCATTGATACATTCTTCATTTTGGATTGTCTTCTTTCATGGGATTTTCACCTAGAACACAATAAGTTGGTTTTTTTTGGCAATCATATATATTCTTCTCCTTTTTTTGGTATCGAGGATCCCCGATTTCGTCCAGGCACCTATTAGTCTGTCCTTCCCAACTGCGTGACTCGTCGTGGCCTATATATTGGATCGTGGAGTAGGACAAATAGGAAACCCTGGCCTACACCCTTGGCCCCACAAGAATGCAAGCGGTTAAATCAGAACTCGCTCCCGCCTGGGTAGGATTCGAACCCCCATATCCGTCTTTCCACCAGTAGAGCTAAACGCCCTGAGGACTAGCCACAATGTAATTGCCAAGACCCAAGAGTAAAACCAAGGACTTGGGTATTAAATCCCAAGCTTTGGACCACTAAGGCAACCACCTTGTGGTTGCAATCATATATATCCACTTACGTGATTTTCTTATAAAAGAATGGTTATCGGTTAAAATTTGTTGTTAGCTAGACAAACTTATTTCCCGTAGCTTGTTGGTGGCATTTATTTGTGGGACCATTGACTGTTTGTTTGCAAGTATCTAAAATACATTCTTCCTCTTGAAATCAAATGTTTAGATCATTATGTGGTTTGCAATGTCCACATTTTTGTCTTTCTTTATTCTCTTTTTCTTTCACTACATTCTTAGGAGAGACTTGGGGTGCAAACAATGAGTATTTTCTCTTTAAAATACTTGAAAACAACGAATTAGATCATTTTGTGGTTTGCAATGTTTAGGTCACTATTTTCTTTCTTTTTCCCTTTTGATTTCTTTTGAATTTCAGCCCTGGGCTGTCTCACTTAGGTTGCAGACTTGCAGCCACGTATTAAGTGCTCCAAATCCACCCAAACAAATTAGAGCTACTCCAAACCCACCCCAAATGGATTAGATCTCCACTGGTTTGGGGTAGATCATGGATTTTTGTCATCTCTACTTATGTCCGCCTCATATTCATAAAAATTATTAAATAATTTTCTTTCTAGTAATTATCATCTATTTTGTTACAAAATAGTTACATGTAACATTTTAATTTTTTAGAAGTTATTATAAATATTTTAATTTAGAGCAAATTGCAGCCAACCTCCTTGAGATTTGGTCTTTGACGATCAGAAACAACTTTATACTTAATTGACAATAACCTCCCCTGCCGTTAGTCACAGTTAGTCAAACTTAACAGGGATAAGGGTATTTTCATCCTTTCAAGCCTTTTTACTTGTTTAAAAAGTAGATTTAAAAGCTTTAAATTTTCACCATTGATCTTGGTCACATTTTTTGTTTTTTATTTTTGAAAAATCTAAAAAACTTGAATCTGAAAAAAATATATATAGAAATACATCAATGGAAGAAGAAAATGTTGTTAGATTAGATTGAGATGAGCCAGATTTCGTATTTTTTTTATTTTTTTTATTTTTAGTTTTGAAAAATCTAAAAAACTTGAATATGAAAAAAAATTCAGGAATCCATATGGAAGAATAAAAATTTATCTAAAGAAAATGTTGTTGGATTGGATTTTGATGATCTAAATTATTAATTTTTTAGAATTTGGAATTTGAAGAAAAATATAGAGATACAACCTATGTCTCCACGTTTTTTTTTTTTTTTTTAATTTGTAATTTTCAATTTTTTATACTGTAGATCCAAATTTGTTTTCATATATTTATATATTTTTAAAATCAGATTTTTTTTTTTTAATTCATAGGCATTTAGGTATTTGTAGCGCCCAAATTCGGTCAACGGTTAAATTTGACTAGTTTTGACTAACGGTAGGGGAGGTCATTGTCAATTAATGATAAAGTTGATTTTGGTTGTCAGATGTCAAACCTCAGGGAGGTTGGATGCAATTTGCTCTTTACTTTATATAAAAATGATTCAAAATATTTATATTTTATCTGATAAATGTTTTTTAATATTTTTATTTTATCCAAAAATATTCAAATACTTTTATTTCATTAGTAGTTTAAGACTTTTGATAAAATATTTTATTCACCAACTTACTTGATCAAAGAGACTTACTTGGGGTGTGAGCAACATACCAAATTACAACATAGCGCGCTACCATTAGCCCATTAGGTCAATCTCTTATCTCATGTTTCCTCCCTAAAACTGCAAGTAGTAATAATTTCACAAAAATAAATAAATAAAATGTCAAAAGGCTCAATAACCGGAGCTGGATATCATGTGAGAGAAAATAAGTAACTAGGGTTCGTATCCGTTTAGAAGAGCTTCTCTACCGACTAAAAGACTTTTTTTTTTTAAATTCTACCATTTGATTGTCACTTTTGGATAATTAAAAAACCTATTTTATGTCTATCTTTTTTAATAACATTAAAATGTCTAATATAATCCTATCATTTAATATATATATTTTTAAAGTATTTTAACAATCTTATCATTTAATAGAGTTTTTTTAATCAATAATCAAATGAACAATAATTTTCCCTTAAAAGTTTTACTACTAAAAGATCTATTTGAAGAAGCTCTTCCAAACTGACCTGAATCATAAAATGATATAGTTCTTTATCCAAAAATGCTTTTAAAATGTTAATATTTCAAAAATTAAAAAGACAGAAAAATTGTCCAACAAGACAATCAAAGTAATAATGCAGATTTCTGTTCTAAGTTCTACATTAGCATTTTACATACTGTATATATCTTACTTCTTGAGTAGACATTTTCTAGGTATTGCAGGAACTTTAGCTTAACTCCTAAACACCAACGGTTATCACTTATCAGATCTCTTCTTCAATTTGCACCACAACCCATTCTTCGTATGGATCGTTGCTCCGGTAACCAATTCCACCAATTCTGGAGATCCTTTCAGCTCCACATCAAACTTCTGTAACAACAAAACCAAACCTACAGTTGACTCCATCACTGCAAATTGGTCTCCTACACATTTTCTTGGGCCCCCGCCAAAGGGCAAGAATGCATAGTCCGATGTAATCTGGTAATTGCAATTATAAACTTGATATTAAAAAGAGATTTCAAGAAATTATGCTTCAAAACATACATTGACTCCGTAAATAACAACCTCATTCGGGTATAATGCCCCAGGGCTTCGAGTTGGATCAAAACCACTCCATCCTTCAATGCCTACATCCTTTCTTTGCTCTAAAAACCTTTCTGGTTCAAATTCATGGGGCCGGTCCCAAAAGTATGGTGATCTATGGAGATTGTATACCTGAAAAGATTGTATTGTTTAAAGGAAAACCATCTTTAAAACGGTAAAGACGAGAAACCAGAGCAAGGAGCATAAGTACAAAAAATATAATATACAACAAACCTTACGATGAATCCAGCTTAATTTCAAGCATCTGATTTACTTTTACAATAATATATTTTTTTCAATTAAAAAAAATAATACTAGATATTAAATAAAATGGAAAATGTCACTGCTTCTACTTACTGAAACAAAGATGTCAGTCCCAGCAGGAATAGAGTAACCATCTTTGTCACCCTTGTATCCTCCTGCATAATCAAATTCCCAAATATCACCGGACAAACAAATAACATGTCTACCCAGTAGTAGAAAATAATGTATAAGCTTAAACTTCATTAAATATCTATGAAAAACACAAAGAGCACCACATGAAAAAATAGATATTTTTTTGTATCATCAACAAAAAAAAAAAAAACATATTTTTTGTTCTTAATATAGAGCAAGTAGGTTTCGAGTTAACTTTCTCTTCTCCGGTAAACCAATTTTACCTTACCAACCAAGAAAACTAAGTTTCCTCTCTTCCTTTCTTTATCTTATTCATAGTAGTCTTTTGCAATAGTGTGGACTCATACCAGCATTTAAAACATAATGAGACAGGTTATTGATCTCCATCTAAATGCGATCCTTATGAAAGTGTTATATAGAGTTTAATGGAAAATCTCCACAGTTGGTCAACCAAAATAATTTGCATCTTTGGCTGATAATTTATCAAAACATTAATGTTACACATCTTAACTCATATAGTCATATCCTACTTGTATCCCAACTTCTAATGCTGCAATTTAATTCATATAATATATGGCACAAGTAAGATACGTCATCATTAATGGATATACATTTACAAACTGTTAGTACAAGTTGGGTTATAGAGTTGGGATGCCTAGCATATTATTGTTATCAAAATCGTTCTTCAAGGTTGGAAAATATGAACCTCGTTTTACGAGAAGGTATTTTCTATTCTATGATATTAATAAAACTGGCATATTATAATTTCACTTGTATGCCATTCACCACTAGCACTATTTATATGATTACATAGTTCATCTATCTCAAAGGCCCTTGCCATACACTTACGGGCAACTCAACCCCTTTTCATCTATCCATTCCACACCACCCCATATCTCCATAATCTCTCTCTTATCCATCTTCCACATTTCAAAAGCATTGTTTAGGTTAGCTTTATTTTGTCAATACTTCATTGTTATTTTCCTTGTATTTAAATCAGTTTAACCTTTGATTATGGAAGTGAACATGCTTCATTTTATTTTTCTAAAAAAAAAAAAAAAAACAGAACATGCAGCATTTTTTATTTTTCTTTAAACAAACAATAATCAATTCACAACTTGTGTAAAATAAAATAACTAACATAGCGTTGAAAATGAGAAATACCTGGTAATACATCTGGTTTCAGGGCACGTCTAATAAGCAATGGAGGTTGAGGATACAAACGTAGAGACTCCATGACAATAAGTCTTATGTACCTGAAAACACAGAGCATACAGTACATATTAGTATATTACTATACTTGAGCTACCAATAGTGATGCAAACAAGCCGAGTAAAGACAATTACTGGAATGTTTAGCCCAGTCTTTCATTTGACCAATAGACTTTTTAGCTCATTCAGAAACTATCCATGGTATTCTATCAAAATTGTATTTTAATTTTGAAAATTTTTATAACAAACCAAATATCCCATAAATTTCTATAATAACATTTTAGGCCTTTTATGCTATAGATGATATATAAAACTAATTTTCAAGTAATAGTTATTAACAAAATGAACTTACTGAAATTCATACAAGAATCCAAGTTCAATTAAAGATAAAAGATCTTTGTTTGTTAGAGACCAACAAATAAATGTTCTTTTAGTTTATGTATATTTTTCAAACCATAGAAGCTTGTTTCTCACATCTTTCCATGCCCTCGCAATCTCTCATTAAAGATTCTTTTTGAGAACTATAAAGATTTTCCAGCAGTATAGTGTTTGTTTCAGCATTTACACAACTTTATAAGCAGATATACTTTTGTATGGCGGGTTGAGATTCTTTAGCATAGCCATTTTAAACCTAGTTATACCTTTGTTTAATTGATGCATGCATACATATAGAAGACAATTTCCATGACATAATCACCAATGAAATAAATAAGTTCATGGGAGTTGATGACTTGGATACCTACTCTAATTTTTTAAGCGATTCAAAAGTTGGTCTCTCCTGTCCCAGCACAGAATCAATCTCAGCTTGAGCCTTCCTAATTATGGAGGGATTCTGTAGAACAGAAAGTTTATAAGCATCAGCATGGTCCAAACTTTCTTTTTTTTTTCTTATCTCTATGTTTCTTTTCGTTTTTCTTTATGAGGTTTTAAGAATTGGTATGGTAATAAAACTCTCAAGGAAAAAATACTCTTGAAGGAAAATGACCCATAAAAGAAGACAAAACCACAATATTTCAACAAGAAAATAATGCTGCATCCTGAAGACAGAAAGAAGAATTATACTTGAGCAAGAAAGAAAACAGCCCATGTAAGGACAGCAGCTGTTGTTTCATGGCCGGCAATAAGCATTGTCATCAGATCATCCCTTAGCTGTAGAAAAACAAAAACAAAAGGAAAAATAAACAAGTACAAAAAGATCAATATTTGCACGAGTTTGACCAACAATTATGCCCCAGAAAAGTTCAAAAACACCTGAAGAGTACAGTAGGTTTAAGACAGTTTGTACTTGCTAAATGGTGTGTGTTCACTCTCCCCATGTATAGACAGAGTATAAGAAGATAGATGCATAAAACCACTATGATATAATGCAATAATGGGAATAACAGTAACAACATATTTGTCCGATAGTCTAGAATAAGGCAATAATAAGCATTTAAGTTATGCCAAATTTAGTCGATTCTTAGTCCAGCCACTCAATTCATTGAAGTATTGAATTAGGAGACATACAGATATTTACCTGACCATCATCAGCATCAGCTCCCCGCATATCAACTAAAAAGCGTAAGAGACTTGCATCCTGCAAAATTGATAACGCCAGAACTTTGAAAAGAACCAATATTACAGCCACAAGCCAATATTGAAAAGATAGTTTACAAGAGAATATATGTACCCACCTTAAGATTTAAATAGTCCCTCTGCTGCAGTTTCTCAACATCAGTTTCCTGTCATGTAATGCAATAAAAATCAAGGTCTAGAACTAGATATTGGTTCCAACAAATATACTCCTTTTGCTTATGCACATCACCACATCACATGCTACAGTAACGAAGCTAAACTCATTGACAAGGGCCAAGAAGTGATATTGTACATGAGATACCAAGCATTACTTTGCAAATATTACAACATGTCATATAGAAATGTGATATTATTTTGATGAGATGAAAACACAATAATAGTTTAATTGCATTTGACTTGTGTTTGTTTTTCTCTTTCTTGGCCTGGAATTTCACCTATTCAAATGCTATTATGAAGTTTGCAACAGGCAAACCAACATACACAAATTTATTGAAAAACAATATGAGGTCTACAAGGTATCCCAGATTCCCAGGTGTGGTAGACACTGAATTAAGTTAAAAGCTACTGACATAAGTTGGAAGTATTTTCATGAAACTTCCTACTTCAAACAACTTTGTAGCCAAAAAATTAGATTTATTCCATCCTAGTTTCTACCATATCCCTCATTTATAAACCCCTAAAACTTTTTTAAGGCTTCTTGTTCGGCATTCTCAATTCCTTACATTAGATTAAAATGCATTTCCAGGCTCATCTTTTTCTTTTCTTCTCTTTTCTTCATTTTTTTCCCTTTTTACTTCTACATTAAAAATCATTTTTTATTCAAATTAAGAATCTATACGACTATACCCCAGTATCCACATGATTCACATGGCAAAAAAGCTTTCTTAATTACCAGTGTGATAATTATTGCCTAAGAAGTCTTAAGTGGACATAAAACCTAATTAATAATTCATACAGAGTAGAAAAGTGAATTTAGTCTTTAACATCATAGAATATTTTTATTTTCCTGTTATTTTTTAAAAATTTAACTTGTTAAAAAAATATACAAATCTTATCCATCACCAACAATAAAACGATGATTATTTTAGATTCTACAGCAATCCTTAACACACATAAACCACTTACTATTCCAAAGAGTTAATACTTCAAAAAATA
This sequence comes from Acer saccharum, assembly GCA_030490815.1. Classification (NCBI taxonomy): domain Eukaryota; kingdom Viridiplantae; phylum Streptophyta; class Magnoliopsida; order Sapindales; family Sapindaceae; genus Acer; species Acer saccharum. The sequence continues at coordinate 23,066,105 of CM059875.1, forward strand.
TTTCTTATTATATTTTTATTTGAAGTCCAGTAATTTTTCTCATGTGACTTGATTTGAAGTCGAGCAAATTTTCCATCAGCGTACCAAAATTCATACTAAAATTAAACTTAGTCACAAGTGATACTTTCCTGATGATACACGTGTTCCAAGCAATTAAACTCCTGAATATACGGACACTCACATCTCAACAGAGATATAATTTTGCTATCAAGTGTTAGAAACATGTCACTCTGGATTCAAATCAAACTTTTGAAAAGCACTCTTGACCCAATCAAATACTCATTATCTTTTGTTTGAACTTTAAAGTTAAATGATTTAGATATCATATTATCCAAAAATTAAATCATTTCACCAGTGGTAACTTTATGATGATAGATAAGTGCACAAAGTAATTAACCTCTTTAAGATACAAACTGACCATTCAACAATAAAATAATTTTCCCTAAAAGTATTGAAAACATGATAGAAATGTAATTTGGATGGAATTTAATGAAATAGCAGACAGACACAGGTGTCATGTTTTGACAGCCAGAGGTGTTGGTTTCGGAAACTCCTACTCATCATCAAATGTCTGTTTGCTTGTTAAAAGCAAGACATAATGAACATTTACAAATACAGAGCACTTCAATTTTTTTCACATTTAAGCAGCTATATGGAGGTCAGTGTTATTTATACTAAGTAAATGTCAGACACATGTAGACCTGTGTACAGTGTCCTCAAGTGTCCTCAAGTGTCTTGACACAGCAAATTCTTAAAAGTGTCCTATAAAACATAGAAATGAAGAATATTCTTGGTTTACTCAACTATAATATATTCTCACCTGTCTAGTATCTTTTGCATTTTTGATGAGTTCATCAAGACAATCATTAATAACTTTAAGGTCATTCTGAAACTTCCGTTGCCTTGGGACTATCCACCTTGCTAGAGGAAATTTCCAATAAGGGATGTAGAATGTTGATCTATGCTCAGCTTCAAAAAGAGTACCATACACTGCCTGTAATGCATTTCCAAAAGTGCTTTTAACATTCAATGTAGCATACATAGATGCAACCAAAAAAAAAATGTTAAGTTAGGGGCAGGAAGATAAAACATACTAAATAATAGTAGCTTCCTACAAAATTCTTAGATTACTTATTAAAGAGAAACATAATAGCAACTACTGGTCTGATTGCCTACCCCAGAGATAAGTGAGGTGGGTGTGGGTGGGTGTGTGTGTGTGTGTGGTGTTGTGTGTGTGTGTGTGTGTGTGTGGTGGGGGGGGGGGGGGGGGGGGGGGGGGGGGCGGGGTTGGGTTGTTGGGTGGGTGGAGGATGGGGGATTGGTGGGGAGGAGGGAGAGAGAGTATCCAATACTCCAGCTAAACATCACATCTAAACTCAGAAGCTACCTCTCTTTTACATCCATATCGCTCAGCAATAATGCACTATAGGGTGGTTCTGATGACTCCAGTCAGTATTAAGACAATTAGTCCACTCAACATCCATAAAAAAAAATGGAAAATCTATTTTTAGAGTGCTTAAATACTATAGGCCTTTCGTAATAGCTTAAGCTTTTGAGTTAAGTGGAATTAACATGGTAATAGAGCCATTTTACCAAGAGTGTTTGGGTTCAAGTTCCCATAAGTGATTATATTATAGTTTATTATCTGTATTCTAAATTTATTATATGTTGTGTTTTAGGCTTGAACCACATTGCTAGCTCGTTAGTCTTGCACAAAGGGGTGTGTTAATAGTGCTTAAATACAATTGTTGAGCCTTTTCCTAATAATTTTTACTTTAGGGTTGATATGTTACACACCTTGACGAGCTAGAAATAGGGAGACTAGATACAGAAATAGAGAAACTAGAGAGAATTAGGGTTTAGAAACAGAGAATGAACAAAAATGGGAGAACTTCAAAAGAACATGAGAATGGGAAACATACTAATAATTCAATTCATCATTCAAGTTTGATTACAAAAGGCTCTGAAAGGGAGCTTTTTATAGCTAACAATATGAAAGAGATAAACACCTAACTCCTGATAAAGATAAAACAAACCTAAACTAATCTCTTACGGAGATAATTTATGATAACTAATACTATCTAGATAGCTATTCCCTATTCCCCATCACAGTCTCCGTTCAAATAAATTATAATATCATCAATATCAATCATGATAACAACAAATAATTTCGACAATCTTTCTTTCTATGTCATCATCACAAGTCAGAACAGCAATAATTGCACTTGTTCATAGTTTTCTTCATCACCTCAAATAATGCTAAACTAATAGTCATAAGGTCCTGATATGAACATTAAAACAGTAACTATCTCCCCACTGTCATACAGAACGCAGGAAGCAAAAGCCCATCGATCTTACTAGAAATATTAATCGGCCAACCCCTCCACCAAACAGTAACTATACTACTTTATTCTTGCACTATAGTTCCTAAAGGGAAAAAAGAGATTGAGCACAATGCCCAGAGGGGAAATGTCTAAAATGAATACAATAAACATATTTTGCATTGGAATATTTTCAGTGCACTGCTAATAAGAAAATATGTAACCACGCCTCATGAAATTATGCAGTAACACATAGCGATGAAAAAACTGCAGAAGACAGATACAAGTGAAGAATTATGGTGATTAATAAAACATCACAACAAAATTCAAAAGAATTTAGAGAGAGGGAAGATTAAAATTAATAAATTACTAAACTCTTTTCTTTTTTTAATAAATGGCATTTGATAATTTTAATCAAATACCTGTGGTACAAAAATAAAGTTATGTAACTTCAACTAAAAAGTAGAACAGTTTGAAATGCAACAGCACTATGGAGAATTTAAGAACGTATGGTTACTTTTTCAAACCTTTATCACAGGAGACTCTTTTGTAACAGAACCGAAGTCATAATTGAAGACCCCAAGCCCAATAATATCGAGAGCCAAACTTGAAAACTCAGCTTCAAGATCCAACTCAATTGCATTCCCACCACTAGAGTGCTCTCCTTCTAGAAGTTTCTCAAATTTCAATATCGTTCTTTCTGAACAATCGGTGAATATTTTGACCATAGCTTCTAAGTATAAGGCATGGAACCCAGGAACAATAACTGCACATTAATTTGGAATAAAGTAAAAAGAACAGCTACAACTGATAATTGCATATGTGCATGCATGTGCGAGCATGTCATTTTTTGTGTGGATTTGGGATATTTTACTACGTTGAAATCGATGCATATATGTATGTAATACTCAGTTAGTATTTTTTAAATTATTTTGTTACATATTGATTTTCCTCAATTGCAAGTAAATTTCAAACTCCTTCTCTGTTTCTTTTCTTTTTGTTTCCTTCTCGTTCTGTTCATCTCTTCCATTTCCCATCTTCTATACAAACTTTCATCCCTATTCCCTTTTCTATAGTCAAGTATCTCAGGGGTATAAGTTCAAACACTTCCGAGAATATCTCTTTCATGTAAAGGGTTTAGTAAGCCCATTATTCTGTTGTGATGCACCATCTCAATAAGCCACTTAATCTAATCAAACCAGATAAACTGCAACACATATTAGGAACTTTGATAAGGATTATCTAATCACACTCAAGATCCCTAGCATTTGTTGATGTTTTTTTTTCCTTATCACGATTCTGTATACATTTTACATTTTCTACATAATTTTCCCCATTACTCATGAGATAGTTTATCACCAAATTTGAAACTATAGAATCTAAGTTATTACTTGAATGATCAACAAAAATTTGAATAGCATTAAATTTCAGAATAATTGTTGTCTCTACGTAATATAAAAGACTTAGTACTCATACATATGCATGCACAGGCATCCTCGTGCACACACAAACACAGATGCACACTTTTGTACCCAACTATATACAATTGCATATTGTTCACCTCTTCTCCTTTGTTTCCAAGTGTCAAGGTCAGCAGGTATTAGTCCTTTCCCCATTATTGGTTCTAGAATATCAGCAAGAATGCCCTAATTAAAATATGACAATTTGTGTAAATGGATAAATAATATGGAAAATTTCATTAAGCAATACAAAAGTATTTCAAAAGAAGCATGCTAATTCGGAAGAGGATTAAAATACTAGCAAACTTTATATTATGACTGTAAAAATAAAGTCCCAAAAGAAAATCTTGTTGATGTTGAAGTCAACAAGAAAGTTCTAAGATTGTACCTTGTCATAAGAAAATGCATTTTCTCGTAGAATATGCCTAGCGACAATTGGATCTGATACAACAACAAATGCTTTTGGCCCAAAAGCAAGTTTATACACTGAACCATGCTGACACATTAAACATATATCAATATAAAGAATGAAACATAAAACACAGAAATCATGAATAATGTCAAACAAGAAAAACTTGTAGCATGTCGTGAGAAGTGGCAATATGCAAATATTAGGCTGCAAGTTGCCAAATATCAATACAAAATATGCTATCAAACATTCAATTAAGCGTTCATGCACCATGTTTCCATGACCCTTATGAAACATTCAACAGTCTTTTCATGAACACAAGCAAAACTAGAGGAGCATTCACATTTCACAGTACACAAACACATGACAAAAATATAGCAGGCCAATTGAAGTATTGTGGACAAATCATTGTAAAGAGCAAGTAGTTGAGTACCTCTAGAAACCAGTCGTATAGGGAAAAGAAGAGAGGGCGACCCAACAAATCCGATACAGCGCCTTCAGCTGTAGGCATGGAACCTAGACTTCCCCCACTTAACACATTGGTAAGAAGGTTACTTGCATTATCCAAAAGACTCCTCCTTGTTTTTGGTTCATTAGTGTTTGTGGATTGGCATCTACATCAACATGGTTCACAAATTTGAAACAAATGGAATGATTTCATTGAGTTTTCACAACAACAACAAAAACAAGAGAATAATAACACCAATAAATTCAGTTCAAATTAGCTAAGGCTATGGTTGCAATAATGTTTGGTCTTCAGTTCCAATCTAGTGAAATAACAAGGCTCAATATTTCCTACTTCAATTCATATAAGTCTACTAAAAACCATAACCAATAACCTGTCAGTGAACAGATTTCATTAAAAGAAAAGGAAGAGAAGAATGTACCTGATAAAAGGAGGCCCTTTTGGCTTAGAACAGAGAAGATGAGGAGTAGTATCTGGTTTTGAAGAGAAGTGAAAAAATGGGGAGCTTGAAATACCCATGAAGCTAACTTGTGTAGTCTGAAAACCGCCATGACTGACAGTGGAGGAGAGCAGTAAGACAGATGTTGAGGTGGTAGCCATTACGAAATGCAAATCTGTTAATTGTAAGAGACAACCCACTATCTATTATATCCAACACCCACTCAAAGTCTCAAACCCACTATCTTCTGGAATTGGATCGGATCAGATTGGATTGGATTAAGTTATATATATTTGGATATGATTATCCAATACTATTACATTGTCATTGACATCGTGTTTTCCACTCTTCTATGTTTATGCCCTTTTCACCGCCCCAATATCCCAACATACATATTTGATTTCAGCATCTCCAATTTAATTTAATATATAAAATCTAAAAGCAGCCGCAAATCACTTTATCACATTATTTTTGTGCATGTAATTTTATTGGCACACAATGGAATCATTTGGGTACATCTCACTACATCACATTATTTGTGTGAATGTGAGCTTATTTCTTTTTGTTACGCAACCTAGGACGAGGAAGAGTATCCTGACCAATTTTCGTGCACCTTGACTAATCCCTTAGACTGGTTCAGGGTTACTTCCACGTTGGGACTAGCAAACTCACAAAGGACTTACCTTCTTTATTACCTAGCCCCAAGAATTTAACATTATGGGGAATCGAACCTATGACTGTGCGTCTAACCACACATCACATGCTTGCTCTTATCACTGGGCCAACCCCTTGAGATTCACTCACCATTTTTTAATGTTAGCAAAATGCCAAAATCAATCACGGTTCCTATATATTTGGTGTTTTTTATATCATTATATATTTATATGGGTCTAGCCTTTACACGTGTCAACATTTCATGTTATGGCATGCTATAGGTAATATCTTCACTCTTCACACATTATTTGGCTTTATATTCTCATTGGATTTTATCTTTGACTGAGGGTTTGATTTCGGAGTTCATAAACTATAGCATATTCTTAAATAAGATATTGAATTTCATATTATTATAATATCCACTCGGTCTAATTGTTTTGAAAATATATGTTTAATATATTGTAATTGTAATTAATTTAATTTAAATTGATTTTTTAATTATATATATTTCATATATTTTATAATTAAAAAATATTTAAAATTGATGGGTATCTTTTTCATGTTTTTCAAAAAAAAAAAAAAAACAAGAAATAATATATATTTATTAATCTTAAGAAAAGTATTTTATTAATGTTAAATATATATATATATATATATATATATATATATATATATAAAAGAATACATATAATCCCATTGAAGCAATAAGGATAAGGAGCACACGTCGTCTGTAGGATGGAGGTGATACATCCCTAGTGGAGCAATTTTTTTTTTTTCCCAAATTGAAACTTTTTTTTAATTGATTTATGGGTTTTATTTTGTTGAAATTGATTTGTAGTTTTTGTTTATGGAATTTGATCGAAGAAATCTAAATTGATATAAAAAGTCTTGTGGCGATTAAAAATTTGAATTTTGTTTGGTTTCCGAAAAATGGTGGTGATAAGGAAAAATATTAAGTTTGTGGAGTTTGGAGTGAGAAAATGAAAGAAAGGAAAAGAATTTGGAAGAGAATATGAATGAAGGTAATATATCCATTTTTTCTCTCTTTCTCTTTTTTATTTATTTTCAAAGAGTTATGCTACACATTGTGGTAGCCAAAAATGGCCCAATGGCCCAACATGCCAAGGCCCAATCCCTACAAGTCCTACCCAGGCCCATTGTGTTGGGTCAACCCAACACAGATGCCAACAGAAGCTACTGTTGAAGATTTATTCAAAGTTTTCAGTTACGAAAATATCAAGTAACTGCCCATTGAAGAGGAAATCACTCCTAAAATCACGTCCACTATCAAATGCTGATAGTAGACGTTAGAACCAAGGCACCTATTATAAATAGGGAAGGCACCTTCACAGGAAGACTCTCTGAACTCTCAACACTAAAGCTTATAATTAGCGTATTGAAACTCTGATTCCACCACACTCCGGCCATCGGAATTCACTCATCAGTCATCTGACTGCATTGCTCAACCCAAGCACGTCTAAGGCTATCATCAAACCCCCACCTCTCTCTTTTTTCTTCGTTATATTTCTGTTTAAAGTTCTTTTGTAGGTTCAGCGAGGTTCAGACGACAATCGACATCAACCAACCAACTTCCAGCGTAGTTGCTTTGGGCCTGATACTACCCGACCCATTTGATGTACCAAGTCGTTCGACCATCTACACACATCACACCCACAATCACACATTTTCAATCAAAACATACATAACAACTTGTGAGTGGATACATGGGTAAGTATTCAGTGGTATTTTAGTCATTTTGCGCTAAAAAAAAGTTGTCAACTGGCAGAAGGGACGTCTGTGAAATTATTTGCAAAAGTTGCATGGTTAAGGTTGATAGTAAAAGTTGTATAAAGCCCAATAAAAAAAGTGGGCTGGGCCTGTATGAAGCCAACAGGTGCTTCGAATTGCGTGCTTGACACTTACTAGAAGGCCGCGTGACTCAGAGAGACAGTCAATTTAAGGTTGCCGGCAATTAAGGAAGAAGAGGCGGGGTTGAAGGTGACATTCACAAATCACAATGACATAATGTTATTTATTTACAAATATACAAATACAATCGGTCAAACACAAATGGTCTTCATTCTTCCAAACCTATTATTCTATTTTCTATATCTTAAATGATTCCCATTTTGTTAATTCTTTTGACTCTCTTCCTACCGTACTAAATCAAATTTAAAATCAATTCTACTGTACGTTTGGTATATATAATTATGTAATACAAAGACTTTGTGCATTTACTAATTATACATTTAATTAAATTCAATGTGTGTGTATTTGTATGCATGTGCTTGATTTGCTAAGATGATTCAATTGAAAATTCCCACCCAAAAATAATCTATAGCAGATTAGATTACCAAAATTAATCATAGAGTATTTAGAAATCAAACCTAGAGTGGAATGTTTCATTCAAAATTTTGGATACATAACATAACGTGTGCCTAAGTATTCTTAATTCAAGCTTCGAAGCATACTTGAATATATATATATATATTTGGTGTGTCGTGTGGACATTATTGACTTTGAAAGCAAATTAAAGAGGACAACAACTTGTTTATGTGAGGCTATAGAATCGTTTCCTCTGCATAGGGTGTGTAGTGTGTACCGCGACCATAACTATGCGTTGCCCCAGTGTTTACTCATCTAGGTTTAGAACCCTATTTTATTTAATTACAGTTGGCACCTTTTCAAATAAAACACATATTACCACAATCCAATCATTGTATCTTGGCAGTAAGTAACGCGTCTAACAATGTTTTAGATTCGAATCGCATCACTACAAATGGTACATAAAGAGAAACGAGATATCACGTTATGACTTTATAATTCAAGCTTACAATCTCATTGATACGGATGTAAAATACTTATTATTGTACCACTTCAACTTTATTCTAATTTAATACATTATATATTATTATTGAACTATAGAAATAATATATGAATTACATCAAATCATTTAATATTGATTTGATAACTATGTGTGGATTGCATTTAATAACTATATGTAAATTATATCAAATCATTTAATATAGATTTGATAAATTATCATTTAAACCGTGCTTCCTGTTGGACTTGGTGGTAAGATGACATGAGTTCATGTGATTCTTACCACCCAAGTTCAATCCACAGCTTGGTAGCATCGTCAATAAAAAATAAAATAAAAAAATTATCATTTAATATTGATTTGACAGCAACAATGCATTGCCCCACTTTGTGATCCTTTATATCGTGTTTACTCACGGTTATTTAATCATAGTTGGCACCTTTTCAAATAAAACACATATCACCGCCATCCGATTGATGTATCTTGGTGGTAAATGACATGCTTGACAATGTTTCAGATTTGAGTCGCACCACTACATATGATATTATATATAAAGAGAAACGAGATATCACATTATGACTTTATAATTTGAGCCTACCTTATTGATACGGGTGTAAAATACTTATCATTGGACAACTTCAACTTTGTTATAATTTAATACATTATATATTATAATTGAACAGTAGAAATAATATTTGAATTACATCAAATCCTTTAATATTGACGTAGGACGATTTAGAAGAATTTCAATTTTACTTTGACAGTTTGACACCTTAAATTTTTTTTTTTTTTTTTTTTTTTGTATAATAGCCCCCAAATTTGAATTTCTAACTCCATTCCTGTAACTACCGATCATTGTGTCAAGTTTCTTTTGAATGTACCTTAGGTTTGATAGATCAATCATTCTTATTTACGTGGTGCCCCTCATTGGATATATTGATCCTTCTTATTTGCATCATACCTAGAGCATCACGCTATTCAATTATACATATATGATATGTGTGTTTGTACGCGCGCATGTGAGAGAATGAGAGGTTAGGGTTTTAGTAAATAAGCAAATGAATATATAAATATATATATATATATATATATATCCTTTTTTTTAAAGGAAAATGTATTGAAATAGAGAAACTAGAACAAAGTAACCTAGGACAATCGTCCTGGACAAACCGCTCCACACACAGAGGGTAAGCTTCCATTCAAAAATAGTCCTCCTCAATAGACAGGACCATTATAGAAACATTATGGGTGACAACATTCACTTTTCTAAAGACAAAACCAACAACACAACCTACATTACAATTCAAAAGATCTCTAATATCCCTTAGATACAGACCAACATTGGCTGAAATAGCTTTACTAGAGTTAATAATATTAACCATCTCAATTGCATCTGACTCAATGTAAACTAATAGCAAACCTGTTTCAATTGCAAAAGTAAATTCCCAAAGAATTGCCAACGCTTCCGCCACTTTTGGGGAAAAAATTCGCTTCAATTCTTTGTGCACTAGTAGCCTTAACCTCCCCCAAGTTATCCTAAATCACCATCCCTAAGCCAACCAGTTGAAGACGGGCATCTAGGCTTGCATTACCTGATTTTCCCGCTCTCATAAAAGTGCTAGAAAGATAATAACAACTTCTGAGCACCCATGCTGCCAAAGTCTCTAGATTCTTCTCCATCTGCCATCCTTGTTTGGCTAACAAAGCTTGATTAAATATGAACAAGTTGCGAAATCCCAGCCCCCCAACCTCTTTTCCACTACAATTTTTTTTTTTCCGGACTGCCTAGTGAATTTGACGATTCGTTTCAAAGCTTCCCCACCAAAACCTATTAAACATCCTGTGAATATCTGAAATCAACTTCTTCAACAACTGGAAAAGGCTCATCAAATAGGCTGTGATTGATTGAAGAACCGCTTTGATCAGCACCTCTTTCTCTCCCACAAACAACAATTTACTCCTCCAACCTTTCAACTTTTCCCAAATACAATTCTTTATATTGTCCTTTTAATTATGAGATTATTGGTGATAACATGTGTGTATAAGTATCACTATATATATTATGTTTAAATGGCAAATCCTTTCAATTAAATTGATACATATAATATATTTCTTAAGTAGTACAAACGATATGATAAATTGTTCCATGAATATTCTTTTCACATGGTATCAATGACTTTCCTTTAATGGTCTATAAAATTAGTTACGATTCATATTACACATCATTTATATATGTTTGAACAGTCTAACAATATATATTTTTTTAAAGAATAATTTATTTTTAAAATTTGACATTGAATAAGTTACGATAAATTTAGGGGTGAGATTAAACACAACGTATGTGATTTCTCGATTATCTACTCTCACACAACACAAGGAAGACATTACCCATAAACGTCGGTAAATATGCGTATGGTAAGACTTTTTAAGGACCAATTAAACATAAATTAGTGGGGGGGTTAAATGATGATCATCTTGAAATTATTTTGGGTAGCAAAGCTATCAGCAACGAAGTGATTGGAAGATACATGGGTGTTTCATCGTCTGACCTGTGACCACATGTTTGTTTGTTTGTTTGAAGACTCCAAGTCAGACAAGTCACCTACCACCACGACTCACCGAGCTGACGTCACCCTGATTAAGCCCATTCCCCACAATCGTTGCTTCCTCGAAATTTAAATCAAAACATTGCAATTAAGAACTTCCAGAAACCTAGCCAAATACTATGTATATAGTGTGTATATATATATATATATATATATATATAGCTGAAAGGACACGTGCACATCATGTGACATCGATCAATTTGGAATTTCTATATTTCATGTTCACAGAAATGAAGGGCCAGGATGTATCTAAGTGGTCATACTTTGACCACGTTGAAGCCACCATAAATACCACAACACCATGGTTACTTCCTCCCTTCAATTCCCTTTCTTAGAAAATAGAGAGTAGTTCTAGTAGATGAGTAGTGAAACCATGTCTAGTCCTAGTGATTGGGCACAATTTTATCAACATCAGCAAACTCTCTCATCATCACCCCAAATGCTTTCTTCTTCGTCAGGAATTAATATTGATCCCACCATGATCACCAATATTGCTTCATCGGCTACTTCTTCCGGAGGACCACCATCAACTATGAGTCAGCTGAGCCCGGAAGGCCGTGTGTCGAAGCCCGCGCGTAGACGTTCAAGGGCTTCCAGGAGGACCCCTACAACGTTACTAAACACGGACACTACAAACTTCCGGGCCATGGTGCAACAATTTACGGGCGGTCCAGGTGGTGCCCCTTTTGGGTCATCGGGTACTGGTGGTGGTGGTGCACCAACTTTCAGTTTAGGGGCTCGACAGGGTGGTCATCAAGTCAACCCTGGCTCGATGATGTTGCCTCCTGGTTTTCGTTTACAATACCAGCAGGCACAAAACCAGCCATGGATGATATCATTAGGCAGCAATAATCACAATCAAGGAGAGCATCATCAATATCATCATCAACAAGGTCAAGGGTTTCATGTTCAGAGAGGTGGAAACATGGAGAATATGTCAGATGGTGGTGGGTTTGTAATGGGAAATGTTTCATCTTCTTCATCTTCATCACAACAACAAGTAACAGGTCCTGTTAGGGGTCCTCCTACCAATGAGAACAGGTTCATGTTTTGAGAGAGACATAAAGAAGAAAAGTTTATGTTAGGTACTGACTTGTTTGTCTTTACTCTTTAGGCTCAACCATTTTGACCTTTTCTTCTTCTTCTGTAAATATTATCCTTTTCACTTTTTCATTGTGGTAATCTAGCTTACTTAGCTTATACACTACACTACACTAATTGAGTTGAGGGGGATTTAAGTTTTTTCTTTCTTTTTTTTAATTTATTGACACCTTTTTTACTGGGTCAATTTTTTTTTTTTTTTTTTTTTTTTTTTTTTTTTTAAGGGTAGTTTTCCTTTTATTTTGATGATGTTTTGTTGTTTGTTTTGGAAAACTATGGGCCTAGATTGGAATTTGTTTAAGAAGTGGGGCTCACTCTATTGTCTAATATAAGAACTATACCTGTGTTTGTTTTTTTTTCTTTTTTTTTCTTTTTTTAATTCATGATCATCTGTTGCAAGCTCTTTAATCCTATTGTATTTACAAGCTGAACCATTGATGTTGAATCTTTGTCCGACTGAATAAGCGTCCATATTTGGGGGCGGTGATTATCGAAAAAAAAAACCTATATAAAGTATTGATTTGCTGTTATGTACAAGTAATATTCAAAGTCAAGTACTCCATGAATAAAAACAATTTTGTTGTTCACATAATCACCTACAAAAAGATGATAAAAGAATAAACATTAGAATATAAAAAAAGGAGAAATAAAAAAATAGAATTGAAAACGAAAGGGATTGGTTTGAGTGAGAAATGGGGTGGGAAGAGGGGGTGAATGTGAGCGGATGATGGGGCCCAATAGACGTGAAAAAGGAGAAAAATGCACTTCACAAAAGTCAAATAATGCCCCTAATAATCTTTTCTAATTTGAATTAAAATGGGTGGCTTTTGATTTAGTAAGATTCACATCAATCTTCAATTGGCTAAAAGAATATAATTAGCTACCTTAATTTTCAAATTAGATAATGTCAAGCACGTGTATTTTTATATCAAAAGTGTTGATTAATTTTGACCTTCTGACCCATTTAAATGTGTTGCTACTTTGACTATGTCATACTTTGACAATATTGCATTAAATTATAGCTTTGCAGCCTTATAATTTGCAACATGCACATTTCTTTTCTTTAAAACTTGTTCCATGTTTTTCTCTTCATGTTTTTACATGTTCTTGATATTCAAAAATAGATATTCCTTTGATAGGGACACCAACCCTTATCACATAAGTGAAAGAGAAATGTCCAACCACTTTATTAAGAATGGTAGATTTATCGAAAAATCAACCAAACTCTAATATCTTATGTGTTGATTACGTTGAAACAAAATTGAAAGAAGAAAAAAATAGCTTTAAAGGTCTATAAAACTCATGAAAAAGAGTCGTGAAAAAGAGTAATTACTCCGATTACCTCTAAAGTTTGAGATAAATGTATTGGAAGAGTAGGTTTGTGTTAATATACATATAATTCCCCTACCGTTAATGAAAATTAACAGAAGAACTAAGTTCACTTTGATTAATTAATATAAAAAAAAAAACTAAAATGCCCCAACATTGATCAAATTTTGAAATGAAAGTACTACAAATAAAATAATATTTTAATGGGATTTTTTTTTTTTAAAAGAAGTTTTGGTTCAAACATTTTTGAAATTGATGGATTTTTTTTTATTAAAAAAACTATGAAATTGATATATATATATATATATATATATATATATTAATGTTTTCTTGCTTTTCACAATTAAAATAATTGTTCAATTTATTTTTCGTTGGAAATGTCAAAACACCCTTAGGTATTAAGGGATCCAAGTTAAAAGCAGGGACGGTTTGTATATATTAACGCTCACTTGCTCTCCCAATGCAATTAACTCAAAATTCAGGGGAGGTCAGTGTATTTACCTCTAAAAAAATAAAATCGTTGTTTATTGAGAATGTTAGGCCTAAAATGAATTAGAATGGCGCAGGCTAACAGCAATTACAGGGCTAGCTCAAGTGGATATTTACCAAATCATGCGAGACTTTTTTTTTTTTTTTTTTTTTTTTTTTTTTTTTTGTAAGAGAAAATAGACACATTTGGGTTGACATTTATTGGGTTTTTTGGTAGGCATCCTTGAATTTGTTCCAACTTCAAATCTACTACTAAATACCCCCAGGCCCCAACCCAACATAATGATTACATGCACGTTTCAAATAGCCCAATTTTTTTTAAAAAAATTTCGATTAAAAATATAAATTTTTCTATTATCAATTTCAACTGACAAAAGATATATCAGTTCCTTGCATGTGGGCAATTGGATTTAAATACTTTGACTTGGCTGCATGCACTTGTCAAAGTATCTTTTAAATCTAATGGCTCACATGCAAGGAACTGATATATCTGATATATCTTATATCAATTCAAACTGATAATAGAAATACTATATATATATATATATATATATATATAGTGATTCTCTTGTAAGGACGTCCTAAAATTATTAGTTAAGGACGTCTACCATAGCTACACATTCATATTGGGTGTGAGTATTTGTTAATGTGAGGTTGTGGACCCACTGTGAATGTATGGCTATGATTAGACGTCCTGAAATTATAAAGTCAAGTCGATCATAATTAGAGAAGTATTATATATATATATATATATATAAAATAAAATGGCGATGACCGATGAATTTATGTACAAATGGGGCCGTGCAACTAAATTAATCCAATATAGTTACAGTACATAATAATTAATGTTCAATGTGGACAACAGACCCCATTTACATGCTAACTGGGCTGTAGTTGGTGGACTTGCTTAATCCAATGTCCACAATTTGCGTGTACACCAAGGACTATAGCATAATATTCATCTACATCAATATGAGTATATGACATAAGGGATTTTAATCCAAAAAATAAAATTAAAAATTAAAAATCATCAATCATCAACTCTCCTTTAATTTGCGGGTACTTTCCTAATATTCCCCAATGTATTTAATACACTCAACTCTCAATATCTTGTCTAAATATGTAGATAGATAGATACTGTATATATATATATATATATAAAAAAAAAAAAAAAAAAAACCTATCAATACCCACAAATTAAATTTTAGAGTAATTGGCACAAATCCCCCCTCAGACTATACCAGCTTTTGCATGTTGCCCCCTAAACTATGTTATTAGGCATTAAACCCCATAAACTATCACTTATTGGCAGACCAAGACTAAAGATGCCCCCTCAGGGGGGAAAAAACCCAAAGGATTGCCAATAAATGATAGTTCAGGGGGTTTAGTGCCTAATAAAATAGTTTATGGGGCAACATGCAAAAACTGGTATAGTTTGGGGGGGATTTGTGCAATTACTCTAAATTTTATATTAACATTATCATAAATCATTTTTTTTTTTTTTTTTTTTTTTTTTTTTTTAAGCTTTTTAGCATCGATAGGATTCGAACCGTTAACTTGGGAGTTATTTGTCCAAGCCTCAAGTTCGTCTATCTCTCATAGATCACATATATGTCAAAGATCTCCATCAAGTTTCATGAAAATAATTAATCAAATAATTAATCAAAGAGATGGATTTCAATTTCAAAACCTTTGAAGATCAAGTAATGGTTTAAGATAAAGATTAGGGGTGCTACGTACTATTAACTTCTTCTTCTTCTTTTTTTTTTTTTTTTTTTTTTTTTTTTTTTTTTTTTTTTTTTTTTTTTTTTTTTTGGTTTTTGGAAAAAGAAAAGGAAAAAGGAATGGCCTTGAGTGCATTCTCAATTCAAACATGTACTGTTTGGGAGGTTGAAAACCAAAGGGTGATTTGCAAGGCAGCATCGATAGGATTCGAACCGTTAACTTGGGAGTTATTTGTCTAAGCCTCAAGTTCGTCTATCTCTCATAGATCACATATATGTCAAAGATCTCCATCAAGTTTCATGAAAATAATTAATCAAAGAGATGGATTTCAATTTCAAAACCTTTGAAGATCAAGTAATGGTTTAAGATAAAGATTAGGGGTGCTACGTACTATTAACTTCTTCTTCTTCTTCTTCTTCTTCTTCTTTTTTTTTTTTTTTTTTTTTTTTTTTTTTTTTTTTTTTTTTTTTTTGGTTTTTGGAAAAAGAAAAGGAAAAAGGAATGGCCTTGAGTGCATTCTCAATTCAAACATGTACTGTTTGGGAGGTTGAAAACCAAAGGGTGATTTGCAAGGCATGCCATCGATTCTTACACTTCAAGTGTACATGTTTCTGCATATTCAAATATCTCACTCGTCTTTCCTCCATTAACAAAACATTATCATGACTACTCTTACAACCATCTCATTCATGGTCTCTCTTCTGTTGCCATTTTATCAGTTTTCACATCAACTTTTCTGATCATCAATCCAAACACATCATCAACATTCCTCAAATATTTCACTGATTTTAATATTGTAACAACATTCACCTCCACATACACCATCAATAGTCATGATCATCTCCATAAACACCATAAACATTCTGATGACAATAAGGGGAAAACAGTGTCAATCTGTGATGATTTCCCATCTGATTTTGTCCCTCCAGATACAAACACCACATCCTATCTCTGTGTCGACCGAAACGGGTGTTGCAACTTCACCACCGTGCAATCGGCTGTCAATGCAGTCGGGAATTTTAGCCAGAAAAGAAACATCATATTGATCAACACTGGCTTTTACTAGTAAGTACTCATTAATTGGTTTTAATTTCCTTTTCTTCTTCTAATCTTTCAAGTTAAGGTTTAGTTTTTAACTTGTGCATGGATTTGTTTCAGTGAAAAAGTTATTGTTCCAAAAATCAAACCAAATATAACATTTCAAGGACAAGGCTACACATCAACTGCTATTGCATGGAATGATACGGCCAATTCTGCTAATGGTACATTTTATAGTGGCTCTGTTCAGGTTTTTTCAGACAACTTCATTGCTAAGAACATAAGCTTCATGGTAAGTCTTGAGTGCTTTGGAAATAAATTATTACATTAGAATATTTGTGCAAGGGTTTAGCTACATGTGAGAGCTAGCTAGCCTGGGCTTCAACTTTTTCAAAAAGAAAAATTAAATTAAAAAAAAAAAGAATTATTTATATGCAAAGATGTATAACATGATCGTGATTCGTTACAGGTATTATAATATTTTTTTAATTAAATAAATACAGAAGAAAGACAATTGAAAAAATTAACATTGCTTGATATATAATTCTAAAAATTGGTGTAGTGTACGATTTAATTTAATTGAGATAATCTCAATAGATTCATTATAGTGATATACTAAATTTTTTATTGACTTTTCCTTCCTTTTTTCATTCTCAATTCATTGCATATAAAAAATAAATTAATTAATTAAAAAAAAATTGAATTCGTTACCTTAATTATTTGCTAAAGTCTAAACACGTATTTAGTTTATTTCACAGCTATTTTTATTTTATTTGTTTCATTGTGAATTATTTTTTGTTTCATTATGAAAATAAGTCCTAACTACACTATTGCTTAACTGTATTGTTAATGGGTGGTTATCCATCATTGGATTTTCATCCGATGGCTTAAAAATAATCAAACTTATAAAAACTATATAAAAAAATAAAAAATAAATAACCCTCTCTCATAACTAACACTGTAATTATACAGGATTGTGGTAAAACCAGAATTTCAAGTTTCGTTAATTTTGGAGGACCAAACTTTATAATTTTTATTTTATAGAAGCAAAACAAAAAAAATTCAATTAATTATAAAGACTGAAATTGATTTTTTTTTTTTTTTTTTTAAGAGGTTGAAGCCTGCAGGCCTCTTCATAGCTTGGCCCATGTTAACATATATGTATAGTAGCTAAATTCTTCCAGTAAAAGCACTCTTTATATAATGCATGCAAAAGTAACTTAAATTTAATTTATGTGAAAATAGAATTTAGCTCCAATTCCAAAGCCAGGTGACATGGGTGCACAAGCAGTTGCAATAAGAATATCAGGAGATGAATCTGCTTTCTGGGGTTGTGGATTCTTCGGAGCTCAAGACACCCTTCATGATGATAAGGGTCGCCATTACTTCAGAGATTGTTACATTCAAGGTTCCATTGATTTCATATTTGGGAATGCAAGGTCATTCTATGAGAATTGTCAGCTGATATCAATTGCGAACCCGGTAACTCCAGGAGCAAAGGTTATAAATGGAGCAGTGACAGCACACGGAAGAGCATCTAAGGATGACAACACCGGCTTCGTATTTGTGTATTGCAGTGTTGGAGGAAATGGAAGAATATGGTTGGGTCGTGCTTGGAGGCCATTTTCTCGTGTTGTTTTTGCGTACACAACCATGTCTGATATTATTGCTCCTGAGGGTTGGAATGACTTCAATGACCCCGCCAGAGATCCGTATGATCATCATTATATCCTTATTTCACTACCCTTGTTAATTATGTCATTTAGGCCACTCACACCTACATCATCGAAGAAAATCCCCAGTACACCACCTGCTGAGTGGTGTACCCGATTATTGGAAAGTTAACACATCAACAAACATTAGCATTTTGTATCTGTTTTCAAAAAATCTGATATTGTTGACGTGTCAACTTTTCAGTGGCCGGGCGCACCATTCAGTTGTGTCTGGTGCATTGAAGATTCTCACAGTGTGAGATTGTGGGCTCAAGTAGTATCCCGTTTCCCGAATCCCGGATTAATTGATCTAATTTAATTTGTTGGTTGGTTTGTGAAAACTTGGATGCAGGAATATATTCTACGGAGAATATAATTGCACAGGTGCAGGAGCTAATATGACGATGAGGGCACCTTATGTTCAGAGACTCAACGACACACTTATCTCTTATTTCCTCAATATGTCTTTTATTGATGCACAACAATGGTTGCAGTCTTACAATAATTAGTTTGTATCTCCAAATGTTATGTGATTTATTAATTTTTTTTATTCGGTTAATTGTGCATTCTACCCAAATACATACAAAATTAATGGATTTGGGTGGATTTTATATTTTATTATATATAGGTCGAATTTGTATCGACTTGCCTATCTCATCAAATTAAATAAACATGTTGTAATTTGATTGAAATCTATAAATCCAAACTACTAATAATATGAATAATTAATTAAGCGTTTAAGTTTTAAAACACTTGTTGTTTTTGTAAATTATAATGTTTTATGGGGTTAAAGTTTTAAAATAAAAATTAGAATTGGATTAGTCTTTTATTCCAAATCTAACTGTGTCTTTAAAATAATAATAATAATTTTTGTTTTTTTTTTTTTAAATAATTCTGATTTCTATTAGGAATCATATCTTTATAAAACTCTTTTTATTTAAGATTTCGGTTTCTTCTCTTTTATGATCAAAAGAAAAATACAGAAACCCTAGAATTTATTCTATTGTGAACGAGAGAGAGGAAAAAAAAAACCTCCCATATTGTTAACAAAATTTTTAAGAGAAGGGTTTTCAAGCAAGAAGGAAAAAGAGGTTATCAAGGTGTGTATCTTTTCTTATTTCATGTTTTCTTTAGTACTTAAATGCTTTGTGAAATCAAAATTAGGGGGTTTTCATTGAGTAGGAACCCTAGAAGCATAATATGATGATTATTTGGTTCCAATTTTCTGATATCAATTTACTAAGGGCTGAACGGTGCCTATTCCAAAAATTATATTTAATTTATTTGTAGTAATTTTGTGATTTAGCTTTTGAGCTTTTGAACTAGATTATGGGCCTGTTTGGGATGGCTTTTTAGAGGTTTGGAAGCTCTTTTGAGACCCAAAAGCAACTTTTGGGGCTGTTTGGGTAAAATACAAGAAGAGCTTCTTGGCCTTGGAAGCTCTTTTACAAGAAGCATCAGCATAGGTGCTTCTCTTGGAAGGGCTTCTAGGAAGCCAAATGAAAAAATTTTATTGCCAATTTTACCCTTATTGGTATAAATAACAAACACATAATTCCAATTGTATCCATAAACCAATTCCAATTGAGAGAGCTCCTCACCAGTCACCATCGATCTCTCATCTCTCTCGTCCAATATCATCTCTCTCACTCATTCAACAAAATTAAACCCATAAACCAAACATCTATATCTAAAACTCCATCATCCACAGACCCTCGCCGCCACAAAACCCCACAAATCCAGCTTCTCTCACCGCGGCAGTGATAGAGAAAGAATAGCAATCGATTTGCATTGCGGCAGCGACGGGAATGATTAGGTGCTGGGTCTGAATCTTGATGGTGGGTTGATTCGCGACTGGGTCTGAATCACGGCGGCAAGGGAGATCGATTCGAAGCTGATGTGAATCGCGGTGGCGGCGGATCGATTCAGATGGGTTTAATGTTTTGAAATCTCCTCCAATAGATGTTGCTGATGTGAAGTCTGAACGAGTAAGGGCTAACATGACTTCTGGGTTTGATTTTGGTGATGGGAGGGTTTTCTGGGTTCGATTTTGGTTGTGGAAGGGGTTTCGGGTTCGAATGGGCGACGGAGCTAGGTTCGACGGCGAAGTTGGGTTGGGTGGAGCTGGGTTATGTGACGGATGTGTGGTGGATTTGGTGGCGGTGTTGTGCTTTTGGTGGTGGTGGCTCAATTTTAGTTCTAGGTTGTGTGGATTTGGTGTTAGGTTCTGGAAATGGATTTGGTTGAATCTGTGTTTGATCGAATATGTTGAATGTAATTTTTTTTTTAATTTTTTATTAATTTGAACATTTTTTTTTTACCAATTTAATTGTTTTATTTAAAAAAAAAATTAAAATGGTAATAAACTTTTGAAAAAGATTACGACCAAATTCCATTAAGAACAATCTATGAATTTATTTATTTTTTTTTAAAAAAAGATTTTTTTTTTTTATTATTCTTGTTAAGGGAAATATAATAGAAAAATATTAAATTCTTTAATATAATAAACTTTTATTAAAAAAAATACATATATATTATTTACTCAAATTAAAATACAAATGTCAAAATATTCCAACCAAACAAATTCTAAAGGGTAAAAATGTCAATTATAGTTATAAAAGCTTTTAAAATGTTTCAACCAAACAGTCTCAAAAGCTCTTTTTGATACAAAAGCTATTTTGAAATTTACCATCCAAACGGAAATTGAGAAGCTAGGGCTTTTACTTCTCTTCTTCTACTGACAAAAGCCAAAAGTAAAAGTTATCCCAAATGGGGCCTATCTAATGTTGCTATTGAAATTCGTTTCATTTAAAAATCAAAAGTTTCATGTTTATTATTATTATTATTATTATCATGAATTTTTAATTTTGAAATAGTGGTTTTGGAAATATTAGTTTTTGTAAGATAGTTGGATTTCAAAAATAGTTTTCGTTATGTTATACTTAATGTAAAAATGTGTAATTTGGTAGAGATGTTTACCAATATGTCAAGAGTGTTTCTAAATTTATTTTACTATTTTTATGGTTTTATCAAAATAGTTATGAATTTTTGAAACCGGAACTGTAATCTATCAACTATTAGACAAATAACGGAATCCAAAAATATAAATGATTTAAAATATGTATTTGAATGATTTTGCTTTGAAACTTTTATTTTAGATCCTCATATCTGTTATATAAGTTATTGTGAAGATTTCATGTCAATTTAATATTTATATAATTTTCAAAAATTTCAGTGGTGAGTAGTGTTTGGGATTGTCCATTATCAGATCAACCAGAATACTACAAAAGTTTATTTACTTTAAGGTATTTATGGATTTTATTAAATTCTGAAATTATTTACACTAATAATTGGGTTTGTGTACATTGTGTTTGCAAAATTTTGGAATTTTCCAGTATGCGTAATAAAGTAAAAATCCTGCATTAGAAATTGTTCGGTTTTCAAAACAGCACTGATTAGTTCTAGTATTAGGATTTGATTTGTGGAACATTATTGATACGAACCTCGCCGATTGTATCACGATTGATGCCTAAGATTGTTCTAACCTCTGGTGGTTTGAATGGAAACTGCGACCCAACACCTATAATGAGATGTGAACCTTGGTATGAAGGAGGACGCCACAATCAAGGATGGAATACTCGATTGATAAGTCAAGGAGGAACGCCACAGAGAAATCTGATAAGTTCCAATTAGTTCTCAAAGAACAAAAGAGAAAATTCTCTCAATTTGCATTCAAATCAAAGCTGCCGAAAATTACATCAAAAGGACCCTTAAATACTGAAACCCTAAAACTAAAAAGGAAATAAATATTTGGCAATTAAGGCCTTACAATCAGGAAACTAAAGAGCAATAATTGCCTTACAAATCGGAAAGAAAATAAAAACTAAAACAAGAAACTATTGACTTGCTCCCTATTTGGAAGCTAAAAATGGAAACAAATCAGCTCCTTAATTTGGAAAACAAATCAACTCTTTATTCTTTAGAAACCAATAAGGAAAACTGAAATTCGGACTCCTCAGCTCAAGTCTTCGCGCAACAAACTAGATTGCCGAATTTGGGCTGGTTTTGATTTGTTACAGATGACAGAGTCTTCTTGACATCTGTAGGGATCGTCTTGGGCTTTCCAAAAACATATTATAATAGACAATCCGACCTCATATGCACTCTGTAGAGGCCCACAAAGTTCAGCCCGGATTTGGTCTTCATGTGGGCCGAACTTGGATTTCAGCAACTCAGACTCAGCCCTTATTAAGTGCTTCTTTGATTCTCTTGGCCCTTGTAATTGGCCCAACTAGAATATGCAATGGATCCTTTGGTGATGCTTCTTGATTCTCATCAATTATGAGAGCCTCTATTCTAGTCCTAGACATTATTTAGACTCTGATATTCGTATGATTATGTGATTTTAGGCTAAGGATTGGATTGTTAGCTTCGTGGGCGATTGCTTTTATTTGGTTTATTGAGAGGTAAGATACTAGACCCATTTTCTAAAATGGAATCACTATATGTATATGAAATTTGTTTGTGCATGTTTTCGAAATGTGTTTAAAATGCTTTGAAATGTGTTAATTAGTATGCATTTTGAAATATATAGTACCATACAATATGTTGCTAAGCAACTTTTATTTATTGTTGCTAGTAGGCACTTTTGTGACTTTAGTTATGTGTGTGGTATACGAGAAGTGTCTCTAACATGTACCACAAACATAACTAATCACATATCACCAGGCACCATACAAAATCACAAAAGTGCCTACTAGAAAAAATAAATAAAAGTTGCCTAGTGAAAACATGTTGTATAGTACCATATATTCACATTTCAAAATGCATACTTAACACATTTCAAACAATTTTAAACTCGTTTCGAAAATATACACAAACTAATTAAATTTCATATACATATAACATTGTGATTCCATTTTTGAAAATAAGTCTAGCATACTTACCTCTTAGCAAACCAAATAAAAGCAATCGCCAACGAAGCTAACAATCCAATTCTTAGTCTAAAATCACATAATCATACGAATATCAGAGTCTAAATAATGTCTAGGACTGGAATAGAGGCTACCATAACGTTCCACAAATCGAAATTCTAATACTAGAACTAACCAATGTTGTTTCGAAAACCGAATAGCTTCCAGTGTAGGATTTTTAATTTATTACGTATATACTGGAAAATTCCAAAATTTTTAAAACGCACTATACGCAAACGTAACTATTGGTGTATTTTTCAGAATTTAATAAAATCCATTAATACCTTAAAGTAAATAAACTCTTGTAGTATTCTGATCTGTCTGATAATGGACAATCCCGAACACTACCCATACCATTGGAATTTTTAAAATTATACAAATAACAAATTGACATGAAATCTTCGCAGTAACTTATATAACACATGAGGATGTAAAATAAACGTGTTAAAACAAAATCATTCAAATATTTAGTTTTAAAGACAGTATTTATATTTTTGGATTTCGTAATCTGTCTAATACTTGTCAAATTATAGTACACGGGTTTGAAAATACATAACTATTTTGATAAAACCCTGAAAATAGTAAAATAAATTCAGAAACACTCTTGGCATGTTGTTAAACATATGTACCAAATTACATAATTTTTAATTAAGTATAACATAATGAAAACTATTTTCGAAATCCAACTAGGTTACAAAAACTGATATTTCCAGCACAACTGTTTCAAAACCGAAAATTCATAAACAACACGAAACTTATGATTTTGAAACAAAACGACTTTCTACAACAGCATTAGATAGTCTAGTTCAAAATCTCAAAAGCCAAATCAGAAAAATACCACAAATAAATTAAATATAATTTCTGGAATAGGCATGGATCATCTCTAAGTACATTGATATCAGAAAATTAGAACTAAATAATCGTCCTATTATGCTTCTAGGGTTCTTACTTAGTCAAAACCCTAATTTCGATTTCATTAAGCGTTTAAGTACTAAAGAAAACATGAAAAAAGAAAAGATACACACATTGAAAACCTCTTTTTTCCTTCTTGCTTGAAAACCACTATCTTATTTTTCTTTTGATCGTAAAAGATAAGAAATCAAAGACTTAATAAAAAGAGTTTTAAAAAGAGTTGATGTGTCTTTATTGTTGTATTGGCTATTGTTTCTCAAATTCTTAGCTATAAATCAATAAGCAATGCATTTTCTTAGTTGATTTTGACCGTTACTTATTTGATTCTTGTTTTGAGTTTCTTCTCTTTTACGATCAAAAGAAAAATATAGAAACCCTAGAATTTATTCTATGGTGAACGGAAACTAAAACTCTGAGAGAGAGGAAGGAAAAAAAACCTCCCATATTGTTAACAATATTTCTAAGAGAGATTTTTTTTTTTTTTTTTTTTTTTTTTTTTTTTTTGAAATAGGAGAGTGGTTTTCATGCAAGAAGGAAAAAGAGGTTTTCAAGGTGTGTATCTTTTCTTATTTCATGTTTTCTTTAGTACTTAAATGCTTAGTTAAATCGAAATTAGGGTTTTCATTGAGTAGGAACCCTAGAAGCATAATATGATGATTATTTAGTTCCAATTTTATGATATCAATGTACTTAGGGTTGATCAGTGCCTATTCCGCTGACCAGTACCTATTCTGAAAATTATATTTAATTTATTTGTGGTATTTTTATGATTTAGCTTTAGAGCTAGACTATCTAATGTTGCTATTGAAATTTGTTTCGTTTCAAAATCATAAGTTTCGTATTTTTTTTATATTAATTTTCAATTTTTATTGTAACATAGTTGGATTTAAAAATTAGTTTTCGTTTTGTTATACTTATTGAAAAAAAATGTGTAATTTGGTACAGATGTTTACCAATATGTCAAGAGTGTTTCTGAATTTATTTTACTATTTTTAGGGTTTTATTGAAATAGTTATGAATTTTCAAAATTGTGTACTGTAATTTGTCAAGTATTAGACAGATTACGGAATCAAAAAATATAATAATTTTAAATACATATTTGAATGATTTTGCTATGAAACTTTTATTTTAGATCTTCATATCTGTTATATAAGTTATTGCGGAGATTTCATTTCAATTTAAAATTTGTATAATTTTCAAAAATTCCAATTCCTACATTGGAAACTACCTACCATTGAAATTTTTAAAATTATAATAATATCAAATTGACATGAAATCTTCGCAATAACTTGTATAACACATATGAGGATCTAAAATAAAAGTTTCAAAAAAAAAAAATAAAAATCATTCAAATATGTATTTTAAAAGTATTTATATTTTTGGATTCCGTAATCTGTCTAATACTTGACAAATTACAGTATACGGTTTTGAAAATTCATAACTATCTCTATAAAACCCTAAAATAGTAAAATAAATTCAGAAACACTCTTGACTTGTTGTTAAACATGTGTACCAAATTACACAAATTTTCAATAAGTATAACTTAACGAAAACTATTTTCGAAATCTAACTATGTTACAAAAACTGATATTTCCAGCACATCTGTTTTAAAATCGAAAATTCATCAACAAGACGAAAATTATAATTTTGAAACAAAACGAATTTCTATAGAAACATTAGATAGTCTAGTTCAAAAGCTCAAAAGCCAAATCAGAAAATACCATAAATGAATTAAATATAATTTTTGGAATAGGCACAGGTCATCCCTAATGGCACGTTTATTAATCAGGAATTCTACTTGGGAAAGGGATTTAAGTTCCTGATTTTTAAATTCACGTATTTACTAAATTTGTGGGGAATTAAGTTCCATGGACCCTACACACATAACAAGAATTAAATTTCTGAATAAAAAGGAACTTGATTCCCCCCACTCATCCTAGAAAGGGGAATTCATACATTTTTATAAAAATATCCCCACTTACTATGCATATAAAGCTAAAAATTAATTGAGAACTAAAAAAAAAAAAGTGAATATCTGCCATGATTATATGAGTTGCATATAAAACTAAACGAATTAAAAATAATAATAATAATAATAATAATAATAATAATTGAATAGCTGCTTTGATTATATGTGTAAAAAAAAAAGTGAACAGAATACTAAAAAAAAAAAAAAAAAAAAATTGTGAATAGCTGCATTGATTGTGTGTGTGTGTGAACTGTTACAGTAATTATAAAAAAGTTTGATAAAAAAAAAAAAACAATAAACCGCAGGAAAACAAAAATTTGTAAACCGTCAAAAAATTAGTTGCTTTTGTTTTGAATTTCTTTTTTCTTTAAAGAAACTTTTTTTTTTAAATTTATTAGCTACAGTCATATATCTCTTATATATATATAAATACTGCTATTTTTGTACATAAGGATATTTTTGTAATCAACTTTGTATAAATTTGATTCTATTTCTAATTCTTAAAAGTTAGTAAACACAGTAATGAAATTTAGTAATTTAATTCTGATTCCCTTCCATTCCCTTGCCATTTCCAGTAAAACTTGATTTTGATTCCTCTCATTCTTGATTAGTAAATGCGCCCTAAGTATATTGATATCAGAAAATTGGAACTAAATAATCATCATAATATGCTTTTAGGCTTCTTACTCAATCAAAACCCTAATTTCGATTTCATTAAGTGTTTAAGTATTAAAGAAAACATGAAAAAAGAAAAGATACACAACTTGAAAACCTCAAATCAGAGACTTAATAAAAGAGTTTTAAAAAGAGTTGATGTGTCTTTATTGGTGTATTGGCTATTGTTTCTCAAATTATTAGCTATAATTAAATAAGCAATGGATTTTCTTAGTTGATTGTGATCACCGTTACTTATTTGATTCTTGTTTTGGGTAACTGGCCTTACTCGAAGCACAAATTTCATGCTTCAATACCGAAGATGAAAATTGTGATTTGAAGGCTTTTTGCCACTGATATGAGGTTCTTCAAAAACAACCATGATAAATAGTTTTGCCGGGCAAAATGTGTTTCTTATAAAATATTCTTTTGATTTTTTTTTTTTTTTTTTTTTTTAAAATGCAACTTAGATATTTAATAATATTATATAAAATATTATAACCTTGTCGTTGTGTAACTACTTTTAGAATTCATGTGAGTAGATCGATGATATATTTATCAATCTTCATGTTTATTGGGAATTTTTATTTGTAACTACATTTACCATTCTAATAAACAATTTTAGAATTTTTGCAATCATAATTATGACATATATAATATTTTTGTGATTATTTTTTGTAACTATTAGAATTTTCATAGCCATATTTACTATATAAGTAATCATTTTCATGATTATTTGTAAATTTTGTTAGTAACAATTTTTCCAATTTACGTAATATTATTAAAACCAATGTTACCGTAAACATAAAGCTAAAGATATATTTATGTTTTTTTTTTTTTAACAAAAAAAAAAAAAAAACAAAAAAAAAAAAAGCAGGTTTCTATACTTAATGGAACAAACAACCAGTTCATAAGGTTTTTTTAATTTATTTTTATTTATTTATTTATTTTAAATATTACAATAATTCGGAAAATAATACTATACAACCAAAATAATTCAACTCAAATGATATGACAATTGAATTGTCATTACCACACAAATTATGAGATGATGAGATGATGTGGTCAATGAGCAAATCACTTGCCACATCATTTAGGCAAATTTTTTAAGTTGTTGAGCATTGTTGCATTAGTTTAATTCGGGATTTAGGAGAGGGGAAGACGACTCAAACTCACAACCTCATGGTGTAAGTGTGATGAGCAAACCATTAGACGTCTAGGCCAACCTCATCTTGTCTCGTACATAAAAGTTTTTGAGCATCTGTTTTCTAATTGTATTTATATTGAATTTCAGGGGAGGTTAATGTAATAATCCCTGAACGAAACGACCAGTTTATACTAGGGTGACAGGTGGCAGCCAAACAATTGAGCCCGTCAACTTCTGAGGATTCGTATGATCCAGAGAAGCAGCCATAGATTGACTCCAAAAGAAATCACTAATTTTTTTTTTTTATTTAAAAAAAAAAAAAAATTATACTCGAAATGTGTGCAAGATGTAGATCGTAGAATATACGTATAAATTATGACGTAGTCGCAGTCAAATGAAAGCGGCAATTTAATTAAAATTAAATAATAAAAAAAAGAAAAAAAAAGAAAAAAAGAAAAAAGAAAAAAAGAAACCTGAAGAAGCGGATATTCGCAAAGTGAAAACGCTAAACCAGGAACATCGGAAAAAAAAAATGAGAAGCACGATACAAAGTTGAATTGTAAATTGGAATGGCGGAGGAGAAGCAAAGCAATCAACACATGAACAATAACAAGAACAAATCGTGCGAAAGTCAAACCCAATCGGTTTTGAATTCCATCCCCACTGATCGCCCTGTCAGAATCTACGCCGATGGGATCTACGATCTCTTCCACTTCGGCCACGCTCGCTCTCTCGAACAAGCCAAGAAACTGTCTCTCTCTCTCTCTTTTTCTATTTCTATTTCAATAATAATAATAATAATAATAATAAATGATCAGTATATGTTATTTTATTGTTTTGTGTTGTGTTGTGTTGTGAGATTGATATGATGAAATTGTGAATTTCAGGTTGCCAAACACCTATCTACTTGTTGGATGCTGCAGTGATGAAATCACCCACAGGTACAAGGGTAAAACCGTCATGACTGAGGATGAGCGTTATGAATCACTTCGCCATTGCAAGTAAGTCTGTATGCTTTTCTTCTTCCCTCTTTTCAATTCATATCTTATTATATGTCTTGTGTTTTCACTAGATCTGTCATCTTTTTTTTAGGAGAATATCTTTAGAGAGCATCCAATTTGAATTTCATTATTGTTATTATTGTTTTCATCAGGTGGGTCGATGAAGTCATTCCTGATGCTCCTTGGGTTGTCACTAAAGAATTTATTGACAAGCACAATATCGATTATGTAGCCCACGACTCTCTTCCGTAAGCATAACCAACATAGTTTGATTTTTATTATTGTAGCATACTGTTTTAGAGTGATTAGCAAACTGCTCAATTTTAGTTTCTCTTCTTTAGGCCAGAAATGTTACATTAATGTAGAATTATTATTGATAGAGTTGTTTTGCATCATTTATGTTGTTTGTAATTTTCCCCCATTAAGTTTATTGTTTTTGCTGGTTGAGTGATAGAAGCATTGGGCTATGGGTACTACTAGTTAGGTCTTTTGTTGTTGTGCAAAGGACTTGGATTATATGTATATAATGATTGTGGGCTTGTAATATGTAATTGATTTTCTTCCATCTCATTTGTACAGATATGCCGATGCCAGTGGTGCTGGAAAAGATGTTTACGAATTTGTAAGTCTGAGTGATAGTGGTTGCTTGTATTTCAAGTACTTGACACCTTAAATGTATAATTATAAAATTGATTGTATATTGTAGGTTAAATCAGCTGGGAAGTTTTTGGAGACGAAACGAACTGATGGGATTTCGACATCAGACATTATAATGAGGATTGTTAAAGATTATAACCAGTATGTGATGCGCAACTTGGATCGAGGGTATACAAGAAAAGATCTCGGCGTTAGCTATGTGAAGGTATGATCTCTGCTTACATGTGTTGTGTAGGATCTGGTCAAGTGCTAACCAAGTAAACATTGTTTATGTTTTGACATGGCTTCTGTGTTGGTTGCGGAAGCTTATCTATTGTGGTTTATGTTCAATCTAAATAGGAAAAGAGGCTGAGGGTTAACATGAGATTGAAAAAATTGCAAGAGAAAGTGAAAGAACAACAAGAAAAAGTTGGAGAAAAGGTACTTTTTTGTCCTATTCCATAACATTGTAGTCCTTTGTAACCCTTTGTTTTTCTGTTCTGTTCATTTTATTTTATTACTTTTAAAAAAAAAAAAATTAAAATTTTAGAGCGTTATGGTTAGCATTTAGCATGTGACGTTAAACTATACGAAGGATCTCTTTGGGTGTATAGAACATGACTTCATTTATCTCTTATGTTTTTGTTAGGGATGTGTTTTCTCAATATACTCTTAGTGTGACCAATTAACAGCCCCCGCCCCCCTCCCTCTTTTTTGAAGGTTTTGAATTTTCCCTATTTTTCCTCTTAATTGCATATGCTGAAAATTTTGTTTACTTGAACTTTTTTTATCTTTTACCTACCTATCGTCACCTGTCTTTAATCATCTCTATCTTTGGAATTGCCTCGTCTCTTGATGGTCCTTGAAAATAAATTTATAGTTTCAGTTACTATATTGATGTCATTGCATGCCTAGTTCAGTTCTATCTGGTGTAATCTTTATGTGATGGCAATGGAAATTTTGCGTTTTATATATTTTGATGACCTTCAAATTGGATGCTATTATTTAATATTATTTCAATATAAATAATTTTAACTCAAATATAGATGAATTTTTCGAATACCTTAGTCATACCAATCTATACAATTTACTATTTGTAACCTACTGTATATTTAAAGTTATAATCCTAGGATCGACTTCAAATTGAATTAAGGCATTCCTGACTGGTGCAGTAATTGTCTGAGTAGATGATCTTTGCTAACTTTCATCTTGTTTCTCTTGTTGATTATTCACACTTCCTGCTAATATATATTCACTTTAAGGTTCAGTCTCCTTGCAGCTTTGTTCTTTTGCTTGGGGAGCATTGTAGCTCTTTATTTCCTTTTATTATTTTACGATCAATGAATTCTGTTAGCTAGTCAATGTTACCAGCTTAGTCTAGCCGCATTAAAACGTTTTTAGTCACTGGCTCAGGTGTGGTTTGTGGCAGTGCCATGTTGGCATCCATAATTTGTATATGCATCAGTTAAATGGCTAATGAACAGAATGAAAGAACATGCATTTGAGTAGAAAAGTAATTTGGTGCATTGGCAGCTAATTTGCAATTATTCATTGCTTTTTTGGCCTACTGGGTTGCATTTTGTTCAAATTTCCATGCGTGTAAGAAATTAAGATAATTGTATTACTAGTTGGGCCCAGTAGTAGACATAGAAGGTATAATGGGAAGTGATTCCCTGCCTGCATTTGACCAGGGGACACCCCATTTTTTTTTTTTTTTTTTTAATACCACATGCGGTGCAGACTCGGACTTGAGACATTGCCTGGCTGCATGAGTGCCCTTTACCACCAAGCCACATTGGGCAGTGGTTTGAGATCAGGGGACACTGATTTGGATTTTCCTGTAAATAGCAATCAAATTGTGAATCTTTTATTTATTCTGTTTGTTCAACAGGTTTTTCTGCTGCTCAAATTGATTGCGTGAGTCTGCTTTTAAAATTTTCAAAATAACAACCATGGAAAGTTCGTTCACATACTTGTGGCTGGACTGCATGTAAGTATTAGAACCAGCATTGTAGGTGCCTTAAGGAAGCATTGTGTTTAGAATGCCAAATACCATAGAAACATGTCCTGGTTTGTTTGAGGCAGTTGAAGCCTTTGCATTGACTTTTATGTTACTCCTTGTTATAAGGAAACCAGGTTCTGTTGGTTCGAAGCATTGTGTTTAGAATGCCAAATACCATAGAAGCATGTCCCGGTTTGTTTGAGGCAGTTGAAGCTTGTGCATTGATTTTTATGATACTCCTTGTTATAAGGAAAGCAAGTTCTGTTGGTTCCATGAGTAAAGGTTCGATTTAATTCCGCGAATATTTTGTCTAAGATCTATTCACCCCATTGACTTTTATGATACTCCTTGTTATAAAGAAAGCAGGTTCTGTTGGTTCCCTGAGTAAAGGTTCGATTTAATTTCACGAAATCGCGAATATCATCCCCAACCCCCACCCTTAGGCTTGTATGGAGAATAGTTATTAGACCCTTAGAAGAGGTACTAGTATTGAAAAGATGGGGCAATTTGCTGATGGCAGGTTAGGTCGCACCAAATTGCAGGAAAATTGTTATATCTTTTCATGAAATCTTGTTACTTCTTTATGCCATTTTTCCTGTCTTGGGGATGAGCATGTTGGTTAGTTGGAGCTTGCTAATGGAAGGATGTGAAAACAGCAATCAGATTGTGATCTTAGTATGTGGACTTTTGGAGTGAGAACTTTTTAGATTTGGTACTTAAGCACTTTAATTAATTTTTTGACCTTTTCTCATCCTTTTATAGTTTAAGTGTTTGATTTTAGAAGTTGTTAGCTGTAGTGCAGGCTGGGGCTTAAAGTTCTCAAGAATCCTACAAACCATCTTAACCTTTTACACTTTTCCAATTACATATAAAGGGGACAAATACAGGAATACATTTTTAGGTTAGTGGCATCTAGGAGACTTGAAAAAATAATAAATGGAGAAATTTGGCTTGAGGCAGCCGCACTATCCATGAAAGTGCCATGCATTGAAAATAAAGTTAGTTTTTATTAACAACACTATTCTCGGTTGACTCTATAAGTACTGTGTTATCTCATCCATGTGGACTTTTGGAGTGAGAACTTTTTAGATTTGGTACTTAAGCACTTTAATTAAGTTTTTGACCTTTTCTCATCCTTTTATAGTTTAAGTGTTTGATTTTAGAAGTTGTTAGCTGTAGTGCAGGCTGAGGCTTAAAGTTCTCAAGAATCCTGCAAACCATCTTAACCTTTTACACTTTTCCAATTACATATAAAGGGGACAAATACAGGAATACATTTTTAGGTTAGTGGCATCTAGGAGACTTGAAAAAATAATAAATGGAGAAATTTGGCTTGAGGCAGCCGCACTATCCATGAAAGTGCCATGCATTGAAAATAAAGTTAGTTTTTATTAACAACACTATTCTCGGTTGACTCTATAAGTACTGTGTTATCTCATCCATGTGGACTTTTGGAGTGAGAACTTTTTAGATTTGGTACTTAAGCACTTTAATTAATTTTTTAACCTTTTCTCATCCTTTTATAGTTTAAGTGTTTGATTTTAGAAGTTGTTAGCTGTAGTGTAGGCTGAGGCTTAAAGTTCTCAAGAATCCTACAAACCATCTTAACCTTTTACACTTTCCCAATTACATATAAAGGGGACAAATACAGGGATACATTTTTAGGTTAGTGGCATCAAGGAGACTTGAAAAAATAACAAATGGGGAAATCTGGCTTGAGGCAGCCGCACTATCCATGAAAGTGCTATGCATTGAAAATAATGTTAGTTTTTATTAACAACAGTTTTCTCGGTTGACTCTATAAGTACTGTGTTATCTCATTCATTGAGCTAAACAGTAGTGTTAACAACACTATTCTCAGTTGATTCTAAAAGTACAGTGTTGTCTCTGCCATTGAGTTAATCTTTAGTGTTTTCTTCCAATAAAAGGTTGTAGATTACTATTGTATTCTTATAAAAAATTAATTAAAGGTTTTTAAGGACCGACTTAAGGATTTCATGCCAGGTTATTGTTCAGCTATGGCTGTCTTAAACTCTTAATGTGGTCTGGTTGGATTGGAGGTTAGTTAGAGTTCAATTGTAAGAGGATGACTGCCATATCTAGCTTGGGTAACTCGGCCACACAAACTATTTGCTTCACAGATGAAGCTGAACTATGGTCTAAGTTTAGGTTTGGGTAAAAGCTTGAGTTGAAATTCTTACAATGTGTATAGTCCCCTGTCGCTTGCCTGGTTAGCACTGTTAAACCATGCACCTTGCAGATGAGAGGATTATGTAGGTAATTTACCTTCTTATTTAGGATCAAGTCACTTTATGCTAAAATGATATATATACTTTGGAATACTGAATGGGTACCTTGCTGTACTCTTTAGTTATAGTGTATATGACTGATTTGTTTTGTTCAATTTAAAATCTTAGATCATTTTTCAAAATAAAATCTTAGATCAGTTAGGAATTTTGCTGTAGATTG
The DNA here is from genome assembly GCA_030490815.1 of Acer saccharum. Classification (NCBI taxonomy): domain Eukaryota; kingdom Viridiplantae; phylum Streptophyta; class Magnoliopsida; order Sapindales; family Sapindaceae; genus Acer; species Acer saccharum. The sequence continues at coordinate 23,100,438 of CM059875.1, forward strand.
CTCTCTTCTTATGAATGGTTAATTTCTTTGATGATTCCCAATTAGTCTGACCATACCTGCTAATGCAGTGAAATTATTGATCTCAATCAGGCTGGTCTTTGACCAGTTTTTTTAATTATTGATCCTGTTGTTCTCATCTATCATGCCTAGGCTAGAATCATGTGATTGTGCCATAACTTCATTTTTGCATCTGATCTATCATTGTTGTGTAGAATTTTGATGGGATCATACTGCTGTTGTGATATTTGTAGATTCAAACTGTTGCAATGCATCGAAATGAGTGGGTGGAAAATGCTGATCGGTGGGTTGCTGGTTTCTTAGAGATGTTTGAAGAAGGTTGCCATAAAATGGTGAGCAAAGCTATGAATATGGGTTTTAATGGGAGTCATATATGTGTATATGATTATTGATGGTGCACACAAATACAAACAAAAATTGTACATATCTTGTATGTTGCATGTCTTCTTATTCAACTTGGGATGTGTGTCAGGGCACGGCAATCAGGGATAGAATTCAAGAGCGATTAAGAGGGCAGAATTCAAGAGATCTACTGCAGAATGGCAAGAACGATGACGATGAAGATGAAGAATATTATTATGATGACGACGACGAAGATAGCGATGATGAAGCAGAGTATTATTATGATGATGAAGAATCTTACAATGAGAAAGAAAGGAAAGAGAAGAAATAGGTATTGCTGATTTTTATAGTTTGTAGGTTTATTGCAGAAATGCCTGGTTTGGTCCTATTTATGTGGGTTTTCTGTAAAGTAATATAGAAAGTAAAATACATTGCGTTGACTGCTGAAAAGGAGCTTGGATTTGAGTGGAAACTTTTACATTTTGTTCTTGTATTTTTTACATTTCTCTTGAAAATTTGTAAGTCATACATAAAAGTTTTTGTGGTTGGTCAAATTATTGCTATGAACATTACTTGTTGCTTAGATTCTGTATTCTAAATAATATTAACAAATAACGACTGATTAGCGGCTTTTATTTTATAAGTAGCCACGAAATTATAGGGAATTTTAAATTTATCCATTTAAATTATGTTATTGTCATATTTTGCTGTTTTTGTGCCGTTCAGAACAATTGAATTTCAAATAATTTTGTTTTTTTTCTTCCGTCGTGTAGAATATTGAGGTGGAGAGAAAATCCGACATAAAGAGTAAAACCAAGAGAGCAGCAAGCAAGCGAATTCCGGTAGCTAATAATCCTCCATAGATTGCTTAGCCAAAGGAGCCTTGTTGAAAATGTCAGATTTCTAAAGCCTAAACCGCCAGTACCTGTGACTCTCAGACAATTATAAGTTTGCAAAAGGTTGAAAGTGATTGCTTTATTCCTTTATTTATTTTAAAATTTCACATTTTCAATTTTTAAGGTTCGGTTTTTTTTTTGTTTTTTTTTTGTTTTTTTTTTTGTTTTTTTTGTTTTTGTTTTTGTTTTTGATTTTTAAAGGAGAATTTACAAATTAGTCCTTAGGTTATTACAGAATGTCATTTTTTAATATGGATTTCACTTATTAGCTTCTTTGTCCCTCGTATTTTTATAAATAAATCAAGGGAGCCAATATTAACATCCATAAATATGATAAGCACATCCATATTTAATAAAAAATTTAATTACAAAAATATCCCAATAGGAATTTACCAATAAGGACAAATTAGTTTAATTAAAAATAAACAAAATACTATTTACACCCATTAATTACACCTATATTTTCAACTATATTACTATATTAAAAAAAAAAAAAAAAACCCTAGTTCAACCTTAATTCTTTTTTTTTTTTTTTTAAAGAACGAGAAGAACAGAAGCCCAACGAAACCAAAAATTCATAGAGCAGTCTCCAGGATCGAGTCGCCACCAAAACCGGTGGTGTATATATAAAAAGGAAATTGAGAAGAAAAAAGGAAATTAAATTTGAAGATTTTTAGTAAAAGAGGCATGGAATAAAAAGGACATGGTAGATGGGAAGAGCATGAAGACACAAATAAATAGATAATGAAACATAGTGTAAGGTAGTGGAATTGCCATGGGTCTTAATCTTCTCTCCATACAATAATATTAGTGCATGTCAAAATTAAAGCTTGTCTGTTTCCATGCCTCTTTTGGCCTCTATGGTCATGTGCTCATAAGAATCCCATTGAATATGACTTACCATAATCTAACCTAGAGACCACCACATATATTCTATACAAAGTGATGACTTCCTTAATTTTGATATGTATCAACTGCTATAACTTCTCAACTACCGACAATTTGAAAATCAATATACTAGACGACTGGCCAATTCCATTCGAACTTATAACAAGTTTAATAGGGTTTAGCTATAATTTCTAATTAACATGGTAACAGAACAATATAATTTTTAAAATTGGGTATTCATAGGACCTAGAAGTTGGAGAACTTAAAAATTTATCATTTGTAAAAGTACGTGTGTTAATAACTTATGAGGGTTTATAAATAAATTGTATTAAAATAAAAATATTCATTTAAATAAGGGTACTATTGGCATTAAGATGAGTGTTTATAGTAATGTTTTAATTTTAAATTTTAGATAAGGTTGTACTTATAAATATGAGTGCCCTTATCATATTTATGGGTGTCAATATCCGTACCCATAAATCAAAATGGCACTCCGTTAATTAATCGTGAATAAATATTAAAGAGAAAAAAATAAATAAAAAAAACACGAGAAGAAGAAGGGATAACATGTATAAGGAAAATATAAATTATTCCTACCCATAATTTAGTAAATAAAAGTATTCATTATATTAGTTCTCCTTAAATAGAAAACATAATCTCTTTTTAAAAATTATTAGTTATAAAATAAATTGTTTTGGCTAGTTTTTGGCAACTATCTTTACAAATGCTTATTACTTACTCATATTTGCTTACCTAACTCTTAAAATTTATTATTTAAGGGCTTGAGTTCATAATACTATTGTCAACCTAGTATAAACCCAATTTCCCCCTTCCCATCTAGGGTTACCTTTCGATACAATTATTTTTACTTTCTCTGAGATTGTTCCTTCATGGCTTCGCAAAAAGTCTTATGTTATCATATTTCATGGCCGACTCTTGCATTTGATGAGTCATGGTGAATCAACTTTACCGGACATGTTGCTAACAAATCTAAAAATGCAGAAGCTGGATTCATTCTTCACGATCAGAATGTCAAATTCAAAGCAACTTATGCAACTCCAGTCAAAAATTGCAATAACCGTTTAGAAGCAGAATTGTTTGGATTGAAGCATGGCCTTGGTACGGATATAAAGCACGGAGTTGATTACCTTCAAGTAGAGGGAGACTATTCGACTACAATCAGAGATGGAGATAGAAAATTTGGTTTGTAGGGGCCAATATACAAATATACAAGATTTAGGGGGGGCAACGTAAATTTTGAAAAGATTAAATATATATATATATATAGGGTTATTATATTTTTAGTCCCTGACGTTTGCATTAATCTGAGTTTAGTCCACTATTTTCTGACTTTACTAACTGCAGTCCTTCCGTTAGGGTTTTGGTTACAAACGAACTGGCATTGTCAGAGGGTACAATGACCGAAATACCCTTGGACTAAACCCAGATTAACGCAAACGTCGGGGACTAAAAATATAATAACCCTAAAATATATATTAAAAAAAACTAATTAAATAATAATAATAATAATAATTAAATTGAAAATTAAAACATATTAAAAACTAATTAAAATAATAATAATAATAATTATTAAATGAATTAAATTAAAAAATTAAAATATATAAAAAAATAATTTAATATATATATTAAATCCATTTAAATTAATAAATTAAATTAAATTAAATAATAAAAAATTAATAAATTTAATTAAATTAAATAATTAAAATTAAAAAAATTAAAAATTAAATTAAACTAAAAATTAAACAAATCATTTAATATAAAACTAAATAAGAAAATTAAAATAACAATAATAAATAAATATTAAAAATAATATAAAAAATTAAACCCTAACTATAATCTCTTTTCTCTCCCTCAATCAAACCGTTCTCTTCTCTCTCGATCACACCACCACCATTTATTAATCTGATGGATTCGGTGGATCTCCACCGTCCATCTCATGAGATGGACGGTCCGGATCTTTTTTAATTATTTGTAATATTAATTTTTTTTAATTTTTTAATATATTTATTTAATAGGAGGGCATAAGGGTCTTTACCCTTGTTTCAGTCAGGTTTGTAGAAGGTTTCTTGGAATTTCCCATAATAATAATAATTATTTAATTTAATAATATTTATTTCTTTTTTAAAATTAATTATTTAATTTCTGGTTGGATTTTTTAATTTTTTATTATTTAATTTAATTTAATTTATTATTTTTTTATTATTTAATTTAATTTAATTTATTAATTTTTTATCATTTAATTTAATTTAATTTATTAATTTAAATGGATTTAATATATATATTAAATTATTTTTAATTATTTTTTTTATAGATTTTAATTTTTTAATTTAATTCATTTGCTAATAATAATAATTATTATTTTAATTTGTTTTTTCATTTTATATAATAGGAGGGCATAAGGGCCTTTACCCTTGTTTTAGGCAGGTTTCTAGAAGGTTTTTAGGAATTTCCCATAATGCCCCTATTGACCTAACGGAAGTCAACGAAATCCTAATGGAATTGGACGGTAGGGACTCGATTTGGTATTGTCAGAGAACTATTGGACTACAGTTAGTAAAGTCAGAAAATCGTGGACTAAACCCAGATTAACGCAAACGTCAAGGACTAAAAATATAATAACCTTATATATTCATTCGAATCAAGAGACAAACGAGGTTGCTGCTATTGGTCTTGACCTCAAATAACCTACACAGTAGCTCGACGAATCTCCTTCTTACATATCTAAAATTTTAATTACTAATGTAATTGGTTATTGGATTTACAAATCTATGCCTTGATGTGTATTTTTCAATAATAATTTATACATTGCATTTTCATCAAATGATTATTTTGATTTATTTTTAAGATGGGTAGAATAGTAAAAAGCAAACAAATTAATATTTAAGTTAACGATCTCAAATAAAAAACAAATAAATGAAAAGATCTTAAACATCAAGTATTAAGTATGTTAGCCTCAAAGTTTTATACTTCATTTTGATGATAACAAATAATCGATAAAGTTCTAATAATGTTTGGTTTACATTTTTATCTTAGTGAAGTTTCAACAAAATTAGAGATAAGATATGCATCATACAAGATGTCAACTTCTTGGAGAAATCAATTGAAGTGCATGAATGTTAAAGAAGCAAAGATCTACACAAGTTGCACAAATCGAATGAAATAATTGCTTAGATTTGCTAAAAATATTTACCATACTTAACCAAGCCAAATCCTTGATTGAAACAACTTGAACGTTGCTCTTATTTGTTAAAACAATTTCATTGTGAATGTTCGTCAAGTGGATATTCATTCGAATCAAGGAGCAAACGAGGTTGCCGTTATTGGTCTCGACCTCAAAGATCCTACACCATGGCTCGACGAATCTCCTTCTTACATATCTGAAATTTTAATTACTGATGTAATTAGTCATTGGATTTACAAATCTATGCCTTGATGTGTGTTTTTCAATAATAATTTATACATCGCATTTTTATCAAATAATTATTTTGATTTATTTTTAAGATGGGTAGGGTAGTAAAAACCAAATGAATTAATATTTAAGTTAATGATCTCAAATAAAAAACAAATAAATGAAAATATATTAAACATCAAGTATTAAGTATGTTAGCTTTAAAGTTTTATATTTGATTTTGATGATAACAAATAATCGATAAAGTTCTAATAATGTTTGGTTTATATTTTTATCTTAGTTAAGTTTCAACAAAATTGGAGATAAGATATGCATCATACAAGATGTCAATTTCTTGGAGAAATTAATTGGAGTGCATGAATGTTAAAGAAGCAAAGATATACACAAGTTGCACAAATCAAATGAAATAATTGCTTAGATTTGCTCAAAATATTTACTATACTTAACCAAGCCCAATCCTTGATTCTTTGATTCAAACAACTTAAACGTTGCTCTTATTTGTTAAAACAATTTCATTGTGTAAATGTTTGTCAAGTGGATATTCATTCGAATCAAGGAGAAAATGAGGTTGCGGCTATTGGTCTCTGATCGGTACATTTATGTACCTATTTTAGGCTCCTATTTCCTACCTTTTGTTCTCGGTTTCGAGCGTTTTTGTGTAGATAATATGTGTTTGAGCCATGTGTGGGTTCATTTCCCTGAAAATAGGTGTTTGATCCTAAAGTGAAGGTTTGGAGGCAAAAAGGAGGAGAAAGAGTTGAAATTGAGATGGCTTGTGCAGAATGCCTAACTTTCGAAAGCCATATCTCCCTCTTCGGATTGAACTGGGTATCGAGCTACATGTTTTCGAAAATCCCCGGGAGTCTAGTTTTCAAAGAACTTTACAGATCATGATTCTGGGTCTTTTAGAAGAAGTTACGCCCATTTGAGTGATTGGTGTGCGAAGTAGAAAAATCCGCTAGATGGCACCGCTAGTTGAAACTGCGAGTTTGTCCTCACCGCTAGATAGCACTGTGAGTTTGTCCTCGCAGAATGAAGTCATAGATCCTTTCCAAAGCCTTTCACTAAATGAATCTACGAGGAAGAAGTGTCAGAACAATGCTAGATGGATCTGCGAGTTTGTCCTCGTAGAAGGAAGTCGTACATCCATTCCAGACCCTTCCGCGAGTTAAACCTAAAAGTGTGAAGTAGCAGATTTTCTACGAGTTAAAACTGTGAGTTAAACCTCGTAGATCTTGGTCGCAAAAGTTGCCTAGAGCCATCTGCAAGTTAGACCTTGTAGATCTATATTGGCAGCCCATATTTACTTCCAGATCATGTGATTTTTAAGGGCAAACTTGACTTTTCAACCCCAATTAATGACCTAATCTTCAACCACTATAAATACACCCACTTGTTGGTCCTTAAAACATCCAATCAAAATATCTAGATATATTCACATAACCTAATACCAATCTTACTCCACAAAAAAAAAAAAAAAAAAAAAAAAGAGGAGCTCTCAAAGCTTCCAAGGTTCTCCTCCATGGGAAGCTCACCACCACCACCTCTACACTTCCTCTATCCATAGTTGAAGTAGATCTAAGGAGAAAGGAGAGCAAAATGAAATAAAGATCTTGGTTATCTCTAAACTCTTCTCTTTGTTTTATTTTCTATTTCTTTGATGTGTAATTCCCATTAGGAAATATTTGTAACCTAACATTTGAGCTTGTTATATATGATCTTTACTTAGATTCGATTTGGATTTTGACTCTATTCTTTGAGTTTTGCTATATCTCTTTTTTCTTGACATGTATGTTGGTGAATGAGTAGAAATTGATGTGTTTTGCATAAGTGAGACTTTAGATTAAAACAATGATGTAGTGTAACTTAGTGTAAACAAACTTTGTAGTGTAAAAGTAGAGTCCCACTCTTGTTTGCATGTTGGTGACGAAAGGGAATCAATATGTATGGATTGATTTAAGTGAAAGAGCACATCCAGGTTCCAATTGATTAATTGTGAATGGATCTTGATTGTTAACTCTTGAATGGAGGGAACTTGATTTATGCATGATTATGCTATATTAGGTTGTTTGGTGTTTTTGTGCTTAATGGGTCTTTGACCAAGAGACACAATTGCTCACTCCATGATTTTGGGTGAGTGATGAATAGATTTCGGTATTCCTTAATCAACAAATGATTCGTAATAATAGATGATTTGGTTTCGGAATCCTTAATCGAGTGAACTAGCCCTTGAATCCGAGTTGAATGATGCTTGAATATTTATGATCAACATGACTTGCTTGTGTGTTTGGTGAACTTATATACCTATTGTAACCACTATCTTGCATCTCTCCAAGCCACCTTTATTTTCATAGTGAGTGCTTGGCCTTTAGTTTAATTGCTTTGTAGTGTAATTGATTCCCATTTTAGTTAGTTTTAGAAAGGCAAGCACCCGGTTATATTTATATCCTTAGTGTAATTTAATTTAGTTTAGTTTTATTCACACCTCACACACCATCCTCATTATGCATACACTTCACACACACCATTCTCACCACTTCCACGTTCTATTTACATCGCTTTAACAAACTTTTTAGCTAGTGACAGTTATACGGATTTCACCTCTTTGTGGGAACGACCCTTGCTTATTTGCTATACTAGTCATTCGACTCGTTGCATTTGCGAGGTAATTAGAATAGAGAAAATATCTTTTTTGACGGGCGTCGACGACTGCCCGATCAGTCTTAACCTCAAAGAACCTACACAGTAGCTCGACAAATCTCCTTTTTACATATCTAAAATTTTAATTACTGATGTAATTAGTTATTAGATTTACAAATATATGCCTTGATGTGTATTTTTCAATAATAATTTATACATCGCATTTTCATCAAATGATTATTTTGATTTATTTTAAGATGGGTAGAATAGTAAAAAGCAAACGAATTAATATTTTAGTTAATGATCCCAAATAAAAAACAAATAAATGAAATTATCTTAAATATCAAGTATTAAATATGTTAGCCTCAAAGTTTTATACTTCATTTTGATGATAACGAATAATCGATAAAGTTCTAATAATGTTTGGTATACATTTTTATCTTAGTTAAATTTCAACAAAATTGGAGATAAGATATGCATCACACAAGATGTCAATTTCTTAGAGAAATCAATTGGAGTGCATGAATGTTAAAGAAGCAAAGATTTATACAAGCTGCACAAATCAAATGAAATAATTGCTTTGATTTGCTCAAAACATTTACTATACTTAACCAAGCCAAATCCTTGATTGTTGCTCTTATTATTTAAAACAATTTCATTGTGTGAATGTTCGTCAAGTGGATATTCATTCGAATCAAGGAGAAAACGAGGTTGCTGCTATTGGTCTTGACCTCAAAGAACCTACACAATGGCTCGACGAATCTCCTTCTTACATATCTAAAATTTTAATTACTGATGTAATTGGTTATTGGATTTACAAATCTATGCATTGATGTGTATTTTTCAATAATAATTTATACATTGCATTTTCATCAAATGATTATTTTGATTTATTTTTAAGATGGGTAGAATAGTAAAAAGCAAACGAATTAATATTTAAGTTAATGATCCCAAATAAAAAACAAATAAATGAAAATATCTTAAACATTAAGTATTAAGTATATTAGCGTCAAAGTTTTATACTTCATTTTGATGATAATAAATAATCAATAAAGTTCTAATAATGTTTGGTTTACATTTTTATCTTAGTTAAATTTCAACAAAATTAGAGATAAGATATGCATCATACAAGATGTCAACTTCTTGGAGAAATCAATTGGAGTGCATGAATGTTAAAGAAGCAAAGATCTACAGAAGTTGCACAAATCGAATGAAATAATTACTTAGATTTGCTCAAAATATTTACCATACTTAACCAATCCAAATCCTTGATTCAAACAACTTGAACGTTGCTCTTATTTGTTAAAACAATTTCATTATGAATGTTCGTTAAGTGGATATTCATTCGAATCAAGGAACAAACGAGGTTGCTGCTATTGGTATCGACCTCAAAGAACCTATACAGTGGCTTGACGAATCTCTTTCTTACATATCTAAAATTTTAATTACTAATGTAATTAGTCATTGGATTTACAAATCTATGCCTTGATGTGTGTTTTTTAATAATAATTTATACATCGCATTTTCATCAAATAATTATTTTGATTTATTTTAAGATGGGTAGAATAGTAAAAAGCAAACGAAATAATATTTAAGTTAATGGTCTCAAATAAAAAACAAATAAATGAAAATATCTTAAACATCAAGTATTAAGTATGTTAGCCTCCAAGTTTTATACTTGATTTTGATGATAACAAATAATCGATAAAGTTCTAATAATGTTTGGTTTACATTTTTATCTTAGTTAAGTTTCAACATAATTGGAGATAAGATATGCATCATACAAGATGTGAATTTCTTGGATAAATCAATTGGAGTGCATGAATGTTAAAGAAGCAAAGATTTACACAAGTTGAACAAATCAAAAACAAATCAAATGAAATAATTGCTTTGATTTGCTCAAAATATATACTATACTTAACCAAGCCAAATCCATGATTGAAACAACTTGAACGTTGCTCTTATTTGTTAAAACAATTTAATTGTGAATGTTCGTCCAGTGGATATTCATTCGAATCAAGGAGCAAATGAGGTTGCTGCTATTGGTCTCGACCTCAAAAAACCTACACAGTGGCTCGACGAATCTCCTTCTTACATATCTGAAATTTTAATTACTAATGTAATTAGTCATTGGATTTACAAATCTATGCCTTGATGTGTGGTTTTTAATAATAATTTATACATCGCATTTTCAACAAATAATTATTTTGATTTATTTTTAAGATGGGTAGAATAGTAAAAAACAAACGAATTAATATTTAAGTTAATGATCTCAAATAAAAAAACAAATAAATGAAAATATCGTAAACATCAAGTATTAAGTATGTTAGCCTTAAAGTTTTATACTTGATTTTGATGATAACAAATAATCTATTAAGTTCTAATAATGTTTGGTTTTCATTTTTATCTTAGTTAAGTTTCAACAAAATTAGAGATAAGATATGCATCATACACGATGTGAATTTCTTGGAGAAATCAATTGGAGTGCATAAATGTTAAAGAAGCAAAGATCTATACAAGTTGCACAAATCAAATGAAATAATTGCTTAGATTTGCTCAAAATATTTACCATACTTAACAAAGCCCAATCCTTTTTCAAACAACTTTATAATTCAAATTTCATCAGTAGAGAACCATGTGAGGATGATGTAGCACATCATCTGCTCATATTCCTCTATGTAGTGGAACATGTATGCTCTCTGGCAGACCATGAACCTCATATTCCCCTTATGTTTTGCTAAGCTTCAGAAAGGTTGTAACAACTAGTTTTTCATCTTCCCCTCATGTTCTACCATTGTCATGAACATTTGATTGACAATCTATTGTGCCTTCAACGGCTATTTCTCACATTTTCTCTATAAAAGCAAGCACCATTCATCCTAAATAGCTTTGAACAACTTTTATTCAAGTGCTTTAAAGTCCCACCTTTATTGTTTGTTGATTTCATTTCATTAAACTTTTGAATATCTTGAGAAGTCTATTGCAATTATCTTTCATATATACTCTTGTGAGAGTTTCTTTGGTAACCTTACTAAAATACATCAAGTTGTAAGTGAGAGAAGTGAGATTCTTTACTTCTTGTAGTGAAAGAGTAAAAGGAGGAGAATCTCTTAGTGTGATTGGTGAAGTGAGTGACCATTGTACAGCTTGTAAAGAATATTGATAGTGAAGAGACTCAAGCTTGGTTAAGTGGAAGTAGATAAGGGTTGGCTAAATCACATAAAAATCTTTTGTTAGCTTTCTCTATCCATATCCTTTTAGTTTGTGCAATTTATATTTATTGAACATATTTAATTAAATTTTCACAACATATTAGAGTTTCATCTTATGGCTAGAAAATTACTTTAATTGTTTTAATTTGCTAGAAACCCTATTCCACCCCCTCCCTCTTGGGTCCAACAAAGTACTTAAGTAAAATATATTTTTTGAAATTTTTTTAATTAAAATAAAATCTTTTAAGATTTAGTATATAAAAAAAACACCACCACAGTAAATTCAGTATTTAACCATGTATATTAACTTACATTTTATGAACCAAACGTGAAACTATTTCTAATTTTTTAAACTTTAACGTAAATTTAGCTAACAATAATGTTATTTTATCCAAATTTAGTGTCCAAATCTGATGCCCAAATGATGTGGCAACAGTGTAACACTTCAATCCATTCATTTAAATTGTATTATATTTGTATGATTTAAATGAATTGATTAGAGTGTTGTCACATCATTTATGCATCAGATTTGGACATCAAATTTAGGCAAAGAGACATACTTTTTAGCTAAATGTAAAAAGTTAATTATTTCTAAAAAATATCGAGGCGCCAAGTCTAACCGATGATTTCACTTTTTTAATTTGAGACATTTTTAACTTAATTTACCATTTAAATAAGAAAAAAGCAAATGATCCTCACCAACTTAATTTAAATACTTAATTCAATTAAGGGCAATTGCCAAATAAGATTTAAATTAAAAAAACAAACGATCCTCATTGACTTTTTTTTTATTATTATTTATTTAATTTTAAAGGGTGTTTTTGTACATTCATATAAAATAAGCTTAGACTGTTATTGTTGACTAAGGCCCTGTTTGATTTTTCCACTTAACACTGAATGGTACTTAATGTGTTCCATTCAGTTATTTTGTTTGATTTTTTAAGTGTTAAAATCACTTAATGAACCTCTAAAACCACTTGTTTTAAAAAGTGGAAAATTTTCACTTTTCACTTAACACCAATCCAGTAGAATTTAATGTAAAGTTTTACTTCCAAAACTATCCTCACTAATTTAATCTATTTCCAAAACTAACCACTTGTTCTATAATGTTTTTTTTTTTTTTTTTATATATGAAATCTATAAATTATATAATTATCCAAGTTTATTCCAAATCAATTACAAATTAATAAAGGTCCAGTTTTTTTAAATTAAATGCTTTTTGTTACTATTCCAGTTTATTCCAAATTAATAAAGGTCCAGTTTTTTGTTTTTGCTGGTTTGCATGTTCTCGTGTTTGGCCCCGTGCTGGCTCTTGTTGTTTTTTCTTTGTTGTTGGGTGCTTTTGTTCTTTGTGCTCTGTTTTTGGCTTTTGACCTTTATTAATAAAGTCTCTCTTTGTTGTTAAAAAAGATATATTAAAGAATAAAGTATACACATCGATTAGATTGCTAATAAGAACATATTGATGAACTTCATTTTGTCAGTAATATACACAAGAAGTAGCTCATTAGTTTTATAATGTCACTAGCTAAGAGCTTAGTAATAATTAGATTCTATACAATAATATAAATTTGAAATATTATTAATAACTAAATAAATTTATTTTAGAATTAATTTATATGTTAAAGTTGTCCGTAATATATTAAAATGTAAATATATAACAAATAATAGTTAGAAGGGCATAGATGTAAAAGTATTTATTTTCAGATATTTATAACTTAAAAAAAACAAACAACTTATCACTTATATTCAGTTTTCAGTGAAAAAAAAAAAAACATGTTTTTCAGTTTTCAGTTTTCAGTCACTATTCAGTCTTCAGTAACATTTAGCACTGTTCAGTCTTCAGACAAAAAATCAAACGGGACCTAAGTGAAATTTGGTTGGAGGATGAAATTGGTATAATTTTGAAAAGTCAGGGATCAATTTGAAAAGTCGCAAACAACTTGAAATTTAAAAAAAAATCCATAACATATTTGGTAATTAATATTTAAGTTGGAAAAGAAAAATATTAATTTTGGGGTTCCAATTAAGTAAGAAAAAAATTGAAAGAAAAAAAAAAAAAAAAAAAAAACCTATTATAAACTCTCAAAATTAAAGGAGTACCAAAATTTACATCACATGAGGCTAAATTCTCAAGTCATTGACTCATTGAGAATACGAAGTTGACTTAGTGGTAAACTCCTCACACCTTCTTCCAAGAGATTATAGATCCGAGTCATGACTCCTCTCTCAATCCTAAAATATTGTAAATTATTTTGAACCAAATACCCATCTAGCTATAGCATGAGCCATCCTATTACAACGATGAGGAACATGATTGATATCTGATTAAGTAAAATTGATCATCAAAGATTCGCAAATCTCCGATAAACAAGTCCAACAAATATTATAATATCATACTCTTGTTATTGGTGTTTGCGGTGCCAGATTTTTATTTCAGGTTGCTTAAGGAATGAAATAATTTTTAAATCCAATTATAATTTTACCAAAGATATTGAAAACTACAGATTTTCTATTATTAGTTCGTTCTGACAATAAATATATCATGACGAAAATTGTGGACCATTGGATTTACATACTTTGACTAAAAGTGTATGCACTTGTCAAAACATCTCCATAATCTATGGTCCATATTCTTCGTCCTGATATATTTATTGTCAGGACGAAATGACAATAAAAAGACTATTGAAAACTATTGGGAAATAACATTCTATTTAGCTCCAATATATATAATATTACGAACAAGATTTTTGAACTTTAAAGTAATTTAGAATAGATATTTATTTAAATATATTTACATGTAGGAAATTACTATAATTCAAATATTATAACATGGGGAAAATAAATTAAATTGCAAAAAAATAATTCGTAATTGAAAGGTGTTGAACGACTAAAATGAAAGTATAAAACATGTATCGCATTATGGATTTAGCTACGCTCATTGGCAAGTAATAAAATTGAATTTATGCTATAAAAAGTCAGGCAAAGTGACTTTAATAAAGTTGCTGTTCTAAAAAAAAAAAAGTCAGGCAAAGTGAAAGCAACATTTACAAAAAAACGAATGAGTATAATTTTTTTTTTTTTTTTTTTTTTTTCTGGGAGTCATTTTGCTTAGATTTTTTGTATATATATAATTATATATATATATAGTCAAAGATGAAAAACAACAAAAATATCATTTTTTGTGATTTTTGAAGTTAAAAAATTCAATAGTGTATGAAACACTTTTTAAAAATATATATATATATATATATATTTAAATGTATGAATTTATATATAAAATTCAAACCTTTTAATTGAAGGGACAAATCAAATGCCTGAAAATTAAGAAACATTTTAGTACGTTTTGATATATAAATCAATTGAAGTGAAATCTGGTGACATAGGTAGTATATTGAATAAAAAATTATATTTAAATTTGTGGAAATAAAAAATGGAAATGGAAGGAAATAGCCTTTCTTTCTCATGTTTTTTTTTTATTTTTTTATTTTTTTTATATATAAATATTTTTTGAAGAGAATTCTTTCTCATGTTTCAATGAGTAAAAATGTCCGCCTATGAAAAAAATTGTATGGCAGCTCTTAAGTCATAAGTCATAGGGTGGCCAAAATATACTTGACTTGTCTTCTCCAGGGGACATCTGTAGTGGTGTCCTTCTCATGCAGGGTCATACAGGCTATAATAGTCCAGAACACTGTCTTTGTTTTCTCTTCTGTCATCACGTGTTTCACACGTGAAGGCTTTGACCTTTTCATCCTTTTTTTTATTTTTTTTTGAAACTGGCCTTTTCATCCTTATCATTCTCCTCTCTCTATTTTATTTTTATTTTTATTTTTATTTTTTTTATATATATAATAAAATCTATATCGATGGGATTAGGATTCGACAACTCACGATGCATAAATCGAATAATGCCTTTTTAGAAAATTTCTTTTTAGTATTTAAATTTTGTTTTAATTATTTATATTTACTTCCTATAAAATGAAAATATTACTGATTAGCTCCTCTAAAGTTAATTAAATTTGAAATTCTGGCTTCGTTCCTGACTACTCCGGACAGACGGACAATGTTGATAGAAATCTATCAATCCATCGATATGTGCAAACTGCAACCAAGAGAAATCTATACACACATGTCGCTTTAAATATACATGGTAAGATAATTACTTCCATAACACCGTAAGAAATCTACCAACATATATTGATTAATACAGATGGTGGAAATTGAAATCCTATTAAAAAAAAAAAAAATGGAAGTTAAGTTATACTATACACCTGTAAACCAAGAGTCAATGTAGGTCTTGCATTTTTATTTGAAATAATACAATAATTTGGGTTTCGAGGAGGTTGTGGGTTCACAATTATCTTGTGCTGTGGGTATGAAAGGTTTTACCACTAGATCAACCTATCTTGTAGATGTAGGTCTTGCTTTGTATTCTTATTATTATAGATATTTTATTTCATTAATATTGCCTCCCATATTTATATTCTTTCATACTACATTCATACAAGTTTTTAAAAAGGTGCTTTATTTGTATTTCGAAAATAAATTTTGAAAACTCTGGATACAAATTTGATTTTAACAAAGCATTATGATTGTATCTTGGTTGATAATTGAAATAAAATAAAAATATTGTACAAATTTCCAAATCAATTCTCAATATAAAGAATTAGGGGTCGTTTGTATTTTTGTTTGAAGACTAAACGATCCTGAATTTTCTTGAAGACTGAATAGGGACTGAAATCTGAACCTAAATAATATGTTTTTTTTCCTCACATCTGAATGTGATGTTAATATGTTTGTTTTTTTAAAGATAAAATTGTAAGTAATTCTACATTTATACTAATGCTAATTAAAAGAATTAATTTAACATGCATGTTCTTATGAAAACAAAGTTCAATTTAACAAAACAAAAAATTCATCAAATAATATAATTTTGCATGTCTACAAACAAAGTTCAAGTTCAATTTTTTATCAAAAAAAATTAAAAAATCAAGTTATTTTGCATGTTGTCCACGTTTCCGGTGTATATAATTGAGGAAACCATTTTTGTTTTTTTGGTTTCCTAGATTATATGCACCGGAAACTAAATAAAAAAAAAGGGATATTGATTTTTTTTTTTTTTTTTCCTTTCTAAAAGCCGTTTAAAATAAGAAATATGTTAAAAGAAATATCTTTACACCATATCAAATTAGGATAAATTTGGAAATATATATTTTTTGGGAGGATAAACTTGAAAGAGAATATTTTAACTGTAATATAGTGATTTGGAATTAAGTTAAAAGTCATGATTTCTTACTTTATTTTTTAAGTTGTTTTTTAATATTTGTAATTTGTTTGACCATTTAAAAAAACAAACAAAATATCTTAATGAGTTCAATTCAGACCCATTAAGTTTTAAGTGAAAAAAAACAAACGACTCTTTAGTCTTTAATCTTTGAATTAAGAATATATTGTCTTTTAAGAAATGGTTTGAAAAAAAAAAAAAAAAAACAATTGATACATACTTATATATTCATCTATCTAGACCAGGTATTTTTTTTGAAACTTTTTATCATTGGTAGGATTCGAGCCGCTGACGTAGGAGTCATTTGCCAAAGCTCATTTATCTACCAGCTGAGCTACACCCCTGGGGGCTTATAATACTTAAATTATAACTCCAAAAAAAAGCTTCTAATAAACTTTACAGAACAAGTTGTTAATATTTTTTTAATTCTTGGTTAATTCCTAGTTTCCTACAATTTAAGGAGGCCTTTAATTCAAAATCTAAAAAAAGTAGGCCCCGTTTGATTTTTTTTCTGAAGACTGAACAATGCTAAATGTAACTGAAGATTGTATAGTGATTGAAAATTGAAAAACATGTTTCTTTGTTTTTTTTTCACTGAAAACTGAATATAAGTGATAAGTTGTTTATTTTTTTAAGTTATAAATATTTGAAAATAAATACTTTTACATCTATGCCCTTCTAACTATTATTTGTTATATATTTACATTTTAATATATTAATGACAACTCTAACATGTAAATTAATTCTAAAATAAATTTATTTAGTTATTTATAATATTTCATACATTATTCCATTTGTTGAATTACATTGAAAATGAACATAATATTTGATGATGATACATTCTAAAATTCTCAATAAATATTAACAAAAACAAAAAATCAACTACTACTTGATTTTGACCCAAAAAGCTTAACTAGGAATACCTTCATGGACCACAAACAACTAATAATGTCCTGGTGGCCCCACTGCCCCACTGGCCGGTGCATGACCTCTCACAACATGGTTCCAACAACCGATCTTTCGAACCTACCCATCTAAAGCCAAAATCAATAGCCTCTGATTCATTGCAAATAAGTGTGTAGTGAATGATGGAGCCACCATTGTCACATAAATATTTTCACCAACATGTGCATGATCATGATTGTCACTAGGGGTGGGCACCCAAACCGCCAAACCGATCAACCTGCCCAAACCAAACCAATATAATTTAAGCGGGTTGGTTTGGTTTCATTAAATAAAATAAACCGATTGGGTTATTTTTGAGTAACCTAATTGGTTTGGGTTGGTTTGTGGGTTGCGTTTTATCAAACTGTATTACCCAACCCAAACCATTACATACTTAAATATATATATATATTATATTATTTAAATTATCGGAGAAAACAAATAAAAACTAAAGTTAACCCAATGCAACAAGAAGTGAACTTCGAAACTTCAAAGTGGTTGCTTCGACGGTGGTAGATATTATTAATTTAGAAGCTTAAACGATTTAGTTTTATTTTATAAGTTTTAGGCGTTCTACACTTGAGTTTTTATTTTTATTTTATTTATTTATTATTATTATTTTCTTAACAATTATCGTTATGCACTTGAGTTAAATTTAGTATTATAAATTAGTATTATTGTTTATCTTATTGATAATTGGTTTAACTAATATTGATAATTTGATATTATTAAATTTATTCAAATAAAAAATAATGTAATTATTTTCTTAAACCGTTAAACCAAACCGAACCAAATCGATTTTTATTGGTTTGGTTTGGTTTGGTTTTATCTTATAAATGGTTTGGTTTGGGTTGTAAAAAATTAAACCGATTTTATAATGGTTTGGTTTGGGTATAGTCAAACCCAACCCAAATCAACCCATGCCCACCCCTAATTGTCACCAGCTCTCAGTTCAAACTCTATTGAAATATTTTGATTGTATTCAAGCAACACCCTTGGTTTGATAGCATTGGAAATAGAATAAATTAGTGAGGATAGTTTTGGAAGGAAAAGTTTGCATTAAATTCCACGGGATTTGTGTTAAAGGTCCATTAAGTGATTTTAACACTTAAAAAATCAAACAAAATGATTGAATGAAACACATTAAGTGTTAAGTGGAAAAATCAAACAGGGCCTTAGGGGTCGTTTGTTTTTTTGTCTGAAGACTGAATAATTCTGAATTTTTTTTAAGACTGAATAGGGATTGAAATCTGAATCCGAATGACATGTTTTTTTTTTTTTCTCACATCCGAATGTACTGTCAACATGTTTGTTTTTTAAAAATAAAATTGTCTGAAAGTAAGTAATTTTACATTTATACCCATACTAATTAAAAGAAGTAATTTAACATGCACCATTTTTATAACATTTTGTATGTTTTTTTTTTTTTTTTTTTTTTTCACAAACAAAGTTCAATTTAACAAAATAAAAAATTCATCGAAAAATATAATTTTACATGTTCTGCAAACAAAGTTTAAGTTCAATTTATTGTCAAAAAAAGTTCAAGTTCAAGTTCAATTTTGTATGTTATCCACGTTTCCGGTGTATATAATTCATGGAACCATTTTTTTTTTTTTGGTTTCCTGGATCATATGCACCGGAAACCAAATAAAAAAAAGGTTTTTGAATTTTTTATATACAATTATTCTATAACATCTTCAAGCCATTCAATATGATAGACACATTTATTGAGCACTATACAAATAGTTAGATAGAAATAAAAATAAAATAAAGAGTTCTTACCGGGATTTGGTAGGAAAGAAATTCAATTATTCAATCATTGAAAAATTTCAGTATGAGAAGTAATTAGGTTTTTTTTTTGTTCTTTCTAAAACCTGTTTAAAATAATAAATATGTTAAAAGAAAAAATTCTACACCATATCAAATTAAGATAAATTTGGAAATATATCTTTTTTGAAAGGATAGACTTGGAAGAGAATATTTTAATTGTAATCCAGTGATTTAGATTTGAGTTAAAAGTTAGAATTTCTTACTTTTTATTTTAAGTTGTTTTTTGATATTTTTAAGTTGTTTGACCACTTGAAAAAAATAAACAAAACAACTTAATGAGTTAAATTCAGACATATTAAGTTTTAAGTGAAAAAAACAAACGACCCCTAGTCTTTGCTACTAACTATCTATTAATTAACCAAAAAAAAAAAACTATGTACCAATTATATATTCATAAGCTTTCAATTATCATCAAACCGTTATTGATAAATTACGAAAAAAAAGTTAATGAATATGTTGAGATCGTGTGGTTACCACTTATCACCATACTATTGCCTTCCACTGTGCAAGTTTTTACTTAAACACACTTGTATTATAACATAATATGATAGAATAAAAAACTTAATAAAGTTTAACCAAAATATATATTGAAACTAAGGAGGGTGTATTCAATTAGGATTCTTAAAGACATTTAAAGACATTTTTTAAGTGACAGATTTTCATGGATTTCTATGGATTTCTATGGACTTTTATAAATCCACATGGACTTTCATTGATTTGTTTAGACATCTATCTCAGACTTTTATAGATTTGCTTAGACATCTATCTAGACTTCTATGGATTTATTTAGACATCTATAGACTTTCATGGATTTGTTATCTCTGACTTCTATTATAGATGGAGAATTATACTATTATATGGTCCAATAACACAATCTATACACTCAACCAATATGATATATCAATACAATTTGTAGTACTAACAACAATCTCTGCTTTCTTCATTTTCTCTTGTATTACTTTTCACCTCCTTATTAATTAGCTATTTCCCTTTCCAATTTTCCATTTCGACTTTGTTTACGGCTTCCTTATTTTTTATTTTTTATTTTTTATTTTTTTGTCATGTATTATATTTCAATATGACAAAGTATCACGATATCTATATAATAATTTAATAACATATATCTATGTATTCATTAATGAATTTAATTAAAAACTATTTAAGCAAATAAATGTTGATCGATTATTCTCTTGCAAGAATCATTAACTTGCTAATATCATCAAAAGCCAAGAGAATTTCTCCTTTTTTTGGTAGACTAACGAAAATAAAATACTTAAAGATGCCTCAAATGTATGATTAAGGAACTGTACAAGACTTTTCAAACTATTTCAAAGTACAAACGTGTAACTTTATAATCAAAATTTACAACAATATTCATATAACCTCAAAATAATCGTAGTAAAGTATAAGTTAAGAAAATTTCGTAGCCTAATATTCCGTATGGCCATCCCAATTGATATACCAAACAATCATGTTAAAGACTCGCAATTTCAACAAGACATAGCAATGTCTGTCGGCATCAATATCAATACCAACAATGGTAACTGCCAGCGTTTGAGAAACAAACTTGAATTTACAGTTCCGGAGAACACCATATGCATTAGATTGTAGTCGAAAAATCAGCACGGGGAAATCATCAATTAGGATTATTTGAGCAGAAAAGAAGTGAGAAGAAGCAAGATATTTCTATTTTGAGAGAGAGAGAGAGAGAGAGAGAGAGAGAGAGAGAGCAAAATCCACCAAAATCTTTAGGGAGAAGGCCGGACATTTTATGGCATTTGATATTTATATTTCTCACTATCAAGTCCACCAAAATCCACCAAAATCCATGACCTAAGAAAATCCTTTAAAATCTAGTCCTAATTGAATACACCTTGATTCTTGTAGACATTTTTAATGTCTCAATTCAATACACCTAGATTTGGAAGGATTCTTTAAAAGTCCATAGAAATCCTAATTGAATATCATTGGATTCATATAGACTCGTTTAAAGTTTTTAAATGTCCTAATTGAATACACCAGGATTTATAATGTCTTTAAATGTCCTCAAGAATCCTAATTGAATACACCCCCCTAAATCTTTAAAATCTTAGCTAGAGTAAATAGGTAAACATGTGGTTGGAAATAGATAATATAGAGTGGTATGGACCGCATTGACTATAGACTATGGAATATGGGAGAAAATCTTGGTTGGGAATGCCACCTAGTGAAACCGTGAGATTGTTCAATGAGATTGCATCAAATTAGAATTTTATAATTTATTTTTATGCTCTCAATATAAATGGTACAATTTCATTGGACGGTCTTATAGTCTCACCACGTAGCAGTCCCATGTAAGATTTTCTCGGAGTATGGACATGGCATCCAATCAATTTGGCTAAAAGACACAGTCAGCCAGCTTGCAAACAATTAATACTCTTTCAAAAAAAAAAAAAAAAAAAAAAAAAGAGAATGATAGTACATGACACATAATTTCGACATCTTTAGTTGACTTTCTTAATATAAGCATTGACTTATAGTGAGAAAGCTTTGAAATTCATTTTTTTATGGAGTCTATTTTTGCTCACCCCCTTCCAAGGGGGGTAAGCATTACCCCCCTCCTAAACATATGACATGTGTCTATGGAGGGGTAAAATTGTCTAAAAATTTACCCCTCTATGGACACATGTCATCCATTTAAAATGAGGGTAATGGTTACCTCCCTTGAAGGGGGTAAGCAAAAGTGTTCTCTTTTTTATGGTTATTATGTGACATACTTCTAACACTTCTGTTAATTTCCCAAACACCTAAAAAAAAAACTCATCGTTTCCTCATTAACACAATAATATCACATTATATTTTTGTAAATATTAATTATTCCATCATTATTGCCAGATTTGAAAAATTATTATTCGGTTTAGTTTTAGGATGATCTCATTATTTCTTCACATAAGAGCTAATTGTTAATCACTCTTTCCCAGAATACTAATATATCCCTATATTTAAGTGACAAAACAAAACCTCAAAGCTACCTTTGAAGGTGATGTCAATGGTCTAGCTGCTGTAGTTTCAACTAGTTCTGTCTCTTGGGCTTTTAGCCCTCCTCTTCACCCAAAAAAAAAAAAATCTCAATAAATCTCTATTAGTAATTTAACTCTCTCTTTTGTATTCTGTTGTAATGCAGATACTAATAACAGTGATTTCATCACAAAACAACTCATCAAGTAAGCAATCTTTTTTCCTGTATAAATAAAAACATAGTTCTACAGAAATAAATTCATGCAATCGATCTCCTCCTCTTTCTTCTCTCTAAATTTCTCACCATGAAGGTTTTTTTTCACTTGTGTTGTCATTCTCTTAGTAGTGCCTTCATTAGTACTCGGAGAGTGCACTTGTCACAAAGTTAAAGACCGTAACAAATCTGAAGTAATTTGCAAGTGCCCTTGTGACAAAGAAGTTGAAGACCGTAACAAATCTCAAGCACTCACATTGAAGTTTGCAGCCATTGCTTCGATACTCGTAGCTGGAGTAATCGGAGTTTGTCTTCCGATGCTCGGAAAAGCTATTCCGGCTTTGAGTCCTGAAAAGAACATTTTCTTCATAATAAAAGCCTTCGCTGCGGGGGTTATATTGGCAACCGGGTTCATTCACGTACTTCCTGATGCGTTTGAGAATCTAACCTCGCTATGCTTGAATGAGAATCCATTGTGGAAGTTTCCGTTCACAGGGTTCGTAGGGATGATGGCGGCGATTGGTACTTTAATGGTGGATGCTTTGGCCACTTCTTATTATCAGAAATCTAATATGAGAAAGTCTCGACCTAATAATGGAGACGAAGAGAATGATGGTGAGGCTGCGAGTGATCATGTGGATGTTCATACTCATGCAACTCATGGACATGCTCATGGTCCTGTTTCTTCGGATCAGGATTCTCAGCTTCTAAGACATCGTGTTATTTCTCAGGTGATTTTCAAGATTGTTATACAGTTTTATTGATGGCTTATTTATTGTGCTTCTTGTTGGCTGGCTGTCGTGTGTCACAGGGGGTTTTGATGTTGCTGTGTTTGTTTTTGTTGGGGTGCTGTTGTGTCCTCCTTGACGCTGTTTCCTTTGCCTTTGTTCTGGCTTGTGTTCGTGTTGTGTTGTTGGATTTTAATAAAATTAGCAGTTCTAAAAAAAATTAATTTGGATGTTGTGTTATGTGTTACTGAGTGACGTTGATGGTTTTTGTAGGTGTTGGAGCTTGGAATAGTGGTGCATTCAGTTATTATAGGAATATCACTTGGTGCCTCTGAAAGTCCAAAAACTATAAGGCCTTTGGTCGCTGCGTTGACTTTTCATCAATTCTTTGAAGGCATGGGATTGGGTGGTTGTATTTCACAGGTAAAACATAATCAATTTTAATATTGCTTTTAAATTTTGTAATTAAAATAATGAATGCTTTGTTTTTTAGTATAAGAATGTTTAATTTTGGTTGGCGTCTTAATTGGTTTGATATATTATGGTATGCAGGCGAAATTCAAGGGTGCAGCAACAACAATAATGGCGTTTTTCTTCTCATTGACAACTCCGGTTGGGATAGGAATAGGAATAGGAATATCCAATATGTACGATGAGAATAGACCAACCGCTCTGATCGTGGAAGGGATTTTCAATGCAGCCTCAGCTGGGATTTTAATATACATGTCTCTTGTGGATCTTCTTGCTGCCGATTTCACGAATCCAAAGATGCAAAACAATTCAAAGCTTCAAATTTCGGCTAATGTTTCTCTTCTTCTTGGAGCTGGTTGCATGTCTCTCTTGGCCAAATGGGCTTAGACCACCACTTGTATATATTATTATTTTGGAATTTTTAAGACCTTTATTATTTGTGTGAATTTTGCTGCCTTTTATTTTTAAATTTAATAGCTTCACTACAAGAAAAATGATGATCTACAACCAAACCAATTCGTCTCCAAATCAAACCATTTTGACACTAAACACCATTCTGAAAAGATGAAAGAGAAACAGAAATTGCTTGAATGAATATTATTGAAATTGAATCAGGTATTTGTACAGGAAGTATTCCAACCACTATAGGAAACTCTAATTGCATCAGGAAACTATCACTACATTACAGGGTGTATAGCTACAATATAGGCAACGTAATAGGAAAGGAAATATACACTAATTATCTATTACTAAATGTAAAATATATATGTAAGTTTAACTTCCTAACACTCCCCCTCAAGTTGGAGAGTGGATATCTTGCAGTCCCAACTTGCGGATCATAGGAACGAAAATTTCTTTCCCCAAAGGCTTGGTTAAAACGTCTGCCAGTTGATGTGCAGAATTTACGTATCTTGTGATTACAGAGCCATCTTGAATCTTGTCTCTAATGTAATGGCAATCCATCTCGATGTGCCTAGTTCGCTCATGAAAAACTGGGTTAGCTGCGATGTGTAATGCAGCCTTGTTGTCACAATACAGTAAGGCAGGTTCATGATGCATAAATCCCAAGTCCTTCAATAAACATCGTAACCATGTCAGCTCACAGCAAGCTCCTGTCATTGCACGGTATTCTGCCTCGGCAGAAGAAAGGGAGACTGTTTTCTGTCGCTTTGATCTCCATGATATCAACGAGGATCCAAGAAAGACACAATAACCTGAAGTGGATCTTCTGGTGAGTGGGCAGCCTGCCTAATCCGAATCACAGTAAGCCCTCAACTTGAAATCACTGTTTGAAAAGAAAAATAAACCTTCGTCAGGTGCGCTTTTCAGATATCGGACAACACGGAGAGCTGCGTCCATATGAAGTCTTCGTGGCTGATGCATAAATCTACTGAGAACATGCATTGCATATGTTATGTCTGGCCTCGAAACGGTCTGTAAGGATTCCCATATCTTGATTGGCTTATTTCGTGGACAAACCACGTGTTGGGGATTATATGTAAGGGTAGTTTAAGTGATTCATTATCAAGCTCAAGACCCTTTCAAGTCCTCAAGGGACAAGCACTCCAAAGGTATATCTCTAGTGCTTAGTTTTCTTTGAAGAGATTTAAATTGCACACACTCACTTAGCATACTTGTACTTGTGTGCATTCTCTTCACATGACATTTCACACTTGCACTTCTTTGTTATATTTTTTATGTGTGGATTTGTCCATAGATGAGTTCCGAGCGATTCGGAGACTTTTTTATATGTTTCGGATGATTTCCGAGACATTTGGGATATTCCATATTTTTATCGGAAACCGGATTTTAATTCCGAGCTTAAATTGGAAAGTTATATAATTTTCTATATTTATGATTAAGTCCGGATCAATATTCCGAAGACGGAATTGGATTCCAAGATTCGAGATCAACTGGACTGAAAATCTCTTGGAACGATTGTCGGCTTCGTGTGGCATGAAAGCCACACCAAGAGTGGCTTGGCATGTGAGGGGCATGCAGCTCACAGCCCCGTTGGCCACACGCCACTCACACGCCAAACACACATCTCTGTCCCCGTTGATCACACGCTGCACACACGGCCTCACCACAATTTGCTTTTATTTTTTCAAGGCCTTTTTATTGTATGCATTAACTGCATGTGAGCTCTTTTACTTTGTGATTGCTTTGACTTGAATATGGCACATCATTGGATCACTTATTTTTTCTATCGTGAGCTCACCTCACAAGATTATTTTGATTTTGTCACTCACATTTCAGCATCCAAATGCTGTGCGTTTTGATTGTTAAATTATATATATATATATATATATAAGCAAGCTGTGCGTTTTGAACAATCAAATATATACATATTTTTGCAAGCTGTGCGTTTTGTGTGTGTGATAATATAAATATATATATATATGGATAAAGCCTTAAAAAAACGGTGCAGTTTTTGTTTCATGACCTGATATATATATTTATTTATTTTCTTTTTTTTTAGGAAACAAACACATTTTTGAGAGAAAAATATCTTCAAGTGAGAAACTCCCAAGAACTTGTCTTTAACTCTCAAAACCCATTTTCATATGCATCAAAATATCATCTAAACATTTTCTAGCATAGTTAGGATGTTTACTTGCATGGGTCTTGGTCAACACACTTCCCTTGGTATGTTCTTCACTATTATCATTTATAATTAGTGTTTTATTTATCAAGGCATCTCTTTTATTATTTGCTTGTTCTTAGATTAACATCTATTATTCAAAATAGAGATTGTTGTGTTGACATGATTGTGTGTTGTATTGTGATAGATATCTAGGTTTTTATAATCTATATTTATCTAAGCTATTTGACATGTCATCTAGCCATTTATATCTAGGATTGTTTTAATTGCAAAATCATTATCCTAGATAAGCATATAGAGTAACCTAGCTCTAATTTGCATTTTGAATATTCATACATATTCACTTAGGTTGTTTCTCTTCATTGAGAAGTAAGTCTTGGGGCTAAGAGTGCTTAGGCCTCAAGCAAATTGGAATAGGGTTGCTAATAAAGGCCCGCTGGGTAGAAGTGAGGGGTTACAGACCGGAGTGTTAGACGAGGTCTACATAGGTTGTAAACTTCATTTCAATTAGTGATTTCGAGTTCCGAGTGTGGCGCACTATACAGCCCGTGGTTTTTCCCAGTGGTTGGGTTTCCACGTATATATCTTGTGTTATTTAAATTCCGCACATATTATACTTGATATATTATTTTGACTAGTTAGGGGCATTTTCGTAAAATTGACTTGCATGCGAAAATTGGGTAATATTTGATAAAATCTATTCACCCCCCCCCCCCCCTTCTAGCTTTATATTATACACACCGTATTCTTTTCACGGTCAAGTAAATAAGTCTACCAACCAGTCTTCTATACTAACCCGGTTCTTTGAGTAAGTCACTGTTGTCAGATAATTTCAAGCCACGCTCCATAGGTGTATCAATAGGAGCTGCGCCCAACAGCCCTGAATCCTTAATGATTTCTAGAGCGTATTTACGTTGAGAAATAAATATGCCATTCTTAGATGCAGAGAATTCAATACCAAGAAAGTATTTCAATTTACCAAGGTCTTTGAGATGAAAATGGCTATGTAAGAAGGTCTTAGTTTCAGCAATGCTAATAAGGTCATTTCCGGTAATCAAAATGTCGTCAACATAAATTAAGAGAGCAGTGAATGACTTGCCTTTTGTTCTAGTGAACAGAGAGTAATCAGCTCGTGACTGATTGTAACCGACAGAACAAATAGCTTCCGTGAATTTTGCGAACCACTGACGGGATGCTTGTTTCAAGCTGTACAAAGATTTATGAAGACGACAGACCATATGCTCCTCCCCCTGTCGTCGAAGACCTGGCGGCGGAGACATATATATTTCTTCAGCCAAATCACTGTGAAGAAAAGTGTTGTTGACGTCCATTTGATGGAGAGACCAACCACGAGCGGTAGCCAAGGCGAGCAAACAGTGAACGGAGATGATCTTGGTAGTGGGAGAAAAAGTATCCTGGTAATCGACGCCTTTAAGCTGAGTGAAACCTTTCGTGACCAATCGGGCTTTGTATCTCTCGACAGAACCATCTGAGCGGCGTTTAATCTTATACACCCATCGGCAACCAATCGGAGTCTTGCCAGCTAGGAGTGTAGTGAGGGACCAAGTACCATTGGCCCGGAGGGCCTGCAATTCAGATTGCATAGCTGCCTGCCATTCAGGGTGAGTGACGGCTTCCGAAAAATTCCAAGGCTCTAAGATATGACCGAGTTGAGCAGCAAAGGAACAAAGGGTAGGCCTGTATCTGTGATAGGAGACAAAATTCGCCAGAGGATAGTGTGTACCTTTAATTGGACCCGGTAGCAAAGATGAGGATTGGTCAGAGTAAACTTGAGAACAGACATAATCGGAAAGCTTGGCCGGCGGACCAGATTGGTGACTAGAGCGACGAAGAGGAGCTGGTTGGGGGTCGGTTTCAGAAGAGAAGAGGGGTGATTGTGGAGTGGGAATCGGGATAGATGAGGAAGCCGGCGTTAGAGATGGAGGGCTGTCAGTGATGAGGATGGATGATGGGTCGTGTGGAACAAGTGTGGCAGGAAGATCGATTGGGTCTGAATTGGGTGGATGAAGATGAGATGATGATTCCGGTGGAAAAGATGAGGCAAGCGTGGATTGGGAATTTGGGGAAGAAGGAGGCGATGGAATTGATGTGGCGGAGATTGAGTGATCGTGTGGCGAGGTGGGTGGAGGAGAAGGGTTTGGAATGGAAGAAGAGGGATAAAACAAGTCTTGGGCCACAAAGGGGATCGGGCCAACATTGTTTGGAGAAGAAAAATCAGATATGGGCTAAGCCGATGCATAAGGAAAAATATGCTCATGAAACTTTACATCGAGATTGGTAAAAACCTTTTTGTTCGATAAATCAAATAATTTGTATGCCTTTTAACCAATCGGATAGTCGATAAAAATTGTAGGTATGGAACGACGATCAAATTTGTGCGAAGGATGGACATTAGTGGCATAGGCTAGACAACCAAAAACACGAAGATGAGAAAAAATAGGTGGTTTTGAGTAAAGAAGTTCAAAAAGTGTTTTAAAATAGAGAACTGGGGAAGGGAGACGATTTATGATGTGCACAGCAGTAAGTGCACACTCCCCCCAAAATTGGGTAGGAAGTTGAGCCTGAAATTTCAAAGCTCGAGCAACCTGTAAGATGTGATGATGCTTGCGTTCCACTACCCCATTTTGTTGAGGTGTGTAAACACAAGAATGCTGAAAAAGAACACCATTATCTTGAAAAAAAGAACGAAGTGATATAAATTCTCCACCATTGTCACTGCGAACAGTTTTAATGTGAGATTCAAATTGAGTGAAAACATAACAAAAAAATCGTTTTAAAATTGATTGTGTTTCATCTTTGTGTCGCATCAAAAAAATCCATGTAAAACGAGTATAATCATCAACAATGGTAAGAAAATGATAAGCACCAGTAAGAGAAGGGTGCCGATAACGACCCCAAATGTCACAATGAATTATTTCAAAAGGTTTAATAGAAGATATTACACTAGGATTGAAAGTTAAACGACTCTGCTTAGCCAGAGGACATATATGGCAAGCATTATTTGACTTAGCTGAAAAATTTAAATAATTTTTTGCAATGTAATGTAAACGAGAGAATGATGCATGGCCCAAACGATTATGCCAGAGATCGGTGGATGAGATTGTAAGATTGCAGGTTGGTCTATTTGTGAGTGTGGAAGAGTTGGTCACGGATTGCTTCGTTGCTAATGCCACCAAATAATATAGTCCGTCACGTTGTTTACCCAAACCAATCATCCTCCTCGTAACTAGATCCTGCAATATACACCAATAAGGAAAAAAAGTTACTGAACAATTTAAGCCTCTCGTCAGACGACTAACAGACATTAAATCAACTTTGAATGTTGGTACACAGAGCACATCATGTAAATAATAGGCAGAATTCAAAGGTAATGATCCTTTTGCAGTAATATTAGCCGTTTCTCCACTAGGCAGTAGTACAGGAGGCAATGAGCACTTTTTATTTTTGCGGAAAAATAATTTGGGTGATGAAGAAATATGATCTGTCACCCCACTATCAATTATCCAATTATTTGAAGCGATTTTAGACAAACCTGGCTTGGTTATGACATTAGCTTGAGAGCTAAATCCTCCATTTTTGTTGTCAAGAAGTGATAAAAGCTGCTGTAATTGGGCTTCAGAAATCCCAACTACATGATTTCCGTCCACTTTGGTAATGGGCTCAGACACATGATTTGCTGCAGGCTCATTACTGTTGTTAAAACGTTTTAGGCCTGGATTATGTTTTGCCTTTGGATGGCCTGCTGGGTAACCATTGAGTGCATAGCATGTTTGGACCCAATCGCCCATTTCTCCACAGTGTGTGCAATGAGGACGACCTCTGCCTGCCCCTGATCTTCACCTATCTTGACGTCCCAAACTGAAATTCTCTGGCTGCTTTTCTTGCGATCGGAAGTCATGTGACCCATATGAGTGGTCGAATCGCTCAGATCGTGTCCGAAATGGACTTATTGCTGATGTTGTTGCTTCGGATAGCCATGGCGGCGCTACTGCTGGAGTCAATTGCAGCGGTCGTTGTGCTCAGAAGTCGCTGCTTCTCTTCTTGAGAAACAGAGGAGTACGCCTGGCGAACTGAATGAAGAGGATTCATGAAGAGGATCTGTCCACGAATCGCACTGTAAGAATCATTTAAACCCATCAGAAATTGCATCAATTTTTGTTGATCATGCTGTGCCCCATGTGTTGCATCGTTATAAGAAGCAAGTTCATCCCATAGGCCTTTCAATTTTATGTAATAAGCAGAAACAGAGAATTGTTCTTGTCATAGATAGGCAATGTCTCGCTGAATTTCGAAAATACGGGGTGCATTACTTTGTGAGAATCACTCACGAAGATCCTCCCAAACCTCATGAGCGGCTGAATAATATATTACACTGTCTGAAATTTCCGAACTGAGAGTATTAACAATCCAAGAGTGAACCATATCGTTGCACCGAGACCATGTTGCATAACCTTCAGGGTCTGAGTCTTCTGAAGGGGCTTTGATAGAGCCATTAACAAAACCTAGTTTGTTTTTGGAATTTAGAGCCAGAGTCATAGCCCTTTTCCAAGTAGAATAATTGTCTCCATTCAAAGGTTTGGAGATCAAAATTAAACCTGGATGATCTAAATGATGGGTGAAATAGGAATTTGAGATATTCACCCTTGTATGATCTGTAGAACTGCTAGGAACAGCAATTTCTTTGCCAGTTGCAGTAGGCGTTGGTGGTGGAGGTAATTCATCATTAGCCATGATAGCTGAAGATGAGAATTGCTACACGAGAGATTAAGATGTAGTGATAGGTCAGGATCTTAGTCCTGCTCTGATACCATGAAAAGATGAAAGAGAAAGAGAAATTGCTTGAATGAATATTATTGAAATTGAATCAGGTATTTGTGCAGGAAGTATTCCAACCACTATAGGAAACTCTAATTGCATCAGGAAACTATCACTACATTACAGGGTGTATAGCTACAATATAGGCAACGTAATAGGAAAGGAAATATACACTAATTATCTATTACTAAATGTAAAATATATATGTAAGTTTAACTTCCTAACACATTCGCTACCAAATTCAATTGGTCGCAGGGTGGTAGTGAAATCCCCATCCCAGAATATCTTTGGCTACAAATTAAAGATTCGTCTCTAAATATATCGACCTTGCGTGACCAACTATTTGGTCTCGGATACACTAAAAGTTGGTTTCAAATTCTCGTAGAAAAAGTTAAGAGTTCATATTTAGAGTCAAATAAAGTTGTCGCTGAAGGTCCATTTCACAACTATTTGGAGACCAACTTAATGGTTTCTAATTAGTAATTAGTGAAGCTATTATTTAAATGGCCATTTATAGATGAAAATTCTTGGTATGCAAATAATCTAATCTTTTAGAGACACATCATAATTTGAATAATGTAAATAAATATATTTAAAATCTTTATTCAAATTTACACAATACAACATGATCATAAAAGTCTGATTTACAGATACGTTCGATGCATTAACTCATGTTGGCTTCCCATATTTTCCTATCAACATGCAGGCAGATGAATTGCCCATTTAATCTCATACTTTATATTATTCGTAAACCTTTAACTTCAGTGCAGCACCTGTACATATAAATAAAAGAAAATAATTATAAAAAAATATTCAAGTTCATATTTCAAGAACTTCTAATTTATATCGACATCATATAAAACTTTTTTTTTTTTTTTTTTTTTTTGAATATCTCATAAACTCCAAAATAGCTTGCTACAAATTTAGTCCATAAACTAAAGTTTATCACAATGAAACATTAATGATTTTTTTTTAAAATTTTTTATTTTTATTTTTATGATAATGTTAATTTTGTATCACCAGATATGAACTTTATCCTATTTTTGTCCTAAGAAAACCACATAAAACCTACAATGCAGAACAATACCAAATAATTTTAATTGACAATTTTCCCCTCATGTTCTGCTAAGCTTCAGAAAGGTTGTAACAACTAGTTTTTCATCTTCCCCTCATATTTTGCCATTGTTCTGAACATTTGATTGACAATTTGTTGTGTCTCAAACGGCTATTTCTCACATTTTCTCTATAAAAGCAAACACCATCATCCTCAATAGCAATATGAACCTCACCAAGAGCAGTGAGACCCGGAACCAATATATGGTAACGAAGGATCGTTTTCTAATTCAAGTTTATAACAAAGAACAATATAAGGACCGCGACCCGTTATCTATATGGAGATAAGTACCAACGGTATTAGAAAATTGTAGACGCCACACTCAAGAATGAGAGAGAATTGTGAGTGATAAGTCAGAGATCAAAGAACCAAAGAGAAAACGCTCTCAATATTAATTTTATCAAAAGTTCCGAAATAATACATCCAAGCGGCTCTTAAATACTAAAAGAAATCTAAACCCTAGACGGAAAAGAAAGTCTAAAACTCTAAGGAAATAAACTAGTCGGCCATTTAATTGCCTTACAATTTAGGAAATAATTATAAAAAATGGAAATATGTTGAAATTCGGACTCCTCCAACCCTAGCTTGTTCCACACGCCCAAGCCTCTTGTTCACACGCCCAAGTATCTTTATTCAGCCCAATTAGTTGTCTTGATGATGTTAACTAAGCCTTGGTCTTCATGTGGGTCTATCTTGGACTTCAATATTTCAGAATAAGTCCATGTTTCTTGAATCAAGCCATTGAGTGCTTTTTTAAATCTCTTAGCCCTTGCCCTTGTTATTGGCCCA
This sequence comes from Acer saccharum, assembly GCA_030490815.1. Taxonomy (NCBI): domain Eukaryota; kingdom Viridiplantae; phylum Streptophyta; class Magnoliopsida; order Sapindales; family Sapindaceae; genus Acer; species Acer saccharum. The sequence continues at coordinate 23,133,680 of CM059875.1, forward strand.
ACTGGTACATGCAATGAATCTTTTGGTGCAACCCTTTTATTCTCATCACTAAATAGCTTTGAACAACTTTAATTCAAGTGCTTTAAAGGCCCACCTTTATTGTTTGTTGATTTCATTTCATTAAACTTTTGAATATCTTGAGAAATCTACAATTATCTTTCATATATACTCTTGTGAGAGTTTCTCTTGTAACCTTACTCAAATACATCAAATTGTAAGTGAGAGAAGTGAGATTCTTTACTTGTTGTAGTGAAAGACTAAAAGGAGGAGAATCTCTTAGTGTGATTGGTGAAGTGAGTCACCATTGTACAGTTTGTAAAGAATATTGATAGTGAAGAGACTCAAGCTTGGTTAAGTGTAAGTAGACAAGGGTTGGCTAAATCACATACAAATCTTTTGTTAGCTTTCTCTAACCATATCCTTTTAGTTTGTGCAATTTATATTTATTGAACATATGTAATTAAATTTTCACAAAATATTAGAGTTTGATCTTGTGGCTAGAAAATTGCTTTAATTGTTTTAATTTGCTAGAAACCCTATTTACCACCCCCTCCCTCTTGGGTCCAACAAAGTACTTAAGTAAAATATATTTTTTTGAAAAATGTTTAATTAAAATAAAATCTTTTAAGATTTAATATATATATATAAATAAATAAATAAATAAAAAAACGCCACCACAGTAAATTCAGTATTTAACCATGTATATTAATTTACATTTTATGAACCAAACCGTAAAACTATATATAAGTTTTTAAACTTTAACGTCAATTTAGCTAACAATAATGCTATTTTGTCTAAATTTGATGTCCAAATCTGGTGCCCAAATAATATGGCAATAGTGTAATACTCTAATCTATTCATTTAAATTGTATTAGATTTGTATAATTTAAATGAATAGATTAGAGTGTTGCCACATCATTTAGGCACCAGATTTGGACATCAAATTTGGACAAAATAACATACTTTTTAGCTAAATGTAAAATGTTAATTATTTCTAAAAAATATCGAGGTGCCAAGTCTAACCGATGATTTCCCCTTTTTTAATTTGAGACATTTTTAACTTAATTTAATTACTATTTAAATAAGAAAAAAAAAACAAATGATCCTCACCAACTTAATTTAAATACTTAATTCAATTAAGGGTAATTACCAAATAAGATTTAAATTTAAAAAAATAAACGATCCTCATTGACTTTTTTTATCATTATTTATTTAATTTTAAAGGGTGTTTTTGTACATTCATATAAAATAACCTTTGACTGTTATTGTTGAGTAACTGAAATTTGGTTGGAGGATGAAATTGGTATGATTTTGAAAAGTCGGGGATCAATTTGGTCACTTTTGTAAAAGTCGCAAACTACTTAGAATTTAAAAAAAAAGCCCAAAACATATTTGGTAATTAATATTTAAGTTGGAAAAAAAAATGATTTTATAATTATTAATTTTGGGGTTCCATTTTTGTTTTTTTGAAAAGGATTTTGGGGTTCCAATTAAAATGTCTACAAGAATCAAGGTGTATTCAATTAGGACTAGATTTTAAAGGATTTTCTTAGGTCATGGATTTTGATGGATTTGGTGGACTTGATGGTGAGAGATATAAATATCAAATGTCATAATATGTCCAGCCTTCTCCCCAAAGATTTTGGTGGATTTTGCTCTCCCTCTCTCTCTCAAAACAGAAACGAAAAGCACTAATATGTAAAAATTTAAAAAAAAAAACCGATGCATGTGAGAATAATAAACTTCCATCCCCAACATGTTCTTTGAATTAAAAAGGAAAAAAAAAAAAAAAATCGAGTTCAAAAAGAAAACAAGCCACATACAATAATGGAATATGTTGCAGTTACATAATTATATATATATTTTTTTTTGAACAAGCAAGTGTAAACATATTTGTTTTTTTTTTTTTTTTTTTTTTTTTTTTTTTTTTGTGAAAAGGCAAACTTTTATTAACCAAAGAAGAGGTTACAAGCGCAAAACAACCAAAACCCAACACCTGCAAACACAACCCAAGCAGACACAAAACAACCCACCCCACAACAACCACCCCAACCCAAACACGTTTGTTATTGCCCAATTTAAGAAATATAATAAGAGTAGTATACAAAATCAAATTATTAACTATCTCTAGTAATTGCTATAACCAAAAAAAAAAAAAAAAAAAGTTTTTAAATGCTGTAGTCCAAGATATCAAAATTTCGTACACAATATCATGCACCAAAATTGCCACCTTAAAAGTTAAAAAACATCTAGGAACTATGGTAAGTAATCTTCATATCATACATTTCCAAATCAAGCAAAAACCAATCCCATGTCAACCTGATTCAAAAAATTTAGCCTTAGCTCCGGTCACCAGCGTCATTGTTGTCAAAAGAGTATCTGCATTTATTTTGATGACCATAAAAATGATGAAGTAAGGCAATTTGTGACCAACGGAAGCCAGAAAGTGTTGTGAATACAACGAACGCTTGCAACTTATTTTTCCCAAATAGAGCTGCTACATTTGCTAAGAACAAAATATAAATTATATTGCACGAGTATAAATCTTACTACGTGCCAAAACTGCACAAAACAACACCAAAATAGTCTGTAGAGCCTTCAATCAAACACCAAAATGCTCACTCTTTATTAGCATTTTATTTTAAAGAAAAATAATTTATCTGCAATTCATGCAAGCAGTGCCTTTACGCAGATAAGCCTTAGCCAATTTTGGATTCAATTCAATCGCTTTGTTTGCATCAGCAACAACCTCAGACTATATATATACGCAAATATAGATTGACTGGTGTATCAAATTTTTCTCATTCCAACTTCAAAGGTTTTTTGGATAATTAGCTATAATTAGCTTACTATTGATAAGTCAGAGATAACAAATCCATGAAAATCCTTGGATGTCTAAACAAATCCATAAAAGTCTGAGATGGATGTCTAAACAAATCCATAAAAGTCTGAGATGGATGTCTAAACAAATCAATGAAAGTCCATGTGGATTTATAAAAGTCTGTAGAAATCCATGAAAATCTGTCACTTAAAAAATGTCTTTAAATGTCTTCAAGAATCCTAATTAATCCTAATTGAATACACCCCCCTAAGTAAGAAATAAATTGAAAGGAAAAAAAAAAACCTATTATAAACTCTCAAAAGGAGTACCAAAATTTACATCACATAAGGCTAAATTCTCAAGTCATTGACTTATTGAGAATACGAGGTTGACTTAGTGGTAAGCTCCTCACACCTTCTTCCAAGAGATTATAGATCTGAGTCATGACTCCTCTCTCAATCCCAGAATATTGTAAATTATTTTGAACCAAATACCCATCTAGCAAAAGCATGAGCCATCCTATTACAACGATGAGGAACATGATTGTTATCCGATTAAGTAAAATTGATCATCAAAGATTTGCAAATCACCGATAAACAAGTCCAACCAATATTATAATATCGTACGCATGTTATCAGTGTTCTACTGTCACTTATTTGCGGTGCCAGAATTTTATTTCAGGTTGCTTAAGGAATGAAATCATTTTAAAATCCAATTATAATTTTACCAAAGATATTGAAAACTATTGGGAAAATAACATTCTATTTAGCTCCAATATATATAATATTGATAATTAATGAATTTACAAACAAGATTTTAGAACTTTAAAGTAATTTAAATATATTTACATGTAATTAGAAACTATAATTCAAATATTATAACATGGGGAAAATAAATTAAATTGCAAATAAATAAAATAAAAAAATTTGTAATCGAAAGGCGTTGAACGACTAAAATGAAAGTATAAAACATACAAAAAAGCAAATGAGTATAGCCTTTTTTTTGTTTTTTTTTTTCACAATATCTATTAATCTGGAACTAGAATTCAAACCATTGATCTAGAAGTCATTTATTCAAACCCTAAGTTCGTCAATTACCAGCTAAGCTATGCTTCGCTGGTGAGTAAAACCTCTTTTTGAAAACAAAAAAGAAGCAAACGAAAGTTTGCTTAGATTTTTTGTATATATATAATTTAAAAACTTTAGTCGAAAATGAAAAACAACAAAAATATTAGGGCCCGTCCTGCAAGCCATTTTTTGTTTTTGTTTTTCAAAAAGAAAAATGAAAATGAAAACAGTGTTTTTGGTTTCATTTTTGAATTCCGAATACGCGTCTGGTAGCATTTACTGGAATCCGTATTTTAAAAATAAAAACGGAAAAAACACGTTTGGTAGGATAACCGAAAACTTTCAAAAATTGAAATATCAATTTTTACCATTTGTTTAATATTATAACAATTATATACAAAATTGATTAAATAATTAACCAATTTTTTTTTTAATGTAATTAATAATTTAAACAAAAGTTACCAGTTGAAGAAAGAGGAAGAGGAAGAAGAAGAAGAAGACCAGATCGGCGATCGGCGGCGAGAGGCGAAGCAGAGCAGATCGGCGGCGAGTGGAGGAGGAAGAGGAAGAAGAAGAAGAAGACGGCGACGAGGGGCGGAAGGCAGCGGTGAGCGACGACCGGCGGCAGACAGTGACGATCGGCGGCATCAGTTCATTGTCTGGTTCAAGAGAGAAGATGAAGGAGGAGAAAGAAGATGAAGAAGAAAGAAGATGAAGATGGGGTCTGGTTCAAAAGAAAAAAAAAAGAATTTTTTTTATTAATATAAAATATATATTAATGATATGGGACCCACTTTATATGAAAAACAAAAACAAATACAAGAAAAACAAGTTTTTTTTTGTTTTTCAAACTTTCCACTTTTAACACTTGATATTGTTTTTTATTTTGTTTTTTAATTTTGAAAATAAAATGAAAAATGGTTACCGGACGCGAATTCAAAATCATTTTTGGAAAACAAAAACGAAAACAGACTGAAAACAGCCCTGCAGGACAGGCCCTTATTTTTTGTGATTTTTGAAGTTAAAAAATTCAGCAGTGTATGAAACACTTTTTTTTAAATTTTATTTATTTATTTAAATGTATGAATTTATATATAAAATTCAAACCTTATAATTGAAGGGACAAATCAAATGTCTGAAAATTAAGAAACATTTTAGTACGTTTTGATATATAAATCAACTGAAGTGAAATCTGGTGGTATATTGAATAAAAAATTATTATGTTCAAATTTATGGAAATAAAAAAGATAATACAGTGGCTCATAAGTTATAGGCTGGCCAAATTTACCTTGTCTTCTCCAGGGGACACGTGTGGCTATTACTATAGTGTGTTGTCCTTTCTCATGTGGAGTGGAGAGGCTGTTTCTGAATGATCGTCCAGAATAGTCTCTGTTCTGTTTTTTTTTTTTTTTTTTTTTAAATAAAATTAAGAGACCGACGAAAAAAATAGGTTACTTGTGTCCGTAACTGTTGACTAAGTCAAATGTTCAACATTTCCGACTTACAATAAATCCCTGAATGATCGTCCAGAATAGTCTCTGTTCTGTTTTTTTTTTTTTTTTTTTTAAATAAAATTAAGAGACCGACGAAAAAAATAGGTTACTTGTGTCCGTAACTGTTGACTAAGTCAAATGTTCAACATTTCCGACTTACAATAAATCCGCTCTCTTTTCTCTTTTCTCTTCTCTTCTCTTCTCTTCTGAGTTCTGTCATCACCTGTTTCATATGGGAAGGCTTTGACCTTTTCATCCTTATCATTCTCCTCTCACTTTTTATTTATTTGTTTTTTGTTTTTTTATATATAATAAAATCTATATCGATGGGATTAGGATTCAACAACTCACGATGCATAAATCGAATAGTGTATGTACGATTCAAAAATCTACTATACGTACAGCTAAATTAAATACACATGGTTAAATAACTACTCCGAGCCTCCGAGGAATGAAGCTATGAGTTGGTCTAGATGGCCATGCCCCTCCAGCCTTTTAAAAAATTTCTTTTCAGTATTCAAGTTTTGTTTTAATTATTTATATTTACTTCCTATAAAATGAAAATACTACTGGTTAGCTCCCCTAAACTTATTTAAATTTGAAATTCTGGCTTCGTCTTTGACTATTCATGACAATGTCGATAGAATTCTATCCATCCACCGATATGCGCAAGTTGCAACCAAGAGAAATCTACCCACGCATGTTGCTTTAAATACACATGGTGAGATAATTACTTCCATAACACCGTAAGAAATCTACCAACATATATTGATTAATACAAATGGTGGAAATTGAAATACCATTAAAAAAAATGGAAGTTAAGTTACACACCCCTAAACCAAGAGTCGATGTAGGTCTTGCAATTTTTATTTGAAATAATACAATAATTCGGGTTTGTAGGAGGTTGTGGGTTCATAATTATTTCGTGCTGTGGGTATGAGAGGCTTTATCACTAGATCAACCTAGACCCGACACGGTTTCGGTTCGAACTAGGGAACCGAATCGTAAAAACCAGAACTAGAACTATAAAAACTGAAACTGAAACTGAAACTGAAACTGGAGGAGGCAAGTTCCAATTTTCGCAGAACCGGCCGGTTCAAACTGGATTGGAACCAACGATTTCTGTGTTTTTTTTTTTCAAAACGTTAGGCTCCCCTACAACCCCAATTTCCTCCCAATTATCTCTAATTCTAATCTCTCTCTCAATTCTCGAAGTTTCCAATTACTAAGTTTTTAATATTTATTTATTTGCAATTGTTTTATTTGCAATTAATTTTATTTCTAATTTATTTTATTTGCAATTTAATTTTATTTGCAATTTATCTTATTTCCAATTTATTTAATTTGCAATTAGTCAATTACTAAGTTTCCAATTTCATTTATTTTATTTGCAATTACTACCTACTAAGTTTCCAATTCTCTCCCAAATTTATTTCTAACCATTTATTTCCATCAATTTTTTAACATTTTTTGTTCAAGGAATTTTACAATTCAATTTTTAAATGGCAATTGGAAGTGGAAGGGGTGACAGCCGTGACGGTCCTAGACATTCCATTTCGATGAAAGGTAAGGGTCGTATGACTGATAATCTCGATTGTGACGGCACTTCCTATCACGAGTATCTGCAACGTCGGGCCTATATTGAAAACCTAGGCCTAAACTCTCCTACTCCCCCTCTAACAATTTTAGAACTCGATCCTAATGACACCCCTCAAAATTTGACAATCTAGCCAAAAAATATGCCTGATCTCCCTCCAAATTTTGAATTTAATTTGATCCATCGGAAGGTCCGGAACCAAAAGAGGAGGAAGATGTGTTACAGAAGCAGAGCAAATTTGATCTTTTCGTAAAGCATATTAAGAAAATTAGGCAAGAAGATGGAAGCTATTGATCAGGGTATAAAAGTACCTATTTTATACCCCTAATTCCTATTACTTTATGCTTGTTTCACGGGTAAAACCGGGTATTTAATTGATTAAATAAGTGTTTCAGGTAAATAGGGAAGTTCAGGGGCATTGTTGTCATTTTGGACAAATCAGGGGCTAAAGTGCAATATTCGGGACTTTATTGAAGAGTCTATAAATAAGGAAGAGATCATGAACAAACTGTAAAATGCCAGCCAAAGCACAGCGCAGTTGCCACGTCACACTCCAAAACGGCGTCGTTTTGGGCCGTACGCGTTAGCATGACGCATGGCTGACGTCAGGTCGTCTTCCTCCTTCTGCCAACTCGACCCCAATCCACGATAGACCTAACTTGACCCGGTCATGATCCGACATTTGACCCAGTTTCAATCGTTTTTCGACGGTTTTTCCGTCTTTATTCGCTCAAATCAATAGTCCATCTCCTCCTGGTCACAATAGACCCACTTTTCAAGCCTCCATGCAAACATCTTCCATCTCCTCAAAGTCCTCCAAACTCCATAGCCAAACCAAGCTTCAAGCTCACTTCTAGCGGGTTCTTTCACGCTCAAAGTCTTCCAAACTCGCTGAGTCTTCGCGGTTTCAAGCCGAGGGAACATTCCCACGGACCAGAAGGCCACAACTCGCGGCCAACTTCCGTAAATTCCCGCGAGTTTCGTCGGCGAGCACAAACCCGTGAGACAGGGGATCCAAACCCGCGAGCTCGACCGACTTGGAGGATATTTACGTCCAAACCTTATCCAATCCTTTCCTCTATAAATATACAACTTTCCCAACCTTAAACACAATCCCTAATATCCAACAATTACCCTAAATTAACCTAGAAACTTTTGGAATAGCTTAGAACCTCTCTAAGAACACTCATCTCACCTTAGCTAGTAAGTAAGCTTTGGTTGCATGTTGATTTCGAGCTTGGGAAAGCAAGAAGAGTTGAGCTAGTTGAAGACTACACCAAGATATTGGGTTGTCTCTTTTGTCTCTCTTATTTCCTTAGTTGTTATTATATGTGTAATTAAATAGTTGATGTTGGGATTTGGTGTACTTGTAATATTATCTATGATATTTGTTGATTATCTATGTTGAGCTTCAATTTATGTATGTGTTGATTTAATTAACCAATTGATTGACATATAATACAATTTAGATCATGCATGAATGAATATTGATGCATGGGTCTCTATTCAAGGTTTAAGACCACTTATGAGCTTAATTGAAATCAACTTAGTAATTAGGTGATTGAACTTGTACACCAACTTCCTAACATCTTATTTCCCATACTACTCACTCTCATTACCACTCTTGCATGACCAATACAACATTAGTGGTAATTAGTTAAGTTAGTTAATTTAGTTAATTGTAGCTGGTAAGCTTAGTGAAAGGTTAGTTAATTGCCTAAGGGATTGACAACCCTTAGTTGTAGTTAAATTTAGTATAATTTAGTTGTTATTCAATTCATGCCATCTTAGTGTAATCAATTAGCCATTAGTTAGTTAACTTGCTTGCAACCATCATCCATTTACTTTCATGCTCATGTAATTAGTGTATATAGTGTAAATAATCTAAGACCAAGAACTAGCTTAAGTGTACCATACCTCCTTGTGGGAACAAACCATACTTGTTGCTACGCGATCGTAACGATCCGTGCACTTGCGGATAAACTCGCACGTCCTGTCATTTATCGTAGTTTATAGAACTACCGCGTTCGCGGGTCACATCAGCTATTCAGTGGTTTGCAATTACTACAAAAAAGTATATAAGTGGCACCAATCTGGAGGATATAACACTTATCGGAAGCATATTTTAACCAAGCATCTAGAAGCAAAAACCAGATCGAGGTCACAATCACAAATTCCTAGGTACGCTGCTCCTAACTAATAATTATTTCATTATACTGATTAACAAAATAGAGAAGAATTAGCTAGAATGGTAGTAGTAGAACACTTATCATTTAGTTTTGATTAAAAGGTTGATTTTATTAATTATTGTTGACGAGCATTAAACCCTGCTGCATGTCGTGTTCCTAGAGCCACACTCACAACAACAATTGCAAAGATTTATGAAAAAAAAAAAGTTGGAAAAATATAATGGTCATGTTTCCGTATGTGCCGATATATGGAGTGACCATTGGCGATCACATTCATACTTGGGTATCACTTGCCATTATATGGATGATGCATGGAATATCTAGATAAGAATTCTTTCATTTAAAGTTTTTGATGATGCACACACTGATCATAATATTTTTAGACAGCTTAAAATTATTTTTGCAAAGTATAAAATTGAAAACAAAATTTTTGCAATTGGTTTTGATGATGCTTCTAGCAATACCGTTGCTATTCCTACTTTACTTGATTTATGCAAACCTTATCTTGGTGGTAAGTTTTTTCATCAAAAATGTGCATGCCATGTTTTAAATTTATGTGTTCAAAAAGAATTAGTCACTCTTGAACATTTTATTCAACCTATTAAAAAAGCCCTAAATTTTTTGTGGAAACATTCTTCTACAATGAATCCATGGTCAACATATTGTAAACAAAATGGTAGACGTGTCGTTAGATTTCCTCGTGATGTTCCAACACGTTGGAATTCTACTTATAAATTGCTTGCTAGAAGTTATGATTATAGAGATTTATTAGTTTCTTTTGTTCAATTTCATTCTAGTCACATTACTCTTTATCAAACTCATTGAGATGTTTGTTACAACATTTCTAATTTGTTAAAAGTCTTTTATAATGCTACTAACAATTTATCTGGTGTTTATTATCCTACAACTAATTTATTTATTATTGAGAGTCTTAATATTGTTGGTGCTTTTGCTCATTGTGAATCTGACATAGAATTAGCGGAGTCTGTTAATGCTATGAAGGAAAAATGGTTAGAATATTATAGGGAGTTTCCAAATATTTATTTGATTGCCATGTGTTTTGATCCACGTTGTAAATTAGAAAATTTATCTTATTATCTAACTGGTTATTATTCATCACAAGGTTTACAATAGAATATGATATTGATGCGTGTTGTGATAGAGTTAAGAAATTATTATATGAGTTATATGATGAATATCTTACAGTTTATGGACCCTCTTTGAACTTAGATGTTACATAAACACAAAATGTATCTCAGTCCCCATCATCCTCCAGATTTATGAATTTAGGGTATAGTCTGTTATAAAATAAAATAAAAACCAAAAAATTACGAGGTTCTTCTACATCAAGTTCTAACAAGTATTCCGAGCTTAATCTTATCTAAGTAACTCTTTTGAGTTTATAGAAGAAACGGAAGATAAAAAATTTGATATCTTACAATGGTGGAAAGAGTATGGAAAGTACTTTCCAATCATGGCTATGATAGCTAAAAATATATTTTCAATTCCAGTGCAAAATAACTTGAATTTTTTATATTTTTTTAATAATAAATTGAACTTGAACTTCGTTTGCAGAACATGCAAAATAATATTCTTTAATGAATTTTTTGTTTTGTTAAATTGAACTTTGTTTGCATAAGAACATGCATGCTAAATTAGTTCTTTTAATTAGCATTAGTATAAATGTAAAATTACTTGTTTTTCATACAATTTTATTCTTAAAAACAAACATATTGACAGTACATTCAGATGTGAGAAAAAAAAAAAAAAAAAAAAAAAAAAAAAACATGTCATTCAGGTTTAGATTTCAGTCCCTATTCAATCTTCAACCAAATTCAAGACTGTTCAGTCTTCAGACAAAAAAACAAACGACCCCTAATTCTTTATATTGAGAATTGACTTGGAAATTTGTACAATATTTTTATTTTATATAAATTATCAACCAAGATACAATCATAACGCTTTGTTAAAATCAAATTTGTATCCAAAGTTTTCAAATTTTATTTTCAAAATACAAATAAAGCACCTTTTTATAAACTTGTATGAATGTAGTATGAAAGGATATAAATATGGGAGGCAATATTAATGAAATAAAATATCTATAATAATAAGAATACAAAGCAAGACCTACATCTACAAGATAGGTTGATGACTTGGCACGGTTCCGATTCGGTTCTGGTTCCGGAGAAATTGGCGGTTTTGAACTTTTTTTTTTTTCCTCTTTGTTAATAAAAAAAATTAGACTTGTAAAATTGTAAATAAAATAAAATATATAAATGACAAATTACAAAATAAAATAAAATAAAATTCATTGGGTTGGTTCACCCGAAAATAAAATAAAATAAACAAATGACAAATTACAAAATTAAATTAAAATAAAACTAAACAAAATGACAAATTACAAATTACATTTCATTAGGTATTTGGGTCACCCGAAAATAACATAAAATAAATAAATGACAAATTACAAATTAAATTAAAATAAAACTAAAAACAATATAAAGTTATTAGGCCTTGCACTTAATTTTTACCATAATTAAGTTGTCTATGTATCCTCTTGAGGGGTTTAGAGGAATCAAAGGCCACATAGTTCTCTTACCTTTTATTACAGGTTTTGTGATGACATGGACTAATTGTTGTCGTGATCTGCATCTACTATTCTAGCTCCGCTGCTCCACTTTCAGGTTTGTCATCTTTGAAGAAATCGTACGGTTCCTCCTGCTCCATTTCTTGTTGTCGGTATTGCGCCTTAATTTAGTCATTTACACAAACTTGCATCTGTAGTGATTTCGGACTCAAGCACGAACGCTTTGCATCCAGGGCATTCCCCCGGGCGTTGAACTCTTGTTCCACCGCTACCGTAGAATCTGTTGTCCATGTTTCCGGTGTATATAATTGAGGAAACCATTTTTGTTTTTTTGGTTTCCTAAATCATATGCACCGGAAACCAAATAAGAAAAAAGATATTGATTTTTGTTTTTTTAATAGGTTCCTGAATTATATGCACCGGTCTCTATGAGAAGTGATTATGATTTCTTTGTTCTTTCTAAAAGCTGTTTAAAATAAGAAATATGTTAAAAGAAATATCTTTACACCATATCAAATTAAGATAAATTTGGAAGTGTATATTTTTTGGGATGATAGACTTGGAAGAAAATATTTTAATTATAATCCAGTGATTTGGAATTAAGTTAAAAGTCATGATTTTTTACTTTATTTTTTAGGGTTAACAGCATCAGACCCCCCTGAACTATAAGCGAATTTGCAAGTTACCCCCTCATCTTTTTTTCTGGAAAATTTACCCCCTGAACTCCCATTAATTGGCAACAATTGACGGAATAGGGACGGACGTCAGAGGCAAATTACATTTACATACCCTGATTATATGTATAATTGCATTAAAACTAAAAAAATATAATAATATCACACAAACACCCTTTGACTTGTTTGACTAATGTCAAAAAAAATAAAATATTAAATATTAATTATTTAAAATAACAACAACAACAACAACAACAACAACAACAACAACAACAATTAGGGGAGTGTATTTTATATATTTAGCATATATTTAATTTATCTCCAAATTCTTTATATCATCAACACCACCAAACCAAATCAAAATATTCATCAACAAAAAATTAAAAAAAAAACTAATATTAAATTTATAATTAATTAAATTTAAAAATAAAACTAAATAAATTTATAATTAGTGAACTAGTTAACCTTAAATTTAAAGGATTTTTTTTTTATCCAATCTAGATTGGATCCCAACCGCCCATTGCATAGATGGATGGTGGAGATTAAGAATTAAATCAAAAAGGAAAAAAATAAAAAAAGATATTTTGATATTAAATATTTAAGATTAAAAAAATTAAAAAGAAAAAATCTTATGAAAAAGATAAAATATTAAAAACAAAAAACAAAAAACCAAGAATTAAAATAATAATAATAATAATAATAATCATCTTGGTTTCTCTTCCAATTACTGGTCCTCAATCTTGGGTTTTTGTTTTTTTTTTTATTTTTAATATTTTGTCTTTTTCATAAGATTTTTTCTTTTTAATTTTTTTAATCTTAAATATTTAATATCAAAATTTCCTTTTTTCTTTTTTTCCTTTTTGATTCAATTCTTAATCTCCACCATCCATCTATGCGATGGACGGTTGGGATCCAATCTGGATTGGATCTCCACCTAATAAAAAAAAATCCTTTAAATTTAAGGTTAACTAGTTCACTAATTATAAATTTATTTAGTTTTATTTTTAAATTTAATTAATTATAAATTTAATATTAGTTTTTTTTTTTTTTTCATTTTTTGTTGATGAATTTTTTGATTTGGTTTGGTGGTGTTGATGATATAAAGAATTTGGAGATAAATTAAATATATGCTAAATATATAAAATACACTCCCCTAATTGTTGTTGTTGTTGTTGTTGTTGTTGTTGTTGTTGTTATTATTATTATTATTATTATTTTAAATAATTAATATTTTATTTTTTTTATTTTTTTTGACATTAGTCAAACAAGTCAAAAGGTGTTTGTGTGATATTATTATATTTTTTCAGTTTTAATGCAATTATACATATAATCAGGGTATGTAAATGTAATTTGCTTCTAACGTCCGTCCCTATTCCGTCAGTTGTTGCCAATTAATGGGAGTTCAGGGGGTAATTTGTCTAGAAAAAAAGATGAGGGGGCAACTTGCAAATTCGCTTATAGTTTAGGGGGTTCTGGTGCTGTTAACCCTATTTTTTAAGTTGTTTTTTAATATTTTTAAGTTGTTTGACCATTTAAAAAAACAAACAAAATAACTTAATGAGTTCAATTCAGACCTATTAAGTTTTAAGTGGAAAAAACAAATGACCCCTTAGTCTTTAATCTTTGAATTAAGACTACATTGTCTTTTAAGAAATGGTTTGAAAAAAAAAAAAAAAAAAAAACAATTGATACATACTTATTATTATTATTATTATTATTGTATTTATCTATTCATCTATCTAGACTAAGTATTTTTTTGAAACTTTTTTCCATTAATAGGATTCGAGCTGCTGACTTGGGAGTCATTTACCCAAACCCTAAGCTCGTTCATCTACCAACTGGGCTACGCCCTTGGGCCTTACAATACTTAAATTATAACTCCAAAAAGCTTCTAATAAATTTTACGGAACAAGTTGTTAATATTTTTTTAATGAGTGGCGATAATGACACCCCTTAAAAGCTATATGTACACCCATTTCGTAATTATACCCATCAAAATTTTTAAAAATTTTGAAGTTTGTAAATAAACCCCACTTAATGCAAAAAATATCCTTTCTTTAATTATATTGTATTATATTTTTGTAAGTACACACAACTTACATATATTATTATTATTTAAAATTTTGTTATTATCTTTAATTATTTTAATTCTATCACTATTATTTCAAAAACAGAAAAAAAAAAAAAAAAAAATCTATCACTGTTCTTTAAAAATAAAATAAAAGAATCTATCATTGTTTTTTCTCTTCCCTTACTTCTCTTTCTCTTCCATGTTTTCCTTTCACAAAATAAAACTCCATTTTTCTTCTTCTTTTATTCCTTTTTTTTTTTCTTTTTCTCTCTCCTCATGTCAAACAGCTCTCTCCATTTCTTCTTGATTGCTTTTTATCAATAAAATCACTCCAATTTGAGTCCATTTGTGAAAGTTGTAGAGATGCAAGGTTTATATAATGTACCAATTGATTTGAAAGTAGAAAAGTGTATAATGAAATTAAGAAAAAAAAAATATACAAATATTATAGAGAAAATAATTTATAATGATTTGTTCTAATAAAAATAATTTTAAACTTGTTTTTTTATAACCAACTTTGGAAAATTTTGATTCATTCTCTAGCAGTAAATTTTTATTTCCTTAAAAGAAAATGAAAATATATTTAAAATTATATTTTAAAAGAGAATCTAGGGTTTAAGAAAATGGAAAGAATTTTTAATGATAGATGTTAATATCAAAATCAAGTCATTAAAAGGAAACTTCTTTTTTTTTTCACAAAATTTTAAAATTGGAAACTAATTAATAATTATTGGTGGATGTACTTACAAACAATTTAGTCTTATTGGTAATTTTACTAAAGGGTATTATTGGATTTTCAAAAACATATTAATTTGGGGTGTACATACAGTTTTTGAAGGTTGCAAATATCGTTAATCTTTTTTAATTCTTGTTTAATTCCTACAATTGAAGGAGGCCTTTAATTCGAAATCTAAAAAAAATGTCATGGCAGTATGCCAGTATGGCACCTACGATCTAGTTAGTCTTTGCTACTAACTGTCTATTAATTAACAACAACAACAAAAAAACTATGTATCAATTATATATTCATAAGCTTTCAATTATCATCAAACCATTAATTGATAAATTACGAAAAAAAAAGTTAAAGAATATGTTGAGATCGTGCAGTTACCACTTATCACCATACTATTGCGGTATTGCCTTTCTATGCAAGTTTTAAACACACTTATATTATAATATAATATAATTGATAATACCCCTATAATATAATATGATAGAATAAAAAAACTTATTCAAGTTTGATCAAGATCATAAAAAATAAATTATTTTATTTTATTTTATTTTTATTTTTTTTGAGACTCTAGATGGGTATGGACCGTATGGACTATGGAGTATGGACATGGCTTCCAATCAATTTGGCTAAAAGACACAGTCCGGCTTGCTAACGTATATATATAGCAAATCAATTGATACAATTAATACTCTTTCAAAGAAAAAAAAAAAAAAAGAATAATACATTACACATAATTTCGACATCTTTAGTTGACTTTCTTAATGTAAGAATTGACTTATAGTGAGAAAGCTTTGAAATTCCTTTCTTTATTGTTATTTTGTCGACATACTTCTAACACTTGTGTTAATTTCCCAAACACCTAAAAAAACTCATCGTTTCCTCATTAACACAATAATATCACATTATATTTTTGTAAATATTAATTATTCAATCATTATTGCCAGATTTAAAAAATTATTATTCGATTTAGTTTTAAAATGACCTCATTATTTCATCACAAAATATTCATCAAGTTAGCAGTCTTTTTTTTTTTTGGTGAGAATGAGGGCACACAGCCCAGAAAGACAAAAAACAGAAAAAGAGAACTAAGGGCTAGAACACATTCTAGCAAAGCCAACCCCATTGTAGTCATCCCTCAAGCTATCAGAAACCAGAGGGGGAGGGGAATTAGCAGTCTTTTTTCTGTATAAATAAAACCATAGTTCTACAGAAATAAATTCATGCAATCGATCTCCTCCTCTTTCTTCTCTCTAAATTTCTCACCATGAACAAGTGTTTTTTTCACTTGTGTTGTCATTCTATTAGTACTGCCTTCATTAGTACTCGGAGAGTGCACTTGTGACACAGAAGATGAAGACCGTAACAAATCTCAAGCACTCAAATTGAAGTTCGCAGCCATCGCTTCGATACTCGTAGCCGGAGTAATCAGAGTTTGTCTTCCGATGCTCGGAAAAGCTATTCCGGCTTTGAGTCCTGAAAAGAACATTTTCTTCATAATAAAGGCCTTCGCTGCGGGGGTTATATTGGCAACCGGGTTCATTCACGTACTTCCTGATGCGTTTGATAATCTAACCTCGCCATGCTTGAATGAGAATCCGTGGGGGAAGTTTCCGTTCACAGGGTTTGTAGCGATGATGGCGGCGATCGGTACTTTAATGGTGGATGCTTTGGCCACTTCTTATTATCAGAAATCTAATCTCAGAAAGTCTCGACCTAATAATGGAGACAGAGAACGATGGTGATGCTGCGAGTGGTCATGTGCATGTTCACACTCATGCAACTCATGGACATGCTCATGGTCCTGTTTCTTCGGATCAGGATTCTCAACTTCTAAGACATCGTGTTATTTCTCAGGTGATTTTCAAGATTGTTATACAGTTTTATTGATGGCTTATTTATTGTGCTTCTTGTTGGCTGGCTGTCGTGTGTCACAGGGGGTTTTGATGTTGCTGTGTTTGTTTTTGTTGGGGTGCTGTTGTGTCCTCCTTGACGCTGTTTCTGGCATGCTCCTTTGCCTTTGTTCTGGCTTGTGTTCGTGTTGTGTTGTTGGATTTTAATAAAATTAGCAGTTCTAAAAAAAAATAAACATAATTAATATAATAATAATACTTATATTAAATTGGATGTTGTGTTATGTGTTACTGAGTGATGTTGATGATTTTGGTAGGTGTTGGAGCTTGGAATAGTGGTGCATTCAGTTATCATAGGTATATCACTTGGTGCCTCTGAAAGTCCAAAAACAATAAGGCCTTTGGTCGCTGCGTTGACTTTTCATCAATTCTTTGAAGGCATGGAGGTAAAATATAATCAATTTTAATATTGCTTTTAAATTTTGTAATAAATTAAAATAATGAATGCTTTGTTTTTTTAGTATGAGAATGTTTGGCGTCTTAATTGGTTTGATATATTATGGTATGCAGGCGAAATTCAAGGGTGCAGCAACAACAATAATGGTGTTGTTCTTCTCACTTACAACTCCGGTTGGGATAGGAATAGGAATAGGAATATCCAATGTGTACGATGAGAATAGCCCAACCGCTCTGATCGTGGAAGGGATTTTCAATGCAGCCTCAACTGGGATTTTAATATACATGTCTCTTGTGGATCTTCTTGCTGCTGATTTCATGAATCCAAAGATGCAAAACAATTCAAAGCTTCAAATTTCGGCTAATGTTTCTCTTCTTCTTGGAGCTGGTTGCATGTCTCTCTTGGCCAAATGGGCTTAGACCACCACTTGTATATATTATTATTTTGGAATTTTTAAGACCTTTATTATTTGTGTGAATTTTGCTGCCTTTTATTTTTAAATTGCTAGCTTCACTGCAAGAAAAATGATGATCTGCAACCAAACCAATTTGTTTCCAAATCAAACCAGTTTGACACTAAACACCATTAGCTACCAAATTCAGTTGGTCACAGGTGGTAGCGAAATCCCCATCCCAGAATATCTTTGGCTACAAATTAAAGATTCGTCTCCAAATATATCGACATTGCGTGACCAACTATTTGGTCTCGGATGACACTAAAAGTTGGTTTCAAATTCTCGCAGAAAAAGTTAAGAGTTCATATTTAGAGTCAAATAAAGTTGTCGCTGAAGGTCCATTTCACAACTATTTGGAGACCAACTTAATGGTTTCTAATTTGTAATTAGTGAAGCTAATTATTTAAATGGCCATTTATAGATGAAAATTCTTGGTATACAAATAATCTGATCTTTTAGAGACACATCATAATTTGAATAATGTAGATAAATATATTTAAAATCTTTATTCAAATTTACACAATACAACATGATCATAAAAGTCTGATTTACAGATAGGTTCGATATATTTTGATTTACACATCATAACTCATGTTGGCTTCCCAGATTTCCCTGTCAACATGCAGAAAGATGAATTGCTCATTTAATCTCATCCTTTATATTATTCGTAAACCTTTAACTTCAATGCAGCACCTGTACATATAAATAAAAGAAAATAATTATAAAACCTACAATGTAGAACATGAAACAAAGTTTTACAAGCAACCTTCTATCACTTATCAACATCTTTACCTAAAAATAACTCAAAAATATGTTATCGATAACTAAATTAAAGCAGACTGGAAAAAATTAAGGTTGACAATAAAATGTTACCTGATAGACTAATAGTGAATTCGACTGTAAACCACAAATGTCACAATTGTGTCAATGTCTTGCATAAATATAGAGATATAAGTACCATTGACATTAGATGTAAACCACTATATCTAATGAGATTATCATTATTACTAAAAGACTCGTAGTGAAATCATAAACGATAATTATCATGAAATTTCCACGAGATTATTAAGAAAAATAATACTTAGAGATTCAAGGTGTTATCAATGTTACCTAAGAGCTATCAAGTCACAACACACACAAACAAATGATTTTAATTTGAGGTTCATTTGTAGTGGTTGCCTTAAAAGATCTCCAACCAAGTTGTTCAGGAACCACCCTAAAGAGATACACAAGGTAAAAAAGATAATCATATACCAGCAGTGATGTATCTTCAATCTAGCTCCAGTTCATAAATTAATCTTGAACAACCACAAGAGACATTCAAAATTCAAAGTGTATACATTGAAAAAGAATATCGTGGACATGCGAGCCATGGACATGCTCATGGTCCTGTTTCTTCGGATCAGGATTCTTAGCTTCTAAGACATCGTGTTATTTCTCAAGTGATTTTCAAGATTGTTATACAATTTTATTGATGGCTTATTATAAACCATACAGGAAACCGCATCGAAAACCGTCACCGTAAACCATACAGGAAATCGTAACCAGAAACCTTCATCGAAATCTGTGTCAAAAACTGTCACTGAAAATCATAACAGAAACTGTCATTGGAATCCACGATGGCAACTGTCACCGGAAACCGCACCGAAAACAGTCACCAGAAACTGTGCCAGAAACCTTAACCAGAAACCGCACCAGAAAACATCACCGGAATCCATCTTGGAAACCGTCATCGGAAGTCACACCGAAAACCGTCATTAGAAACTGAGTCTAAATCCACCTCTGGAAATCCGAGCTAGAAATTGCACCGGAGACAGTCACCGGAATCAATATTGGAAACCATCATCAGAAACCGTGCCTAAATCCGTCTCCGAAAATCCGACCCGAAAATCACCGTAAACTGTCGCCATAAACTATCATCGGAATCCGTGCCGAAATGCATAATTAAAAATTGCACCAGAAACTGTCGTCGGAAAATCTGCAACCGAAAACCGTGCTAAAATACATAATTGAAAACCGCACCTAAAACCATAGTCGGAAAATCCGTAACCGAACACCGTACCGAAAACCACTACGGGAAATAGTTGTTGAAAAATCCACAACCGGAAACTGTGACAAAAACCATTACCAGAAATCGCTCTGGAAAATCCGCAATCGGAAACCGTGCTAGAAACAATCTTTGGGAAAAAAAATTCCTTAATTTTTGATGTGACACGTGTTACCCCATATTGGCCACGTGGCGCCTTTATAGTTGGCCACGTTTCTCTAAGCAGTTGACCACGTGTCACCCATTTGGCTGAGACACGTGTCATCTTCGCAGTAGTCCATGTGGTTGATGTATGGCCACATTCACAGCCTTCAATAACTTGCCCCCCCACTCTCGCAAGAAGCTCGTTTGTTGCACCCTGGGATTATCCGACATTTCACGAATACGGGACCATCATCATCTGACTCTAAAATCCATGAGGAATTTAATGGTGCCATCGATTGTTATGTTTGGGTTAGGGGGTGAAGTGCACTCGTCACCCATAGGCGCGTGGATCACATTCTTCATGTTCTTCACCCAAATTCAAACTCCAAACACTTTTCCAGATTTTAATTTTCGATCCAAATATTCAAAATCGTTTTATCCCTCTATACTAATCCGAATTACGCAAATTACCTATCGTTGGAAATCTCACGAAAGGCTCTATCTAATGGCACCATAATCGCAGAGAAATAAAAAAAAAATGACAATGTGTTTACGACCCTACAAAATTACGGGTTTCATAACTTTAATTCTTCAAAATTCTCCAAATTTTGAAGTGGCAAGCATTTCCAGAACACATTATCACATATATATGAACACATACATGCCACAAAAACCGAAATATAACAAATGTGTGGTGTTATGCCATTATTGAATTGTGAAGTATTCAAACATGAAAATAATTCCTAAACATGGTATTTCTACCAGAATACAATCTCAAACATGCTCTGATACCAATGAAAGTAAATTCAATAATAAACAAAACGAATTCGGATCATTAGTGTTCACCATACGGAAATCCGAATTCCAACGGACCTGGGACTGAATCACCGGTCGGAGGACGATCAGGATGATCGGAAAGTCCCCTCTGATTACCCACACTCTGATTGAAGATGGGAGAAAATTCACCCGACAACACCTCATATTGCCTTAAGACCAAATCACGTTGATCTCTTTCTTGCCCACACTAGCATTATGCAGAATTCATGCATATTGCACACATCAACTACTCATAAAACTGATACTCAACTACTCATAAATAGTTAAATACACGTTCCTTTTGTTGTGTGTGTTTCACCGGTTTCTAAACCTGATACTCAACTGCTCATAAAATGGGCAGCTTTATATGCTTTTGGTGCATGGGCTCATGTGTTGGGCTAGGTGGCTTAGGGTTGGTGTACATGGGTTTTGGGCTCTCCATGTACATTCTTCCAACCTCCTTAATTACCTCCCTCCCTTACTACATTCCTCTCCCCAGTTTTAACCTTTGTACAGGCTTAAAATGGAACCGTCATGGCACCACGTGTCATCGTGAAAGAACTTTAGTATTAAATTCTATAATCCTTGCCATTAATTAGTTTTTTTTTTTTTTTTTTTATATGAAAAAACTATATAATATTTATAAATATATACATTCCATGCAATTCATTATTTTTTTTTTGTCTCTTCATTAGATGATATATATATATCTTTTTCATATTCTAATATATCTAATATATCTAAATATTTACTTTTGGTGTGGTTGCGACACATGGCCTTCATTAAATGATATTTTTTAATTTTATTTTTCATATTCTAATATATCTAAATTCTACAATATAACATATAATTATAATTATAATAATTTTTTTTTTTACATTTTTTTTTTCAAATTTTCAATTTCTCATATATATATAATGTTATTATATTTACTTTTTTGAAATTAGGCAATTAATTTATCATTATATATTTACATATATATATATATATATATATATATATATATATATATATACGGATTTTCTATTATTAGTTCGAACTGACAATAAATATATCAGGACGAAGAATGTTGACTACTAGATTTACATACTTTGACTCAAAGTGTATACACTTGTCAAAACTTCTCCATAATCTGTGATCCACATTCTTCATCCTGATATATTTATTGTCAGTTCGAACTGATAATAGAAAGACCGTATATATATATATATCATATTTGTCATTATTTAATGTTATTAATAAATATTTTTTTTGTACAAATTAAGTAATTAATTTACCATAATCCTTTGAATCAATCTCATAATTAATTCATTTTCAAAAAACAAAATCTCATAATTAATTCTAATATTATTTTATTAACGGTGGCTCCCCGACTCTCCCCAATATTAGGAATTTGTGTGGATTTTTGGGATAGTGAATAGATCATCTGAATTAGTATCATAATTAATTCATTTAAAAAAAAAATCTCATAATTAATTATGATATTCTTTCATTAACGGTGGTTCTTCACCTCTCCCCAATATTAGAATTTTTTGTGGATTTTTGGGATAATAAATAGATTCTCTGAATCAATCTCATAATTAATTCCTTTTGGAAAAAAAATCTCATAATTAATTAGTCCTTAAATCACAAATCAAAGTACAATCCCAACCTCTAGGGATGTAGCTCAGCTGTAGATGGACGAGCTTGGAGCTTGGGTAAATGACTCCCAAGTCAGCGGTTCGAATTCTATCAAAAGCAAAAGCTTCAAAAAAAAAAAAAAAAAAAAATTGGTCTTAAATAGATAGATACTGTAAATTAATTAATTAATTAAAAAAAAAAAAAGGACAATCCCATAATTAAGAGATAATGCATTGACTCTTGATTTCATTAATATGTATTAATACTAACAATTGTTTTTAATATCATTAACTAATTAGATTGATAAATACAATGCATTATATTGAAAAATACAATGCATTGGCTATTGATCTCATCCAAAAAAATCATATATATATATATATATATATATATATACAGAAATTCTATTATCAGTTCGAACTGACAAAAGTTATATCAGTTCCTTGCAATTACTTGCATGTGAGCCACTGGATTTAAATATTTTGACTTAGCTGTATGCACTTGTCAGTCAAAGTATTTAAATCCAGTGATCCACATACAAGGAACTGATATAACTTTTATCAGTTCGAACTGATAATAGAAAGACTGTATATATATATATAGATCTTACTCCACAAAAAAGAGAGAGAGGAGCTCTCAAAGCTTCCAAGGTTCTCCCCCATGGGAAGCTCACCACCACCACCTCTACACTTCCTCCATCCATATTTGAAGTAGATCTAAGGAGAAAGGAGAGCAAAATGAAATAAAGATCTTGGTTATCTCTAAACTCTTCTCTTTGTTTTATTTTTTATTTCTTTGATATGTAATTCCCATTAGGAAATATTTGTAACCTAACACTTGAGCTTATTATATATGATCTTTACTTAGATTCGATTTGGATTTTGACTCTATTCTTTGAGTTTTGCTATATCTCTTTTTTCTTGACATGTATGTTGGTGAATGAGTAGAAATTGATGTGTTTTGCATAAGTGAGACTTTAGATTAAAACAATGATGTAGTGTAACTTAGTGTAAACAAACTTTGTAGTGTAAAAGTAGAGTCCCACTCTTGTTTGCATGTTGGTGACGAAAGGGAATCAATATGTATGGATTGATTTAAGTGAAAGAGCACATCCAGGTTCCAATTGATTAATTGTGAATGGATCTTGATTGTTAACTCTTGAATGGAGGGAACTTGATTTATGCATGATTATGCTATATTAGGTTGTTTGGTGTTTTTGTGCTTAATGGGTCTTTGACCAAGAGACACAATTGCTCACTCCATGATTTTGGGTGAGTGATGAATAGATTTCGGTATTCCTTAATCAACAAATGATTCGTAATAATAGATGATTTGGTTTCGGAATCCTTAATCGAGTGAACTAGCCCTTGAATCCGAGTTGAATGATGCTTGAATGTTTATGATCAACATGACTTGCTTGTGTGTTTGGTGAACTTATATACCTATTGTAACCACTATCTTGCCTCTCTCCAAGCCACCTTTATTTTCATAATAAGTGCTTGGCCTTTAGTTTAATTGCTTTGTAGTGTAATTGATTCCCATTTTAGTTAGTTTTAGAAAGGCAAGCACCCGGTTACATTTATATCCTTAATGTAATTTAATTTAGTTTAGTTTTATTCACACCTCACACACCATCCGCATTATGCATACACTTCACACACACCATTCTCACCACTTCCACGTTCTATTTACATCGCTTTAACAAACTCTTTAGCTAGAGACAGTTATACGGATTTCACCTCTTTGTGGGAACGACCCTTGCTTACTTGCTATACTAGTCATTCGACTCGTTGCATTTGCGAGGTAATTAGAATAGAGAAAATATCTTTTTTGATGGGCGCTGACGACTGCCCGATTAGTCTTAACCTCAAAGAACCTACACAGTAGCTCGACAAATCTCCTTTTTACATATCTAAAATTTTAATTACTGATGTAATTAATTATTAGATTTACAAATATATGCCTTGATGTGTATTTTTCAATAATAATTTATACATCGCATTTTCATCAAATGATTATTTTGATTTATTTTAAGATGGGTAGAATAGTAAAAAGCAAACGAATTAATATTTAAGCTAATGATCCCAAATAAAAAACAAATAAATGAAATTATCTTAAATATCAAGTATTAAATATGTTAGCCTCAAAGTTTTATACTTTATTTTGATGATAACGAATAATCGATAAAGTTCTAATAATGTTTGGTATACATTTTTATCTTAGTTAAATTTCAACAAAATTGGAGATAAGATATGCATCACACAAGATGGCAATTTATTAGAGAAATCAATTGGAGTGCATGAATGTTAAAGAAACAAAGATTTATACAAGCTGCACAAATCAAATGAAATAATTGCTTTGATTTGCTCAAAACATTTACCATAATTAACCAAGCCAAATCCTTGATTGAAACAACTTGAATGTTGCTCTTATTATTTAAAACAATTTCATTGTGTGAATGTTCGTCAAGTGGATATTCATTCGAATCAAGGAGAAAACGAGGTTGCTGCTATTGGTCTTGACCTCAAAGAACCTACACAATGGCTCGACGAATCTCCTTCTTACATATCTAAAATTTTAATTACTGATATAATTGGTTATTGGATTTACAAATCTATGCCTTGATGTGTATTTTTCAATGATAATTTATACATTGCATTTTCATCAAATGATTACTTTGATTTATTTTTAAGATGGGTAGAATAGTAAAAAGCAAACGAATTAATATTTAAGTTAATGATCCCAAATAAAAAACAAATAAATGAAAATATCTTAAACATTAAGTATTATGTATGTTAGCGTCAAAGTTTTATACTTCATTTTGATGATAATAAATAATCAATTAAGTTCCAATAATGTTTGGTTTACATTTTTATCTTAGTTAAATTTCAACAAAATTAGAGATAAGATATGCATCATACATGATGTCAATTTCTTGGAGAAATCAATTGGAGTGCATGAATGTTAAAGAAGCAAAGATCTACAGAAGTTGCACAAATCGAATAAAATAATTGCTTAGATTTGCTCAAAATATTTACCATACTTAACCAAGCCAAATCCTTGATTCAAACAACTTGAACGTTGCTCTTATTTGTTAAAACAATTTCATTATGAATGGTCGTCAAGTGGATATTCATTCGAATCAAGGAACAAACGAGGTTGCTGCTATTGGTCTCGACCTCAAAGAACCTACACAGTGGCTTGACGAATCTCTTTCTTACATATCTGAAATTTTAATTACTAATGTAATTAGTCATTGGATTTACAAATCTATGCCTTGATGTGTGTTTTTTAATAATAATTTATACATCGCATTTTCATCAAATGATTATTTTGATTTATTTTAAGATGGGTAGAATAGTAAAAAGCAAACGAAATAATATTTAAGTTAATAGTCTCAAATAAAAAACAAATAAATGAAAATATCTTAAACATCAAGTATTAAGTATGTTAGCCTCCAAGTTTTATACTTGATTTTGATGATAACAAATAATCGATAAAGTTCTAATAATGTTTGGTTTACATTTTTATCTTAGTTAAGTTTCAACATAATTGGAGATAAAATATGCATCATACAAGATGTGAATTTCTTGGATAAATCAATTGGAGTGCATAAATGTTAAAGAAGCAAAGATTTACACAAGTTGAACAAATCAAATGAAATAATTGCTTTGATTTGCTCAAAATATATACTATACTTAACCAAGCCAAATCCTTGATTGAAACAACTTGAACGTTGCTTTTATTTGTTAAAACAATTTAATTGTAAATGTTCGTCCAGTGGATATTCATTCGAATCAAGGAGCAAACGAGGTTGCTGCTATTGGTCTCGATCTCAAAAAACCTACACAGTGGCTCGACGAATCTCCTTCTTACATATCTGAAATTTTAATTACTAATGTAATTAGTCATTGGATTTACAAATCTATGCCTTGATGTGTGGTTTTTAATAATAATTTATACATCGCATTTTCAACAAATAATTATTTTGATTTATTTTTAAGATGGGTAGAATAGTAAAAAACAAACGAATTAATATTTAAGTTAATGATCTCAAATAAAAAACAAATAAATGAAAATATATTAAACATCAAGTATTAAGTATGTTAACCTCAAAGTTTTATACTTGATTTTGATGATAAAAAATAATCGATAAAGTTCTAATAATGTTTAGTTTACATTTTTATCTTAGTTAAGTTTCAACAAAATTGGAGAAAAGATATGCCTCATACAAGATGTGAATTTCTTGGAGAAATTAATTGGAGTGCATGAATGTTAAAGAAGCAAAAATCTACACAAGTTGCACAAATCGAATGAAATAATTGCTTTGATTTGCTCAAAATATTTACCATATTTAACTAAGCCAAATCCTTGATTCAAATAACTTGAACGGTGCTTTTATTTGTTAAAACAATTTCATTCTGTGAATGTTCGTTAAGTGAATATTCATTCGAATCAATGAGAAAACGAGGTTGTTGCTCTTGGTCTCAACCTCAAAGAACCTACACTGTGGCTCGACGAATCTCCTTCTTACATATCTAAAATTTTAATTACTGATGTAATTGGTTATTGGATTTACAAATCTATGCCTTGATGTGTATTTTTCAATAATAATTTATACATTGCATTTTCATCAAATGATTATTTTGATTTATTTTTAAGATTGGTGGAATAGTAAAAAACAAACGAATTAATATTTAAGTTAATGATCTCAAATAAAAAAACAAATAAATGAAAATATCGTAAACATCAAGTATTAAGTATGTTAGCCTTAAAGTTTTATACTTGATTTTGATGATAACAAATAATCTATAAAGTTCTAATAATGTTTGGTTTTCATTTTTATCTTAGTTAAGTTTCAACAAAATTAGAGATAAGATATGCATCATACACGATGTGAATTTCTTGGAGAAATCAATTGGAGTGCATAAATGTTAAAGAAGCAAAGATCTATACAAGTTGCACAAATCAAATGAAATAATTGCTTAGATTTGCTCAAAATATTTACCATACTTAACAAAGCCAAATCCTTTTTCAAACAACTTTATAATTCAAATTTCATCAATAGAGAACCATTTGAGGATAATGTAGCACATCATCTACTCATATTCCTCTATGTAGTGGAACATGCATGCTCTCTGGCAGACCATGAACCTCATATTCCCCTCATGTTTCGCTAAGCTTCAGAAAGGTTGTAACAACTAGTTTTTCATCTTCCCCTCATGTTCTACCATTGTCATGAACATTTGATTGACAATCTATTGTGCCTTCAACGGCTATTTCTCACATTTTCTCTATAAAAGCAAGCACCATTCATCCTAAATAGCTTTGAACAACTTTTATTCAAGTGCTTTAAAGTCCCACCTTTATTGTTTGTTGATTTCATGTCATTAAACTTTTGAATATCTTGAGAAGTCTATTGCAATTATCTTTCATATATACTCTTGTGAGAGTTTCTTTGGTAACCTTACTAAAATACATCAAGTTGTAAGTGAGAGAAGTGAGATTCTTTACTTCTTGTAGTGAAAGAGTAAAAGGAGGAGAATCTCTTAGTGTGATTGGTGAAGTGAGTGACCATTGTACAGCTTGTAAAGAATATTGATAGTGAAGAGACTCAAGCTTGGTTAAGTGGAAGTAGATAAGGGTTGGCTAAATCACATAAAAATCTTTTGTTAGCTTTCTCTATCCATATCCTTTTAGTTTGTGCAATTTATATTTATTGAACATATTTAATTAAATTTTCACAACATATTAGAGTTTCATCTTGTGGCTAGAAAATTACTTTAATTGTTTTAATTTGCTAGAAACCCTATTCCACCCCCTCCCTCTTGGGTCCAACAAAGTACTTAAGTAAAATATATTTTTTGAAATTTTTTTAATTAAAATAAAATCTTTTAAGATTTAATATTTAAAAAAAACACCACCACGGTAAATTCAGTATTTAACCATGTATATTAACTTACATTTTATGAACCAAACGTGAAACTATTTCTAATTTTTTAAACTTTAACGTAAATTTAGCTAACAATAATGTTATTTTATCTAAATTTAGTGTCCAAATCTGATGCCCAAATGATGTGGCAACAGTGTAACACTTCAATCCATTCATTTAAATTGTATTAGATTTGTATGATTTAAATGAATTGATTAGAGTGTTGTCACATCATTTATGCACCAGATTTGGACATCAAATTTAGACAAAGAGACATACTTTTTAGCTAAATGTAAAAAGTTAATTATTTCTAAAAAATATCAAGGCGCCAAGTCTAACCGATGATTTCACTTTTTTAATTTGAGACATTTTTAACTTAATTTACCATTTAAATAAGAAAAAAGCAAATGATCCTCACCAACTTAATTTAAATACTTAATTCAATTAAGGGCAATTGCCAAATAAGATTTAAATTAAAAAAAACAAACGATCCTCATTGACTTTTTTTAATTATTATTTATTTAATTTTAAAGGGTGTTTTTGTACATTCATATAAAATAAGCTTAGACTGTTATAGTGTTATTGTTGACTAAAGCCCTGTTTGATTTTTCCATTTAACACTGAATGGTACTTAATGTGTTCCATTCAGTTATTTTGTTTGATTTTTTAAGTGTTAAAATCACTTAATGAACCCCTAAAACCACTTGTTTTAAAAAGTGGAAAATTTTCACTTTTCACTTAACACCAATCCAGTAGAATTTAATGTAAAGTTTTACTTCCAAAACTATCCTCACTAATTTAATCTATTTCCAAAACTAACCACTTGTTCTATAATGTTTTTTTTTTATATATATGAAATCTATAAATTATATAATTATCCAAGTTTATTCCAAATCAATTACAAATTAATAAAGGTCCAGTTTTTTTAAATTAAATGCTTTTTGTTACTATTCCAGTTTATTCCAAATTAATAAAGGTCCAGTTTTTTGTTTTTGCTGGTTTGCATGTTCTCGTGTTTGGCCCCGCGCTGGCTCTTGTTGTTTTTTCTTTGTTGTTGGGTGCTTTTTCTCTTTGTGCTCTGTTTTTGGCTTTTAACCTTTATTAATAAAGTCTCTCTTTGTTGTTAAAAAAAATATATTAAAGAATAAAGTATACACATCGATTAGATTGCTAATAAGAACATATTGATGAACTTCATTTTGTCAGTAATATACACAAGAAGTAGCTCATTAGTTTTATAATGTCACTAGCTAAGAGCTTAGTAATAATTAGATTCTATACAATAATATAAATTTGAAATATTATTAATAACTAAATAAATTTATTTTAGAATTAATTTATATGTTAGAGTTGTTCGTAATATATTAAAATGTAAATATATAACAAATAATAGTTAGAAGGGCATAGATGTAAAAGTATTTATTTTCAGATATTTATAACTTAAAAAAACAAACAACTTATCACTTATATTCAGTTTTCAGTGAGAAAAAACAAACATGTTTTTCAGTTTTCAGTTTTCAGTCACTATTCAGTCTTCAGTAACATTTAGCACTGTTCAGTCTTCAGACAAAAAATCAAATGGGACCTAAGTGAAATTTGGTTGGAGGATGAAATTGGTATAATTTTGAAAAGTCAGGGATCAATTTGAAAAGTCGTAAACAACTTGAAATTTTAAAAAAAATCCATAACATATTTGGTAATTAATATTTAAGTTGGAAAAGAAAAATATTAATTTTGGGGTTCCAATTAAGTAAGAAAAAAATTGAAAGAAAAAAAAAAAAAAAAAAAAAAAACCTATTATAAACTCTCAAAATTAAAGGAGTACCAAAATTTACATCACATGAGGCTAAATTCTCAAGTCATTGACTCATTGAGAATACGAAGTTGACTTAGTGGTAAACTCCTCACACCTTCTTCCAAGAGATTATAGATTCGAGTCATGACTCCTCCCTCAATCCTAAAATATTGTAAATTATTTTGAACCAAATACCCATCTAGCAATAGCATGAGCCATCCTATTACAACGATGAGGAACATGATTGATATCCGATTAAGTAAAATTGATCATCAAAGATTCGCAAATCTCCGATAAACAAGTCCAACAAATATTATAATATCATACGCATGTTATTGGTGTTCTACTGTCACTTGTTTGCGGTGCCAGATTTTTATTTCAGGTTGCTTAAGGAATGAAATAATTTTTAAATCCAATTATAATTTTACCAAAGATATTGAAAACTACAGATTTTCTATTATTAGTTCGTTCTGACAATAAATATATCATGACGAAAATTGTGAACCACTGGATTTACATACTTTAACTAAAAGTGTATGCACTTGTCAAAACATCTTCATAATCTGTGGTCCATATTCTTCGTTCTAATATATTTATTGTCAGAACGAAATAACAATAAAAAGACTATTGAAAACTATTGGGAAATAACATTCTATTTAGCTCCAATATATATAATATTACGAACAAGATTTTTGAACTTTAAAGTAATTTAGAATAGATATTTATTTAAATA
The DNA here is from genome assembly GCA_030490815.1 of Acer saccharum. Taxonomy (NCBI): domain Eukaryota; kingdom Viridiplantae; phylum Streptophyta; class Magnoliopsida; order Sapindales; family Sapindaceae; genus Acer; species Acer saccharum. The sequence goes on from CM059875.1 coordinate 23,164,760, forward strand.
TATTTACATGTAGGAAATTACTATAATTCAAATATTATAACATGGGGAAAATAAATTAAATTGCAAAAAAATAATTCGTAATTGAAAGGTGTTGAACGACTAAAATGAAAGTATAAAACATGTATCGCTTATGGATTTAGCTACGCTCATTGCAAGTACTAAAATTGAATTTATGCTATAAAAAGTCAGGCAAAGTGACTTTAATAAAGTTGCTGTTCTAAAAAAAAAAAGTCAGGCAAAGTGAAAGCAACATTTACAAAAAAGCGAATGAGTATAATTTTTTTTTTTTTTTTTTTTTTTTTTTTTTTTTTTCTGGGAGTCATTTTGCTTAGATTTTTTGTATATATATAATTATATATATATATATAGTCAAAGATGAAAAACAACAAAAATATCATTTTTTGTGATTTTTGAAGTTAAAAAATTCAATAGTGTATGAAACACTTTTTTTAAAAATATATATATATTTAAATGTATGAATTTATATATAAAATTCAAACCTTTTAATTGAAGGGACAAATCAAATGTCTGAAAATTAAGAAACATTTTAGTACGTTTTGATATATAAATCAATTGAAGTGAAATCTGGTGACATAGGTAGTATATTGAATAAAAAATTATATTTAAATTTGTGGAAATAAAAAATGGAAATGGAAGGAAATAGCCTTTCTTTCTCATGTTTTTTTTTTATTTTTTTATTTTTTTTATATATAAATATTTTTTGAAGAGAATTCTTTCTCATGTTTCAATGAGTAAAAATGTCCGCCTATGAAAAAAATTGTATGGCAGCTCTTAAGTCATAAGTCATAGGGTGGCCAAAATATACTTGACTTGTCTTCTCCAGGGGACATCTGTAGTGGTGTCCTTCTCATGCAGGGTCATACAGGCTATAATAGTCCAGAACACTGTCTTTGTTTTCTCTTCTGTCATCACGTGTTTCACACGTGAAGGCTTTGACCTTTTCATCCTTTTTTTTATTTTTTTTTGAAACTGGCCTTTTCATCCTTATCATTCTCCTCTCTCTATTTTATTTTTATTTTTATTTTTATTTTTTTTATATATATAATAAAATCTATATCGATGGGATTAGGATTCGACAACTCACGATGCATAAATCGAATAATGCCTTTTTAGAAAATTTCTTTTTAGTATTTAAATTTTGTTCTAATTATTTATATTTACTTCCTATAAAATGAAAATATTACTGATTAGCTCCTCTAAAGTTAATTAAATTTGAAATTCTGGCTTCGTTCCTGACTACTCCGGACAGGCGGACAATGTTGATAGAAATCTATCAATCCATCGATATGTGCAAACTGCAACCAAGAGAAATCTATACACACATGTCGCTTTAAATATACATGGTAAGATAATTACTTCCATAACACCGTAAGAAATCTACCAACATATATTGATTAATACAGATGGTGGAAATTGAAATCCTATTAAAAAAAAAAAATGGAAGTTAAGTTATACTATACACCTGTAAACCAAGAGTCAATGTAGGTCTTGCATTTTTATTTGAAATAATACAATAATTTGGGTTTCGAGGAGGTTGTGGGTTCACAATTATCTTGTGCTATGGGTATGAAAGGTTTTACCACTAGATCAACCTATCTTGTAGATGTAGGTCTTGCTTTGTATTCTTATTATTATAGATATTTTATTTCATTAATATTGCCTCCCATATTTATATTCTTTCATACTACATTCATACAAGTTTTTAAAAAGGTGCTTTATTTGTATTTCGAAAATAAATTTTGAAAACTCTGGATACAAATTTGATTTTAACAAAGCGTTATGATTGTTGATAATTGAAATAAAATAAAAATATTGTACAAATTTCCAAATCAATTCTCAATATACAGAATTAGGGGTCGTTTGTTTTTTTGTCTAAAGACTGAATGATCCTGAATTTTTCTGAAGACTGAATAGGGACTGAAATCTAAACCTGAATAACATGTTTTTTTTTCCTCACATCTGAATGTACTATCAATATATTTGTTTTTTAAAGATAAAATTGTAAGTAATTCTACATTTATACTAATGCTAATTAAAAGAACTAATTTAACATGCATGTTCTTATGCAAACGAAGTTCAATTTAACAAAACAAAAAATTCATTAAAGGATATAATTTTGCATGTCTGCAAACAAAGTTCAAGTTCAATTTATTATCACAAAAAAAAAAAAAAAAAAAAAAAATCAAGTTATTTTGCATGTTGTCCACGTTTCTGGTGTATATAATTGAAGAAACCATTTTTGTTTTTTTGGTTTCCTAGATTATATGCACCGGAAACTAAATAAAAAAAAAGATATTGATTTTTTTTATAAAAAAAAAAAATAGGTTTTTGAATTATATGCATCGGAAACTATGACAAGTGATTAGGGTTTTTTATTTATTATTATTATTATTATTTTCCTTTCTAAAAGCCATTTAAAATAAGAAATATGTTAAAAGAAATATTTTACACCATATCAAATTAGGATAAATTTGGAAATATATATTCTTTGGGAGGATAAACTTGAAAGAGAATCTTTTAATTGCAATCCAGTGATTTGAAATTAAGTTAAAAGTCAAGATTTCTTACTTTATTTTTTAAGTTGTTTTTTAATATTTGTAATTTGTTTGACCAATTAAAAAAAACAAACAAAATATCTTAATGGGTTCAATTCAGACCCATTAAGTTTTAAGTGGAAAAAACAAACGACCCTTTAGTCTTTAATCTTTGAATTAAGAATACATTGTCTTTTAAGAAATGGATTGGAAAAAATAAAATAAAAAATTGATACATACTTATATATTCATTACCAAAGCTCGTCTATCTACCAGTTGAGCTAAACCCCTGAGGGCTTACAATACTTAAATTATAACTCCAAAAAGCTTCTAACAAATTTTACAGAACAAGTTGTTAATATTTTTTTAATTCTGGTTTAATTCCTAGTTTCCTACAATTTAAGGAGGCCTTTAATTCGAAATCTTAAATTAAAAAAAAAAAAATAAAAAAAAATAAAAAATAAAAAAAAAAAGGGTCATGGCAGTATGGCACCCACGATCTAGTTTTAGGCCCCGTTTGATTTTTTGTATGAAGACTAAACAATGTTGAATGTTATTGAAGATTATATAGTGACTGAAAACTGAAAACTGAAAAACATGTTTGTTTTTTTTCACTGAAAACTAAATATAAGTGATAAGTTATTTGTTTTTTCAAGTTACAAATATTTAAAAATAAATACTTTTACATCTATACCCTTCTAACTATTATTTGTTATATATTTACATTTTAATATATTAAGGACAACTCTAACATGTAAATTAATTCTAAAATAAATTTATTTAGTTATTAATAATATTTCATACATTATTCCATTTGTTGAATTACATTGAAAATGAACATAATATTTGATGATGATACATTCTAAAATTCTCAAGAAATATTAACAAAAACAAAAAATCAACTACTACTTGATTTTGACCCAAAAAGCATAACTAGGAATACCTTCATGGACCACAAACAACTGATAATGTCCTGGTGGCGCCACTGCCCCACTAGCCGGTGCATGACCTCTCACAACATGGTTCCAAGAACTGATCTTTCGAACCTACCCATCTAAAGCCAAAATCAATAGCCTTTGATTCATTGCAAATGAGTGTGTAGTGAACGATGGAGCCACCATTGTCACATAAATATTGTCACCAACATGTGCATGATCATGATTGTCACCAGCTCTTAGTTCAAACTCTATTGAAATATTTTGATTGTATTCAAGCAACACCCTTGGCTTGATAGCATTGGAAATAGAATAAATTAGTGAGGATAGTTTTGGAAGGAAAAGTTTGCATTAAATTCCATGGGATTTGTGTTAAGTGAAAAGTGAAAATTTTTCACTTTTCAAAACAAATGGTTTTAAGGGTCCATTAAGTGATTTTAACACTTAAAAAATTAAACAAAATGACTGAATGGAACACATTAAGTGACATTAAGTATTAAGTGGAAAAATCAAACAGGGTCTTAGGGGTCGTTTGTTTTTTCCACTTAAGACTTAATGAGTCCGAATTGAACTCATTAAGTTGTTTTGTTTGTTTTTTTTAAGTGGTCAAACAACTTAAAAATATCAAAAAACAACTTTAAAAAAAAAAGTAAGAAATCCTGACTTTTAACTTAATTCCAAATCACTGAATTATAATTAAAATATTTTCTTCCAAGTCTATCCTCCAAAAAAAGATATATTTCTAAATTTATCCCAATTTGATATGGTGTAGAATTCTTTCTTTTAACGTATTTCTTATTTTTAAAAGGTTTTTAGAAAGAAAGAAAGAAAAAACCCTAATCACTTCTCATATTAAAAATTTCATCCCTATCTCAACATCATCATTGGTACATCCATTTCATCCTAAGCCGTAAATGCACACAATTTTAATTCAAATTTTTCTTGTCTAGAAACTCTTCATATATTATCTAAACAAATTATGAAAAAATCTATACTTGAAAAACAACTCTATGATCTTAAATTAGATTATATACTATCAATTATTAAATACGTGAATGCATATATACAAACCCATATCTAGTTACCATACAATTAATCACCAATTAATTTCCTTTTCTTTTCATCATTCACTGCAATTGCAAGTATTTATCTAAAATTAAAACACTTGAAAGCAACATTAACAATCCACTAACGTCAAAATTTTGAAGCTTTAAGCAATTCCTGAGTCAGTATACAACAGTCACTAGTACAATAACAAAAAGCTTTGAAATTTGAGAATTGAAAGAGCAAAAGAATGCATGTGAAGGGAGAGTGCACTGACCGTTGAAGTGGGGTTGGCCGGAAAAATGATCAGATGGTGGGGATCGAAGGTGGTTTGAGCGGGTAAAGAAGCAAGAACAACGTATAATCATCGCCATTGGATTGGATTTTGTTGGATAAAACAATTGATTTTTCCATGGTTTTTTATGTATAACATATGGACATAATAAGACAACAACCTTTTGATTATGTAAATGACTTTGTAGATGAATTTTTTGTTTTGTTAAATTAAACTTTGTTTGCTAAAGAACATGCAAAATCTTATAAAGAGTGTTGCATGTTAAATTACTTCTTTTAATTAGTATGGGTATAAATGTAAAATTACTTCTTTTCAGACAATTTTATTTTTAAAAAACAAACATGCTGATAGTACATTCAGACGTGAGAAAAAAAAAAAAAAACAAACATATTATTCACATTCAGGTTTCAGTCACTATCCAGTCTTCAGTAAAATTCAGGACTATTCAGTCTTCAGACAAAAAAAACAAACGACCCCTTAGTCTTTGCTACTGACTGTCTATTAATTAACAAAAAAAAAAAAAAAAACTATGTACCAATTATATATTCATAAGCTTTCAATTATCATCAAACCATTATTGATAAATTACTAAACAAAAGTTAATGAATATGTTGAGATCGTGTGGTTACCACTTATCACCATACTATTGCCTTCCACTGTGCAAGTTTTTACTTGAACACACTTGTATTATAATATAATATGATAGAATAAAAAACTTAATAAAGTTTGACAAAAACCATAATATATATATATATATATATATATATATATATGTATATATATATAAAATTTTTATGTTATCAGTTCGAACTGACAAAAGATATATCAGTTGGATTTAAATACTTTGACTTGGCTGCATGCACTTGTCAAAGCATCTTTTAAATCCAATGACCCACGTGCAAGGAACTGATATATCTTTTGTTAGTTCGAACTGATAATAGAAAGACTATATATATATATATATATATATATATATATTGAAACTAAATCTTTAAAATCTTAGCTAGAGTAAATAGGTAAACATGTGGTTGGAAATAGATAATATAGAGTGGTATGGACCGCATTGACTATGGACTTTGGAATATTGGAGAAAATCTTGGTTGGGAATGCCACGTAGTGAAACCGTGAGATCGTCCAATGAGATTACATCAAATTAGAATTTGTTATTTATTTGTATGCTCCCAATATTAATGGTGCAATCTCATTGGATGGTCTTACAGTCTCACCACGTAGCAGTCCCATGTAAGATTTTCTCGAAGTATGCACATGGCATCCAATCAATTTGGCAAAAATACACAGTCAGCCGGCTTGCTAACATATTTAGCAAATCAATTGATACAATTAATACTCTTCCAAAAAAAAAAAGAAGAATAATACATGACACATAATTTCGACATCTTTAGTTGACTTTCTTAATATAAGCATTGACTTATAGTGAGAAAGCTTTGAAATTCATTTTTTTATGGTTATTATGTCGACATACTTCTAACACTTTTGTTAATTTCCCAAACATCTAAAAAAAAAAAACTCATTGTTTCCTCATTAACACAATAATATCACATTATATTTTTATAAATATTAATTATTCCATCATTATTGCCAGATTTGAAAAATTATTATTCGGTTTAGTTTTAGGATGACCTCATTATTTCTTCACATAAGAGCTAATTGTTAATCACTCTTTCCCAAAAGACTAATATATCCCTATATTTAAGTGTCAAAACAATATCTCAATAAATCTCTTTTAGTAATTTAACTCTCTTTTGTTTTCTGTTGTAATGCAAATACTAATAATGGGGCCACAATGATTTCATCACAAAATAACTGATCAAGTAAGCAATCTTTTTTCCTGTATAAATAAAAACATAGTTCAACAGAAATAAATCCATGCTATCGATCTCCTCCTCTTTCTTCTCTCTAAATTTCTCACCATGAACAAGTTTTTTTTCACTTGTGTTGTCATTCTCTTAGTAGTGCCTTCATTAGTACTTGGAGAGTGCACTTGTGACACAGAAGATGAAGGCCGTAACAAATCTCAGGCACTCAAATTGAAGTTTGCAGCTATCGCTTCGATACTCGTAGCCGGAGTAATCGGAGTTTGTCTTCCGTTGCTTGGAAAAGCTATTCCGGCTTTGAGTCCTGAAAAGAACATTTTCTTCATAATAAAGGCCTTCGCTGCGGGGGTTATATTGGCAACCGGGTTCATTCACGTACTTCCTGATGCGTTTGAAAATCTAACCTCGCCATGCTTGAATGAGAATCCGTGGGGGAAGTTTCCGTTCACAGGGTTCGTAGCGATGATGGCAGCGATTGGTACTTTAATGGTGGATGCTTTGGCCACTTCTTATTATCAGAAATCTAATCTCAGAAAGTCTCGACCTAATAATGGAGACGAAGAGAATGATGGTGAGGCTGTGAATGGTCATGTGCATGTTCATACTCATGCAACTCATGGACATGCTCATGGTCCTGTTTCTTCGGATCAGGATTCTCAGCTTCTAAGACATCGTGTTATTTCTCAGGTGATTTTCAAGATTGTTATACAGTTTTATTGATGGCTTATTTATTGTGCTTCTTGTTGGCTGGCTGTCGTGTGTCACAGGGGGTTTTGATGTTGCTGTGTTTGTTTTTGTTGGGGTGCTGTTGTGTCCTCCTTGACGCCGTTTCTGGCATGCTCCTTTGCCTTTGTTCTGGCTTGTGTTCGTGTTGTGTTGTTGGATTTTAATAAAATTAGCAGTTCTAAAAAAAATTAAACATAATTAATATAATAATAATACTTATATTAAATTGGATGTTGTGTTATGTGTTACTGAGTGATGTTGATGATTTTGGTAGGTGTTGGAGCTTGGAATAGTGGTGCATTCAGTTATCATAGGAATATCACTTGGTGCCTCTGAAAGTCCAAAAACTATAAGGCCTTTGGTTGCTGCGTTGACTTTTCATCAATTCTTTGAAGGCATGGGATTGGGTGGTTGTATTTCACAGGTAAAATATAATCAATTTTAATATTGCTTTTAAATTTTGTAATAAATTAAAATAATGAATGCTTTGTTTTTTTAATATGAGAATGTTTGATTTTGGTTGGCGTCTTAATTGGTTTGATATATTATGGTATGCAGGCGAAATTCAAGGGTGCAGCAACAACAATAATGGTGTTGTTCTTCTCCCTGACAACTCCGGTTGGGATAGGAATAGGAATAGGAATATCCAATGTGTACGATGAGAATAGCCCAACCGCTCTGATCGTGGAAGGGATTTTCAATGCAGCCTCAGCTGGGATTTTAATATACATGTCTCTTGTGGATCTTCTTGCTGCTGATTTCATGAATCCAAAGATGCAAAACAATTCAAAGCTTCAAATCTCGGCTAATGTTTCTCTTCTTCTTGGAGCTGGTTGCATGTCTCTCTTGGCCAAATGGGCTTAGACCACCACTTGTCTATATTATTATTTTGAAATTTTTAAGACCTTTATTATTTGTGTGAATTTTGCTGCCTTTTATTTTTAAATTGCTAGCTTCACTACAAGAAAAATGATGATCTGCAACCAAACCAATTTGTTTCCAAATCAAACCATTTTGACACTAAACACCATTAGCTACCAAATGCAGAAAGATGAATTGCTCATTTAATCTCATCATTTAACTTCAACTTCAATGCAGCACCTGTACATATAAATAAAAGAAAATAATTATAAAAATATGTTTTAAGTTCATATTTTAAGAACTTCTAATTTATATCGCCATCATATAAAACTTTTTTTTTTTTTTTTTAATATCTCATAAACTCCATAATAGCTTGCTACAAATTTAGTCCAAAAACTAAAGTTTATCACAATGAAACATTAATGAATTTGTATAATTTTTTTATGCTAATGTTAATTTTGTATCACCATGATATGAACTTTATCCTATTTTTGTCCTAAGAAAACCACATAAAACCTACAATGTAGAACAATACCAAACAAAGTTTTACAAGCAACCTTCTATCACTTATCAACATCTTTACCTAAAAATAACTCAAAAATATGTTATCGATAACTAAATTAAAGCAGACTGGAAAAAGTTAAGGTTGACAATAAAATGTTACCTGATAGACTAATAGTGAATTCGACTGTAAACCACAAATGTCACAATTGTGTCAATGTCTTGCATAAATATAGAGATATAAGTACCATTGACATTAGATGTAAACCACTATATCTAATGAGATTATCATTATTACTAAAAGACTCGTAGTGAAATCATAAACGATAATTATCATGAAATTTCCACGAGATTATTAAGAAAAATAATACTTAGAGATTCAAGGTGTTATCAATGTTACCTAAGAGCTATCAAGTCACAACACACACAAACAAATGATTTTAATTTGAGGTTCATTTGTAGTGGTTGCCTTAAAAGATCTCCAACCAAGTTGTTCAGGAACCACCCTAAAGAGATACACAAGGTAAAAAAGATAATCATATACCAGCAGTGATGTATCTTCAATCTAGCTCCAGTTCATAAATTAATCTTGAACAACCACAAGAGACATTCAAAATTCAAAGTGTATACATTGAAAAAGAATATCGTGGACATGCGAGCCATGGACATGCTCATGGTCCTGTTTCTTCGGATCAGGATTCTTAGCTTCTAAGACATCGTGTTATTTCTCAAGTGATTTTCAAGATTGTTATACAATTTTATTGATGGCTTATTATAAACCATACAGGAAACCGCATCGAAAACCGTCACCGTAAACCATACAGGAAATCGTAACCAGAAACCTTCATCGAAATCTGTGTCAAAAACTGTCATTGAAAATCATAACAGAAACTGTCATTGGAATCCACGATGGCAACTGTCACCGGAAACCGCACCGAAAACAGTTACTAGAAACTGTGCCAGAAACCTTAACCAGAAACCGCACCAGAAAACATCACCAGAATCCATCTTGGAAACCGTCATCGGAAGTCACACCGAAAACCGTCATTAGAAACTGAGTCTAAATCCACCTCTGGAAATCCGAGCTAGAAATTGCACCGGAGACAGTCACCGGAATCAATATTGGAAACCATCATCAGAAACCGTGCCTAAATCCGTCTCCGAAAATCCGACCCGAAAATCACCGTAAACTGTCGCCATAAACTATCATCGGAATCCGTGCCGAAATGCATAATCAAAAATTGCACTAGAAACTGTCGTCGGAAAATCTGCAACCGAAAACCGTGCTAAAATACATAATTGAAAACCGCACCTAAAACCATCGTCGGAAAATCCGTAACCGAACACCATACCGAAAACCACTACGGGAAATAGTTGTTGAAAAATCCACAACCGGAAACTGTGACAAAAACCATTACCAGAAACCGCTCTGGAAAATCCGCAATCGGAAACCGTGCTAGAAACAATCTTTGGGAAAAAAAGTTCCTTGATTTTCGATGTGACACGTGTTACCCCATATTGGCCACGTGGCGCCTTTATAGTTGGCCACGTTTCTTTAAGCAGTTGACCACGTGTCACCCATTTGGATGAGACACGTGTCATCTTCGCAGTAGTCCATGTGGTTGATGTATGGCCACATTCACAGCCTTCATTAACTTGCCCCCCCACTCTCGCAAGAAGCTCGTTTGTTGCACCCTGGGATTATCCGACATTTCACGAATACGGGACCATCATCATCTGACTCTAAAATCCATGAGGAATTTAATGGTGCCATCGATTGTTATGTTTGGGTTAGGGGGTGAAGTGCACTCGTCACCCATAGACGCGTGGATCACATTCTTCATGTTCTTCACTCAAATTCAAACTCCAAACACTTTTCCAGATTTTAATTTTCGATCCAAATATTCAAAATCGTTTTATCCCTCCATACTAATCCGAATTATGCAAATTACCTATCATTGGAAATCTCACGAAAGGCTCTATCTAATGGCACCATAATCGCAGAGAAATAAAAAAAAAAATGACAATGTGTTTTCGACCCTACAAAATTACGGGTTTCATAACTTTAATTCTTCAAAATTCTCCAAATTTTGAAGTCACCACATAGCAAGCATTTCCAGAACACATTATCACATATATATGAACACATACATGCCACAAAAACCGAAATATAACAAATGTGTGGTGTTATGCCATTATTGAATTGTGAAGTATTCAAACATGAAAACAATTCCTAAACATGGCATTTCTACCAGAATACAATCCCAAACATGCTCTGATACCAATGAAAGTAAATTCAATAATAAACAAAACGAATTCGGATCATTAGCGTTTACCATACGGAAATCTGAATTCCAACGGACCTGGGACTGAATCACCGGTTGGAGGACGATCAGGATGATCGGAAAGTCCCCTCTGATTACCCACACTCTGATTGAAGATGGGAGAAAATTCACCAGACAACACCTCATATTGCCTTAAGACCAGAGACGGAGTCAGCCCTGGGCTAGGGTGGGCTCAAGCCCACCCTAGCTTTTTTAAAAAAAATTGAATTTTTTTTTTTTTTTTTTTTTACATCATATATAGGCTAAGACAGCTCATGGTCCACGAGACAAAAGACTGAAAAGAGGCTTCAGACCCTTTTTTTTTTTTTTTTTCTTTTGCATTCTTATTTGATTTTATATTGTTATGTGATTCACTGATTCTTCTCTCTCCGTGACATCACTTGTCTTCTCCCATCAAATATTCAAATCCCACCTCCAAAACCCAAACTCTCTCTATTCAAATCCCAAACTAATCCTTCTCTTTGTGATTCTTCTTCTCATGATTCTCGGTCAGTCACTCTCTCTCTCTATCGCTCTAATTGAATTTATCTGTTCCATATTTATTTAATTATTTATTATTTTGATTTTGTGTTGAAGCTAGGGTTGTGACTTGTGATTTGTGAGCATTGGTGATTTGGTGGGCCTGGTGGCAAAGGAAGCACAGTGCACAGAATCTGTGGTGAAGGGGACCATTTTTAAAGTATGTTTTTTTTATTTATTATATCTATCAATACAAATGTGTTTGAATCTCTTTAAAATCCATTTATTTATTTATTTTATTATTATTTGGTTAGATAATCTAGACAAATTGTTCTGATATGATGCTTGGTAACTTGTAAATTTGAATGAACCAATTAAAGTACAAACTTCATGATAAGAATTAATTTGGGAAAAGAGCAAGAGGAGGAGAAAAGAAGAATAGGAAATAATTTGAGAAAAGAGAAGAACATAAGAAGAATAGAGGAGATAATTGCTTTAATCATTCATGCATTTTATTCAATTGGACGAATCCTTAAATAGAATTCCTAACAACAGTCCTTAAGAAATAGGACTACAATTACACTTATGGTGTGTTTACTAATTAGGAATCCTATTTGGGAAAGGGAATTAAGTTCCCCATTTTCAAATTCCTGTGTTTACTAAATTTGTGAGGAATTAAGTTCCATAGACCCCACACACATATCAGGAATTAAGTTCCTGAATGAAAGGGAACTTGATTCCCCTCACCCACCCTAAGAATCAAGTTCCCTTTCCGTATTGAAATGGGGAATTCATATCTTTTTACAAAAATATCCTCATTTAATTTATTTATAAAAAAAAAAAAAAACTATATACATAATTATATATATCTTCTTTTTTTCATACTTCACTAGTTCACCATATATAAATATATAGACTTACGCAGTTCACTCTTTTTTTTATCCTTCACTGCTCTTTTTGTTTTTTCATATTTTACTGTTCATTTTTAATATATATATATATATATATATATATATATAACTGTGAATTATAAAAAACAATTGAAAAAAAAAAAAAAATACTATACTGTGGTAAAAACCAAATTGTGAAAAAAAAACTTTTTATTTATTTATTAGCTATACTCATACATCTCTTATATATATATATATATATATATATATATGTATATGTATATGTATATATACAGATATTTTGTATATATAAGGGTATTTTTATAATCAACTTTGTATAAATTTGATTCCATTTTTAATTCTAAGAAAGTTAGTAAACACAGTAATTGAATTTGTAACTCAATTCCAATTCTCTTTCATTCCCTTTCCAGTGGAACTTGATTCCGATTCCACTCATTCCCGATTAGTAAACGCGCCATTAAAAAGAAGAGATAAGCATCAGTTGTGCAATAACTGATAAGCCACCCACGACTCCTAGCTAATTTATTCTCCTCAATATAATTCTAATTCAAATTGGTAATCTCCTCCAGTCGATCACTTGCACTTGCATGGCACCCTGCATGGCCTACGTGCACTAGGCATACTAGAATTGTCACATATCACTTCATTGTTTGTATTTGGTAGGATAACATCCCTCCTCTATTTATCTTTTTAGGTATTGCTTGATTTCATAATTGATAAATTTAATCTTTTAAAAAACCGTAGGATATAGTTTGTATTTGACTGTATTTGCATTTCATGTTTATTTTATAATTTGTTTTGAATATTTTTTTTTTTTTTTTGAAAGGCAACTTTATTCAGAGACCACAAAGGCCAAACAACAACAGCAGAAACAGCAAAAACAGCCCAGAAAAACACCAACATCAAACACCTGCGACAGGAGCAGCAAACACAATTTTTTGTTAATATATTTATTTAGAAATTACATTTACAAGGTAATCTCTGCTATGTTAGCCCACCCTAGCGTTTAATCCTGGTTACGTCCCTGCTTAAGACCAAATCACGTTGATCTCTTTCTTGCCCACACTTGCATTATGCAGAATTCATGCATATTGCACACATCAACTACTCATAAAACTGATACTCAACTACTCATAAATAGTTAAATACACGTTCCTTTTGTTGTGTGTGTTTCACGAGTTTCTAAACCTGATACTCAACTACTCATAAAATGGGCAGTTTTATATGCTTTTGGGTGCATGGGCTCATGCGTTGGGCTAGGTGGCTTGGGGTTGGTGTACATGGATTTTGGGCTCTCCATGTACATTCTTCCAACCTCCTTAATTACCTCCCTCCCTTACTACATTCCTCTCCCCATTTTTAACCTTTGTGCAGGCTTAAAATGGAACCGTCATGGCACCACGTGTCATCGTGAAAGAACTTTAGTATTAAATTCTATAATCCTTGCCATTAATTAGTTTTTTTTTTTATTTTTTATTTTTTATTTTTTATGAAAAACTATATAATATTTATAAATATATATATTCCATGCAATTCATTATTTTTTTTTTTGTCTCTTCATTAGATGATATATATATATATTTTTTCATATTCTAATATATCTAATATATCTAAATATTTACTTTTGGTGTGGTTGCAACACATGGCCTTCATTAAATGATATTTTTTTATTTTATTTTTCATATTCTAATATATCTAAATTCTACAATATAACATATAATAATAATTATAATAATTTTTTTTTTTTTTTTACATTTTTTTTTTCAAATTTTCAATTTCTCATATATATATAATGTTATTATATTTACTTTTTGAAATTAGGCAATTAATTTATCATTATATATTTACATATATATATATACAGATTTTCTATTATCAGTTCGAACTGACAATAAATATATCAGGACGAAGAATGTGGACCACTAGATTTACATACTTTGACTCAAAGTGTATGCACTTGTCAAAACTTCTCCATAATCTGTGGTCCACATTCTTCGTCATGATATATTTATTGTCAGTTCGAACTGATAATAGAAAGACCGTATATATATATATATATATATATATATATATATATAGTGGTTCTCTCATAAGGGATCCCTTATTTTAATTTCGATAAGGACCACCATGAAATCATATCAATTTGAATGAATTTTAATCTGAATTTTTTTGTGGATGATAAGTTCGTTAAAATCTACCTATGAATAAAATTTGAGAATTTTTCAAGCACGAAAACTATTTTTCTTGAATTTCCTATATTTCGCCTATTTTTCTAATGCCTTCATATTTAAAAAAAATTGGTAAAAATAGTTTTTGTACTTGAAAAATTCTCAAATTTTATTCATAGGTAGATTTTAACGAACTTATCATCCACAAAAAAATTCAGATTAAAATTCATTCAAATCGATATGATTTCATGGTGGTCCTTACCGAAATTAAAATAAGGGATCACTTATGAGAGAACCACTGTATATATATATATCATATTTGTCATTATTTAATGTTATTAATAAATATTTTTTTTTACAAATTAAGTAATTAATTTACCATAATCCTTTGAATCAATCTCATAATTAATTCATTTTCAAAAAACAAAATCTCATAATTAATTCTAATATTATTTTATTAACGGTGGCTCCCCGACTCTCCCCAATATTAGGAATTTGTGTGGATTTTTGGGATAGTGAATAGATCATCTGAATTAGTATCATAATTAATTCATTTAAAAAAATAAAATCTCATAATTAATTATGATATTCTTTCATTAACGGTGGTTCTTCGCCTCTCCCCAATATTAGAATTTTTTGTGGATTTTTGGGATAATAAATAGATTCTCTGAATCAATCTCATAATTAATTCCTTTTGGAAAAAAAATCTCATAATTAATTAGTCCTTAAATCACAAATCAAAGGACAATCCCAACCCCTAGGGATGTAGCTCAGCTGGTAGATGGACGAGCTTGGAGCTTGGGTAAATGACTCCCAAGTCAGCGGTTCGAATTCTATCAAAAGCAAAAGCTTTTAAAAAAAAAAAAAAAAAATGGTCTTAAATAGATAGATACTGTAAATAAATAAATTAATTAAAAAAAAAAAAGGACAATCCCATAATTAAGAGATAATGCATTGACTCTTGATTTCATTAATATGTATTAATACTAACAATTGTTTTTAATATCATTAACTAATTAGATTGATAAATACAATGCATTACATTGAAAAATACAATGCATTGGCTATTGATCTCATCCAAACAAATCATTCATATATATATATATATATATATATACAGAAATTCTATTATCAGTTCGAACTGACAAAAGTTATATCAGTTCCTTGCAGTTACTTACATGTGGGCCACTGGATTTAAATATTTTGACTTTGCTGTATGCACTTGTCAGTCAAAGTATTTAAATCCAGTGACCCACATACAAGGAACTAATATAACTTTTGTCAGTTCGAACTGATAATAGAAAGACTGTATATATATACACAGTCTTTCTATTATCAGTTCAAACTGACAAAAGTTATCAGTTCCTTACATGTGGGTCACTGGATTTAAATACTTTGACTGACAAGTGCATACAGCAAAGTCAAAATATTTAAATCCAGTGGCCCACATGTAAGTAACTGCAAGGAACTGATATAACTTTTGTCAGTTCGAACTGATAATAGAAAGACATATATATATATATATATATATATATATATAACAAATCATATTTTTAAGAGGTGTAAATATCGTCACTCAATAAAGAAAACAGTGTTATAAAACTAAATGAAAATATATAACAAAGCACAAATGAGACTTTTTTAAATATAGGCTTTATAAATTTGCTAGCTAAAACACTGACTTAAGTTGAGAAACCAAAACTAACTAGCTAGTCTAGGCTAAAAAAACTCAAAATGTACTTATGGTGATTGAGCTTTTGAGCTCCATAAGCTCTTTTCCTCAATCATCCAAACACTCCTAAAAGCCACTTTTAGATCTAAATGAGCTTTTAAGCACTCCAAAAACCCTGCAAAACAGGGCCTAAATATATGGGAAAGAATAAACCAATCTAGCTTTTGTGATTTAACCAATTAAACTTGGAAAACAAGGCCCGATTTGCCTTCAACTAAACTTCAATATAACTTTTGCTCACATACACGATGAATGAGACGATACATCATACATTTTAATGTTCAAATTGCTTACAATACAATGAAGCAAGATAAAGTTAAAAAATATTCCATATCGGTTATCCAATATATATATATATATATATATATATATATGAGCAAATTGCAACCAACCTCCCTGAGGTTTAACATAAACAACTTTATACTTAATTGACAGTGACCTCCCATGTCATTAGTCAAAATTAGTCAAACTTAACATAGATAAGGGTATTTTCATCCTTTTCAAGCCTTTTTATTTATTAAAAAAATAGATTTAAAAGATTTAAATCTTCGCCATTCATCTTGGCCACATTTTTTTATTTTTATTTTTGAAAAATCTAAAAAACTTGAATCTGAATAAAAATTTGGAAATACATCAATGGAAGAAGAAAATGTTGTTAGATTAGATTTAGATGAGCTAGTTTTTTTTTTTTAGTTTTGAAAAAAAAAAAAAAAAAAAAACTTGAATATGAAGAGAAATTCAGGAATCCATATGGAAGAAGAAAAAATTATCTGAAGAAAATGTTGTTGGTTGGATTTTGATGATCCAGATTATTAATTTTTTAGAATTTTGAATTTGAAGAAAAATATAAAGATACAACCTATGTCTCCACATTTTTTTTTTATTTGTAATTTTCAATTTTTTTTATAGTGGAGATCCAATTTTGTTTTCATATATTTATTTATTTTTAAAATCATATATTTTTTTTATTCATGGGCATTTAGGTATTTGTAGCGTCTAAATCCAGTCAACGGTTAAACTTGACTAACCTTAACTAACGGTAGGGGAGGTCATTGTCAATTAATGATAAAGTTGTTTTTGGTTGTCAAAGGCCAAACCTCAGAGAGGTTGGCTGCAATTTGCTCTCTCTCTCTCTCTCTCTCTCTCTCTCTCTCTCTCTCTCTCTCTCTCTCTCTCTATATATATATATATATATATATATATATACGGAAATTATCCTATCAGTGCATCCTGATAGAATTATATAAGGATCCTGATAGAATTATATAAGGATATTGAATGTGAGCCACTCGTTTTACATACTTTGACTTGGTATGTATGCACTTGTCAAATCACTGTTATAAATGAGTGGCTCATATTCAATATCCTGATAAAGTTATATCAGTGCATCCTGATAGGATCGGGACCGTATATATATATATATATATATATATATATATATTTGTAATTTTAATCATTGATTAAATTTTAACGATGGATGTGGAGAAATTGAGTGCATGAAGAAATTTTTTGGTTGACGAGATCAATTTCATCATCAACAATTTATTTATTTATTGAATCTTTTTCAAACAAGCTTATAAATTAAGCTAAACAGTGATTGAGATTTTTTCTTTTTCTTTCTAAAAAAACATATTGAATGGAAACCAAAGCTATCAGAGGGTCGGTTTATGAAATGTTGTCCATGACATCAGTGATGAAACGGCCCAAAGAAGAGAATGAAGATCCACCGTCCATCAAGGTCTTCCTGCTCATCGCACTCACCTCTTTGACTCTCTTCCTTATATCAGTATCATACTCCATCAAACACCTGATTCCTCTCTCAATCTCCTCGGCGGTTACAATCATTGTACTCTCAGTCTCAGTCTTAAAACTTTTCCTGTAATCCATTTTAATCTCCACCGCTAATCCTAACTCTCTCACTAACTGAAACGCATTGAACTGTTGCTCAGAGTACATCGGCCACGTGGCAATTGGAACTCCAAACCATAAACTCTCCAGCGTTGAATTCCACCCACAATGCGAAACGAACCCTCCGATTGCCTTGTGGCTCAGCACAGCTACTTGTGGTGCCCAACCAATCACCTTTCCGATTCCAACCGTCCGATCCATAAATCCCTCCGGCAGGACATCCGTTACATTGTCGTAATCACTTGGCATTACAAACTTATCCTTATCCTTATCCTTTGGAGGCGAATAGCGTAGAGACCACAAAAACCTGTCTCCACTCTGCTCAAGCGCACACGCTATCTCTTTCACTTGATCCTCACCGAAGCTTCCCATGCTCCCGAAGCACAGGAATACCACAGATGACTCTGGTTGATCATCAAGCCATTCCATGATTTCTGCTTTTTTGCTCGTATCGTAATTATCACCATCTAGATTCAATATAGGACCCACTGGATACATAGGCGGGATTTCTGTTTCTGACGAAGCAGCAGCGTTAACAGCATAAGATTCCAGCTCAGCAAACGTATTTACCAAAATACCCTTAGCTGTCCTATACCTTCTGGTCTGTTCGTACAGATACACGGCCCAATCTATGCTTAACACCGGAGTAGGCAAAAACTTTGCATGAATTGGTTTCGCAAGACTCGGCACTACCAACTCAGTATCCGTGTCTTTCAAATCAGTGATGGGTTTTTGAAGCTCGTCATGAAGAAATTGGGCGTGAAACATGAGACCAAGAAAAGCTGCTCCAGAAGTAAAGTAGATATAGCTAGGCACCCCAAAATCATTAGCGACATCAATCATGGAGGTACAAAACATGTCGAGTACAAACCCGGCGAGTTTAGGTGAGTCGGGGAGTGACATGGACTGAGTGACTACTTCCTTGACATGGGGTTTCTGGCTTTCAATGAGAGAAGTGAGAAAGGTTTTGGGATCTGAAGATTGATTAGGGAGGTTAATGAATTTGATACGATCAAGTGAGCGAGTGTAGGTGGGGGTGATTTTGGAATTATCAGAGTTAGGGAAGTTGATGATGAAGACGGTGATGGAGAGACGCTGGTCGCGGTCAACGAGAAGCTTGGCGATCTCCACCGTCGATCCAAGGTGGCCGACACCCGGTGAAGGGATGAACACGAGCTCTACAGCTTTCTGCATTCGAATTTTTTTTTTTTTTTTCTTTCTTTTTAATTAGGAATTGAAGTTGAGAGATATATACAATGTGATAATGTTTACGGTATATATATATTAAATATATATAAACACCTGTGGCTGAGTGGCTCAAGTGAGTGATGACGTCATTGCTTAGCTTTGCTGCCGATAAAGAACCAATGCGAAAGTATAACGTGGGTTATTGGATTTAAATACTTTGATTTTGCTGCATGCATTTGTCAAAACATCTTTTAAATCTAATGGCCCACATACAGGCCCACATACAAGAAACTGATATATTTTATATCAGTTCAAACTGATAATAGAAAAACTGTATATATATATATATATATATATATATAAACACAGGTTGCTCAAGTGAGTGATGGCGTCATTGCTTAGCTTTGCTGCTAAATTGCTAATAGAGAGCCAATGCGAAACTACTGTGAAAGAATTATATTTAATTAATTTTTAAAAAAAACGTATATATATATACAGATTTTCTATTATCAGTTCGTCATGATAATAAATATATTAGGACGAAGAATGTAGACCACTAGATTTATATGTATGTACTTGTCAAAACTTCTCCATAATCTGTGGTCTACATTTTTCGTCCTGATATATTTATTGTCAGGACGAACAAACAATAGAAAGACTGTATATATATATATATTGGAAACAAAAATTGGGACATCGATTTTTAACGAAATTTTTTTAAAATTGAATTTGCTGCACCGCCCATTCAATGGCTCCTAACCTGCCACTAGGGTTGCACATTTTCCCCCGGATCCCCGTTTCCCCGCTTCCCCATCCCCATTTGGGGGAAATTTTTTAGGGAAAAATGGGGAAATGGGGAGGGATAGGGATGAAAATCATCCCCAAATTGAAATGGGGATGGGGATGGGGATGGGGAGACCCCACCCCATCCCCATTTCCCCATTTTCCCCACTAATATAGTGAAATGGGGATGGGGATGGGGATGGGGGGAGGTACCCTCATCCCCGTTTCCCCTAAAATATTATAAAAATAATTATATATATATGTATGTATTTTGTAATGTATTTTCTTTGACATTATTTTGTAATGTATATATATTTGACATTATTTTGTAATGTATTTTCTTTTGCATTTGTAATGGAATTTTTTTTTTTTTTTTTTTTTTTAGTTTAATTTGTAATTTTCAACTAAATGGGAAAAATGGGGGAATGGGGTAAACGGGGAAACGGGAAAAATGGGGAAATGGGGATGGCGATGGGGATGGGGGGACCTCCCCCCAAAACTCCCCCATCCCCATTTTCCCCAAATGGGGAAATGGGGAGGGATGGGGAAGGGTTTGAGAAGTGGGGATGGTGATGGGGGGACCTATATCCATCCCCATTTCCCCAATGTGCAACCCTACCTGCCACCTGGCAACAGGAGATAAAATTAAGATAGGATTGTAGTGGCTTGGTCCAAAAAATTTCTCCTAAGATGTAAGGATACTAAAATTGCACTCTAGACGAGCGATAAATAACAGAGTTATTTTTTCTATATAGAATTATGATGGTCGAATTGCATATGAAGAATAATTGTACGTAGTACAAGTGGATGTTCTACTTACATCATATGAAGACATAATTACTGTTGTACCCGATTGTGAACTTCACCTATATCCGATTACTCCCCTCGTCCTCAGAATGATAACTCCGACTACTAAATCTCGGAGTTAATCCTCGAATACTGTTTTCATTCGGACGTACGTTCTACCGACAGTAGAATACCGAATATATAATCGGATGTCATCATTTATGGCAGAATCGTACCTGACCACGCAGAGACAGCTGTCGGACCTTACCACTGAGCCCTTGACACGTGCTTGAGATGTCAGAGGATGGGCTATATAAAACCTCATTTTCACCATTAGGGACAATTTTTTCAACTTTCATTTCTCATTCCTAAAAAGCATAGAATATTGTGTAAACCCTTTGGAAGTGGGAAGTTACTTCTACTCCATTTAATAAAATTACAGCTCAACTTCATTATTCTACTGTTAGTAATTTTTGAGTGTTTTAACTCCGTAAGTATAATATCCCAGAGGTTCATTTTCGACCCCAACATTTGGCGCTAGAAGGAGGGGAGAATCCAGCACCTTCGCGGGAGTAATGAATCCACAACCGGAAGATCAGTATCCGAACGTGAATCTCGAGCTGAGGCCGCCCGGAACTCAGAATTATGCGCAAGTTCCGCAGCCGCAGCAACCACATCCACAGCATGTCTCGCCCTATCCAGGCCCTGCAAGGGGGCAGCAACCTCAGCAGCAGAATTACGGGTATTACCCTTATCAAGCGCAATACCCGTTTCAAGGTCAATTTTACGGGTATCAGGGGCCGCCACAACAATTTCCCCAGCAGGGGGCGCCGCAACAATATCCTCCGATGCCAATGAACCCATTCTACCCACAAATGCCGAACCAAGCTTATTACCCTCAGCGATATCCGCCGATGTATGCACAACAACAGCCACATCAACTCTATTCTCAGGCCGAGGACCCGATCATCTGGGGAATTACCAGCAGATTGGACACTCTAGCTCAGAATGTTACTCGGGTGATAAATGTTGTGGACGGCGGAGGACAACAAGGAGAATCGGAGGAAGCTAATTCTCGAGCCGAAGGTAATCTAGCTGGGAATCGACCGAGAGAGAGAAGAAGAAGACAACACACGGCTCAGTTTGTCAAGCCCGAGCCAGAAGAGAATGCGAACCAAGAGCCACCGCGAAGAGTCGGGAAGAGTGCGACGGGGTGGTCCAGGAGCAGGTGCCTCGGAGGACGCGCCACCGACAGGACAACGCGGGTGTATCATATCCCCAGCAGGGAGATATAGAAAGGAATACCCTTGCGGACCCAGAAGCCTTCCGCGAGCTACAAGACCAACTTGTAGACATTTAGGACCAGATACATTATGGCCATCGTAGATCGGTCACTCATAGACAGTGCCCGTTTGTTGAAGGGATCACCACCGTAGAAATCCCAGCTAATTTCAAAATGCCACGGAAAGATATGTGTGGATTTAGCGGTGTAGAGGATCCAGACGACCACTTGGACTCCTACCTGGATTGGATGAATATGCAGGGGGCATCCGATGCCGTGAAGTGTAGAGCTTTCCCACTCACACTTTCTGGAGATGCCCGGACTTGGTATGGGAGTCTGAAAAGGCAGAGCATCTCTTCGTTCAATGAACTTTCTAAGGAATTTCGTAGTGGGTTTGCCGCAAGTAGGAGAAGACGGAGGCACATGGTCCATCTCACCTCCATTAAGCAACTTGAAACTGAGACGATCAGAGACTATCTGAAAAGACTCATGGAAGCTGCTAGGCAAGTCCAAGACTTCAGTGAAGCCGGGGCGGTCATGGCTTTCATACAAGGCCTCCAGAAAGGAAATCTGAGTTGGTGCCTCTCAAAGAAAGGCCCAACGACCTACAGGGAGCTAATAGAAAGAGCGGAAAAGTATGCTACAGCCGAAGATATCAGTGACTCCAAAAGTCATGCGACTTCCGCGGAACCCTACGAGGCACCGAAAAGGTGGGGCAGACAAGCAAGAGACAAGGGTAAGGAACCTCAAGTATCTAGGCAAGTGAATACCGGGAGTACAGCCAGAAACACCCGATTTCCTCCGAGAGATAAGTTTGAAGAGTATACCCCTTTGAAGTACCCCCTCGATAGGATACTCGAAATTGCAAATAAAGAGAAGTTGCTACGGAAGCCTGAACCCCTGTACACGGCACCCGAGAGGAGAGACAGAAGGATTCACTGCAAGTTCCATAACGATCATGGCCATGAAACGAGAAGGTGCCGAGATCTAAGGGACCAGGTAGAGGAGTTAGTCCGGAGTAGAAAACTCCGAGATTGTGTGAAACCACAGGAATTAAGTGAGAAGACCACCAAAGCCCCACAGCATCAGAGCCACCAAACTCCGATTAACGTGCAAGATTCAGATGATGAGGAGCCCATCAATTTTATAGATGTCGTTCCCGTGATGGGGGATCCTGGATCGACTTCTTCCGGGAAGGCAGCCGCATCCATCTGTTTGACGACTGCACCGGAAGTTGCCCCAAGACATCGGGTCCCGTTATCGTTTTCTACCGAAGACTCATACGGAATAAGATATCCCCATTGTGATGCCCTTGTTATCTCTGTGAAGGTCGGGAATCGTACGGTCAAGAGAACTCTGATTGACCATGGTAGTTCATTAGACATCATCCATTGGGACCCACTTTAGAAACTAGGATACACCATCCCGCAACTCCAAGCCTCCAGATATTGCATTAGGGGTATTGGTGGGCACCGTACTAGGCCGGTCGGACAGATCGACTTGCTTGTCCGATTCGGTACTAGACCCCGAATACGCACTGTATGGGTCAGCTTCCAAGTGATAGACATCCCCTTCCCCTTCAACATCCTCATCGGAAGACCAACACTTTACAACCTGAGAGCAGCCACCAGCATTTACTCTCTGAAACTGAAGTTCCTGACCGAGTTAGGTCCGGGAGAAATAACCGGAGATCAAGAAGAATACAAGAGGTGTATTCAGATCGGATCTAACCCCGTTCTTACCATCAAAAATTACAGTGCAACCCCCGCATCACGGAGAAGCACGCCGAAGCAACGTAGGCCGAAAAAGAAACGAATTGGAGATGTAGCGACCGCACAGGTGTCAGACGCTGCTCCACTCGATGAAATCCATGTCACTAGTCTTGACCCCCGGGAGGTTGGGTCACAACCAACAGGAGAACCCACTGAACCTTTGCTGAAAGTATTACCCCGATCAGAAGACCCAGAAAAAACTGTCCTCATCGGAGCAAACCTGGACTCCCGAATCAGAAATGAACTCGTCAAACTCCTAAAGGAATTCTCAGATGTCTTCGCATGGAGTCATACGGACATGCCGGGCATAGATCCCTCAGTTATATCCCATTCCCTGGGCGTTGATCCAACTTTCAAACCAGTATCACAGAAGAGAAGATCCTTCAACAGTGAAAGATATGAAGCAATAGCCACCGAAGTAGACAAGCTCTTGAAAGCAGGTTTCATTCGGAACCTGGACTATAACGAATGGTTATCGAATGTTGTTTTGGTACAGAAGAAAGATGGGAGGTGGAGGATGTGTGTTGACTTCACCGATTTGAATAAGGCATGCCCAAAAGACAGTTTCCCACTGCCTAGAATCGATCAGCTAGTGGATGTAACATCCGGACATGAATTGCTTAGTTTTATGGATGCATATTCCGGATACAATCAAATCTGGATGGATGAGTCAGACGAGGCCAAAACCGCCTTCATCACGGATCGCGGAGTATACTGTTACCGGGTGATGCCTTTCGGCCTCAAGAATGCCGGGGCAACATATCAAAGGTTGGTGAATCGGATATTCGCAAATGAAATTGGAAGAACGATGGAGGTATACATGGATGATATGCTGACTAAATCCGTGACCGCCGAGGAGCATGTACCGAATCTCCGTAACACGTTCTTGCTGTTAAGACAATACCAGATGAGGCTCAACCCCACAAAATGTGTTTTCGGAGTGTCTTCCGAAAAATTTCTTGGTTTCATGGTCCACCAGAGGGGGATTGAAGCTAACCCCGATAAGATCAGAGCAGTAATTGACCTCCTTCCACCTAGAAGGGCTAAAGACATACAAAAGCTTAATGGCATGATAGTGGCCCTGTCTAGATTCATATCGAAGCTAATGGATAGGTGTCTCCCATTTTTCAAAGCTTTGAAGCACAAGGGGGATTTCTGTTGGACATCCGAGTGCCAAGCCGCTTTTGACGACCTAAAGATCTACCTCCAGAAGCCTCCGGTGCTAGCCAAGCCAACCCCCGGAGAGACGTTGCTCCTTTATCTTGCATTTTTGGAGGCAGTGGTAAGCTCAGTATTAATCAAGGAAGAAGGGTCTATCCAAAGGGCAGTCTACTATGTAAGCAAAAGTATGACCGAGGCCGAAACCAGGTACCCCGACATGGAGAAGTTGGCATTAAGCTTGATAGTGGCCTCTCGAAAACTCCGACCATACTTTCAGTCACACCCAATTGTTGTTCTCACAAATCAACCGCTTCGCCAAGTCCTCCAGAAACCAGAACTTGCCGGAAGGCTCACCAAATGGGCGATGGAGATCAGTGAGTTTGACATCCAATTCAGACCAAGGACTTCCGTAAAGGGCCAAGCTGTGGCCGATTTCATTGCGGAGCACTCAAACCCGGATGCGTTCAATCTATCCACTGAACGTGTATGTCGATGGGAAATGTTTGTTGACGGATCCTCCAACCGTCATGGAAGTGGCGCTGGGATAATCATCATAACCCCCGACGGAATTCTCACTCAGACAGCACTCCGATTTGACTTGAAGGCGACTAACAATGTTGCGGAGTATGAAGCCCTTGTCACCGGTTTACAAATCATTTTGAGCATGGGCGCCGAACATGTCACGGTATATAGCGACTCCCAGCTGGTTGTCAACCAAGTAAACCAGGACTACCAAGCTAGAGATCCCGAAATGATCAGATACCTTAAGGAAGTCAAAACTTTGATGTCCAAGTTCATTCGGTGTGAGCTCATCCGGATCTCAAGGGACCACAATTCACAAGCCGATGCACTTGCTAAGCTTGCATCGACCTCCGATATGAGGTTACCTCGGACCATCACCGTATTCCGTTTGTCGACTCCTAGCCTCCCAATAGACCATCCAATCAATGTGCTGATCCCGGATCCCGTAGGTGAATCTTGGATGACACCGATCATGGACTATCTCCGTCATGGGACCCTCCCTGAAGACAAGATTACGGCACAGAGGATAAGGAGACAAGCACCCCGTTATCTTATCATTAATGGGTCGCTCTTTCGGAGAGGATTCTCTTTACCATACCTTAGGTGTGTTAGCCCCCCACAGACAGAACAAATCCTCCGAGAAGTGCATAGTGGGTCCTGTGGAAGCCATTCTGCCGGAAGAAATCTAGGCCACCGAATAACACGGCAGGGTTATTATTGGCCAACTCTCTTCAAAGAATCTAAGGCACATTCTGAGTCATGTGACCGTTGCCAAAGAACAGGCCTAATCCCTCAGTTGCCCACCGAGACATTAACCCCTATTTCCTCGCCTTGGCCCTTCTCTAGAATCAGAGTTGATATCATCGGACCCCTCCCTCGGGGGACGGCCGATAAAAGATATGCCGTCGTGGCAATCGATTATTTCACCAAGTGGGTCGAGGCGGAAGCCTTGAAGCATATTACTGAAGCCAACACAACAAACTTCATCAAGCACTCCGTAATTTTCAGGTTCGGAGTACCTCATACCCTAGTGACCGACCATGGAACACAATTCGACAATAATAAACTCCGTAAAGTGTGTTCGGACTTCAACATCAGCTTAAAGTTGGCCTCACCGTCCTATCCCCAAAGTAATGGCCAAGTTGAAGCCGTCAACAAGACAATAAAAACCCTTCTTAAAAGAAAACTGCAAGCCCGAAAGGGAGGCTGGGTGGAGAAACTCCCGGAAGTCTTGTGGGCAATCCGCATAACCCCGCATTCAGCCACAGGGGAAACCCCATATTCATTAACGTTCGGTACCGAAGCAGTCATACCCACCGAAACGAACATTCCTACAAGAAGGGTGTCAGCCTACACTCCGAGCGATAATGAGACTGAACTCAGAGCATGCCTCGAAGAATTGGAAGAAAGAAGAGATGTAGCCAGGATCCGAACCGCTCACCATCAGCAGAAGATAGCGAAATACCACGACAGAAGGGTTCGAATCCGGAGGTTCACTCCGGGAGACCTCGTCCTAAAGAAAGTCCTACCCTCGACAAAAACAACTTCCTCAGCTAGTCTGGGGGACAAATGGGAAGGGCCATACATTGTAGACTCGGTATCTATGAAGGGTGCCTACAAACTGAAGAAGGAAGATGGGACGCCCTTAAGGAACCCATGGAACGCAGACCACCTGAAGAAGTATTACCAATGATCCACCACCGAATTCATTGTCGGATACTGTTAAAGAAACCTATGTAAATTCTTATTGTTATCAGTCTCGGTTTTTATTTTTTCAAGTTATCATTTCTGCATTTATTTAATTTCGTTTTTCCAAAGTCTCCGAAAGAGGAGCACGAAAGTCTCCGAAAGTGGAGCACCAAAGTCTCCGAAAGTGGAGCACCAATGCCTCCTAAATCAGGACACTAAACAAAACCGGTATTGAGCACTTCAGTTAAACTTAATACGTGAAGCAATATTTTGGGTTTCCGTAAAATATTTAAGACGGACTCCGGATTATTTCAGTTGTGCAACAGATGAAATTATGGGTTTCCGCAAAACATTTAAGACGGACTCTGAATTATTTCAGTTGTGTAATAAATGAACACATTCATGAGCATAACCACGAAAATATAAACCCCGAAAACGCATATATATTAGCAAATTCTCCTTTACAGAATACGGCCCAAGGCTGGCAAAACCATCGGGACATCCCCCGATTGATGAATTCAGAAATAAATGAAAAGAAGAAAAATAAAAATAAAAATATTACAAAGGCTTAGCTGCGCCTGATCTTTTTCCCATCTCCGCGGCTGGCAACGAACCTCTCGTCATCCGAAGATACCGCCTCAGGTTCATCCTCCGAAATTGGTTCCTTGGTGAAATCCGCAGACCTATCCGCAATCGGAGCATTTTTCTTCCTGACCCGAGATTCGGTAGCCTTCTTCACGTCCGCATCAAAAGCGGAAAAGTCAAAATCGAGATATGAACGGAGAAACAAAGTCCGAACATCTTTGACCGCCTTGTCGAAGGTTTCTTCTTGAATCTCGGCGAACTCATCGGAGTTCAAGAAAATATTAACAGCATTATCTCCGAGCTCATCCTTCATCCCCCGAATTGAGCTATTCGCCTTCTTCAAACGGCCACGGTAGTCGCACAGCTTGGTCTGCTTCTCCCTGCAGACAGCCTTTGTCTTCTTATATGCGGTGGACATCTCACTGATGAT
The DNA here is from genome assembly GCA_030490815.1 of Acer saccharum. Lineage (NCBI taxonomy): Eukaryota > Viridiplantae > Streptophyta > Magnoliopsida > Sapindales > Sapindaceae > Acer > Acer saccharum. The sequence continues at coordinate 23,193,233 of CM059875.1, forward strand.
AAGCCTTTGAGAATCCACGATAGCCTTGGACTCCCGGAGTCTCTCCTCCGCCTTCTCCTTCTCCTTCTCCTTCTCCTTCTCCTTAAGCACCCTATCATATTTGTTCTTGGCGCCCTCGTACCTTTTCTCCATGTGAAGGAGATTACCGATGGCCTGATAACCGATAACGGATTAATTACCCGAGATAACCTACTTGAGAAAATATATACTAAAAATCTATAGGGGTGTTACCTGCAGCAGGTTCGCCTGCCCATGTCGGATTCTGTCGACATTGGACATCTTCCCATACCCCGACGTCTCTCCGCTCCGCAGGAGATCCTTCCCGTGAGCACACAGGTAATCCACGCCAGTTTCAGGGTTTATTGGCTTCGTACCCGAACCGGACCCCGACTCCGGAGGATCCCTGTAGCGATTTGGGGGAGAGGTCACCGTGTCCCGAATATTTGCACGGGGGGTCCCTGCTGGCACCACCGAAATCTAAGATTTCGACGTTCTCAGTCGGGTCCCCTCCTTGGTCACGCACCACCGAAGTCAGGGGGATGGCTTCGGCAATCTCTGCTGCGGTTCCAACAGCGGCAACCGACACCGAGGACCTCGCGGTCCTATTAGTCCTCAGAGGAGGAATGCTTTCGGATCCTTCCTCCTCATCGATTAGACTGGGGGTCTGGGGAAGCATCCTTTTCTTCCTATTTTCCTCCTTTCCCTCCCTCTGCCTGTCAACACCGCTCCTTATTTTATCGGCCATCCTCTCCTTTGCCGTCTCGGTTATCTTTCCTGCTCCCGTAAAAAAACCATGAACAGATGTCAGCTTGGGAATCAGAAGCTGAAAAATAAATGAGGATAACACCGAAATAGTACTTACTTTTCTTTGATAAGGTTTTTACTACCTTCCGCTTCCTGGACTCCGTAAGGGTTACAATAAAACCAAGCTCATGAAGCCTCCGATCGTCTAGCAGGAAATCGACGTGCCTTCTCTTCGGGGACACGCTCCAAGCATCCGAAATGTGCTTTCGCTCGGTTTTGGACAAATCCTCAAAAGCGACACGTTCCCACGGAGCTGCAAAAAGAACACACCAATGAACACAATAAAACAAGGTATAACAAACAAATACCGAAAATAAACCTAAGGAGGCCCCAAACACCTGGGATATTGAACACTGAGCGAACCCTCTGAGGACGACCACCGAGCTGTAAGTCTTTGCCCCAGTCGCCTCGACAAACGAACCAAGTCTTCTTCCACTCCTTGTTGGAAGATGGAAGCCCGGTGATCAGAGGTTCGCCGCCTTGCTTGTCACGGCAAGTAAGAGCCCATCAGCCATCTCCCCCGGATTTATGGGAGTATAAGCTGTAGCAGTGTCCAATCTCCCTGAATGTGGGTGCGGGAAACTTCATACTCCGCCATAAGGAGTACATCCCGATTATTATCCTCCAAGCATTCGGATTTAATTGAGCCGGAGCAATTCCTATCTCCCGCAACACCCTCCGAATGTAGGGCTGCAACGGCAACCTAGCCCCAATCTTCAGAAATGCGGGGTGGAAAGCCATAGAGCCCCTTTCTGGATTACTCGCCCTTTCCCCCTCAATGGGAACTCTAACGCGCACTGATCGAGGAATCGAGAACTCCGTCACCAGCTTGTTAAGCTTCGCCGCATCAATCTTATTTTCCCGTACAAGGTTTATTGCAAACCTCGTATGATCTATCTCATCCCGAACGAAGTCCTCGGAGTTGTATCCCTCCCAGCACTCGCCCGGGCCAGGACCAACTGCAGGACCATGGGTGCGATCACCTCCTGGTATTTGTTGGACCTCCGGGCTCCCCGCGTCTTGTGTATCTACATCACCGAAAGCACTCCTGGTGCTGCTCCCTACAGAAACTCTACCCGATGTAGACTCTGAAGATCCAGATTCAGAACTCGACGACATTATGGGGCTTGAAGTCTCGACTTTGCGAACCATCGGAGGAAGTTGGCAGATACTTATTAAGTACGTAGTAAGGTAGTTGTATTCGGAGACTAACCTGTTCCTTCCTTCTTCTTGAATTCTTGCAGATACCGAAAATGCTCTGATCAATTGAGAAAACACAAATGGGGAGTCATGTGTGACCCTACATCACTATTTATAAGGATCCTCAGCGCGGGAAACGAAGCGACGCGAATCACAGTCTCACCGAGCGACACCTGTCCGCCGCCCTTTCTCCTCAAGCCACGCGTCATCCACTCATTAGCCACGGCACGGGCCAACCTCGAATGAAATGGCCCTAAACGAACGTCCGACATTGGTGGCTGACTCCGTTTTCGAACCCACAACCGGTCTTGCATACCGACTTCTGTGTTCGAGGGGGAACTGTTGTACCCGATTGTGAACTTCACCTATATCCGATTACTCCCCTCGTCCTCAGAATGATAACTCCGACTACTAAATCTCGGAGTTAATCCCCGAATACTGTTTTCATTCGGACGTACGTTCTACCGACAGTAGAATACCGAATATATAATCGGACGTCATCATTTATGGCAGAATCGTACCTGACCACGCAGAGACAGCTGTCGGACCTTACCACTGAGCCCTTGACACGTGCTTGAGATGTCAGAGGATGGGCTATATAAACCCTCATTTTCACCATTAGGGACAATTTTTTCAACTTTCATTTCTCATTCCTAAAAAGCATAGAATATTGTGTAAACCCTTTGGAAGTGGGAAGTTACTTCTACTCCATTTAATAAAATTACAGCTCAACTTCATTATTCTACTGTTAGTAATTTTTGAGTGTTTTAACTCCGTAAGTATAATATCCCGGAGGTTCATTTTCGACCCCAACAATTACTGATTATCATTAAGACATAATCACATAAGAGAGAGCATGCATGTATACAATTATTAGCTTATTACTGTTTATATTCTACTTAATTTAAACAGTAATATGTATACAAAATTACTCACTTCACATCAGCAGCATATTCTACTTAAATCAGAATTTAATTTACCGCAACTATTGTTGATTTTGGCATGACTATACTTCTCATCTTGACTCATCCAAATATCCAATAAACCATATTACCAAGCACTTACAACAATATTGCTATTGTGAAATTGCCTACTTTCTATTCAGAGAGCTAAATGTCGAAGTCTAGCCATGTCATGGTCAACTACTACCCATAAGTTAATTATTATTGGGAGTCTATGTATTTTTTTCTTTGGCGTTTGGCCACTATAAAAAGATCCCTTCAGAGTGTTTTTTAAGGCTAGACTTACTATACTTAAAGGAATAAAAGAATATCGTAATTTTCCAATCTTTTTTTCTCTACTTCTCATGTTTTCTCTTCTAGTTCTACACAGGGGCGGAGTCCTTCAGGGGCTTGTAGCCCACCCAAGTTTTTTGAAAAAAATCTCTAAGTTTATATTAATTTTTTTTGTTAAAATAAATTAGTCATAGCTTAAATGAAATAATTGCACAGCCCAAATGAAATAATTGTATAGCTATCTATTCAATCTTCATTTTTAAAGCCCAACAACCTTAAACATAATAAAATAAACCCAAAAGCCCAACTAGCCCAAATAAATTGTTATGAAATATTTTATCTTATTTTTTTCACTTTCCCAGATCTGTCTCTCCACTCTCTAGCATCATTCATTCTTCGATCACTTTCCCATTTTTTCTTTCTTTTTTTTCACTTTCTCTCTCTTCTTATTGGACTTGTAGTAAAAAATTAATAATAAATTTTGAAGATTATTCTTTGTTTTTAAATGTTTATTTATGTTATTTTTTATTTTATTTTTTATCGTAAGTTATAATGTTAAAAATCTTAGGAAAGCTAAGGTTTATTTACCTTTGGGGATTTGAAAAGAAAAATATACATCGAAAAATTTCAATGTGTTACCTTTATCTCTTACTAGGTATATCCTCGACATTTTTTTATTTTTTATGAAATTTCTCTCATATCGTTTTGATTCGATTATTACATTTTTTTTTTTTTTTTTTTTTTTTGCAAAGTAGTTAGTTCAAAATTTTAGGATTTTTAAACAAGAACAAAATTTTTTTGAAAAAATTAGATTAGCCCACCCCAAAATTTTTTTCCAGCTACGCCCCTGGTTCTACATCACTAAGGTGGCGTTTGGTTGGTTGGAATGGGTAGGAATGGAATGGAATGAAATCCATTCCATATGTTTGGTTGGTTAAAATCCAATGGTATTGGCATTCCATTGGAATGGTGATTCCACCATTTTGGTGGAATGAGCATTCCATCCAAAAACCAATGGAATGCCCATTCCATTCCAATGTAAACATATTATTCCATAAAAGCCCTCATATGCACAAACTACATTCCAAAAATACCCTCCTTTCCAAAAATAATATATTATCATTATATATTATATTAATGATATATAAATATATTATTATATATAATATAATATAATATAATATATATTATATATGTTTATTATTTTATAATATTAAATAATATATTAATATATTAAATATAATATATATTTTGGATAATAATAAAAAAATATAAAAGTATATATTATATAATATAATAATATATATAATATATATTATATATATTATTATATTAAATAATATATAATATATACTTTTATATTTTTTTATTATTATCCAAAATATATAATATATATTATATATAATAATATATAATATTCGTATTATATAATATATAATAATATTAATATTAATATTATATATTATTATATAATACGAATATTATATATTATTATATATAATATATATTATATATTTTGGATAATAATAAAAAAAATATAAAAGTATATATTATATATACTTTTATATTTTATTATTATTATTATCTATAATATATCATGTTATTATGAATGTTTTATAATTAGAGGTATTTTGGTCAAAATACAGTTAATTTCATTCCATTTAGTTGTTAACCAAACAAAATAATACTGATTCAGATGCTAATTCTAAAGTCTCAACCAAACAAAGAAATCAGCTTTCCATTCCATTCCATTCCATTCTCATTCTCATTCTGATTACCATTCCGATTACCATTCCGCCATTTAACCAAACGCCACCTAAGTTTGTTATTAGAGAGGTTTAAGCAATGAAGTTTGAAAGAACCTTGCAATTGTAGGGTTAAAAAAAAATTTGTCACTATTTGGGGCGCTTTTTGTAAGACAGGCACCACATTACTAATTTAAGTTTAAAAGACACCTATTTAGGTGATCAGACAAAAATACCCCTTTTTGTCACTTTGTGTCTTTTTCAAACGTTGGGAGAAAACCTTTTTGAACTTTTTCCAAGCCTTTTATAACAGTCTCCGAGCTTTTTAAAATGTTACCCGAGCCTTTTCAAGGAAAAATCATAGGTTAATCGGTTTTGAATCTCTAAGCCTTTTTACACTTGATCTGAGCCTTTTCGTGTGTTTTCGAGCCTTTTTACACTAGATCCGAGCCTTTTCATTCACTACCCGAGCCTTTTAATGAAGTGTTCAAGCCTTTTCATACACTGACTAAGCCTTTTCATACACTACCTGAGCCTTTTAATGAAGTGTTCGAGTCTTTTCATACACTGCTCGAGCCTTTTAATACATTACCCGAGCCTTTTAATAAAGTGTTCGAGCCTTTTCATACACTGCTTGTGCCTTTTCATACACTACCCGAGCCTTTTAATGAAGTGTCCGTGCCTTTTCATACAGTACCCAAGCCTTTTAATGAAGTGTTCAAGCCTTTTCATACACTACCCGTGCCTTTTCATACACTTCCTGAGCCTTTTAATGAAGTGTTCGAGCCTTTTCATTTGTTCTCCGAGACTTTTCATTTGTTCTCCAAGCCTTTTCAATAAGATTTAAAATTCACACAACCAACTTCAGGTTTACAAAAGGCTCGAAGAGTGTTTCAAAAGGCTCAAAAAAAGCATTTAAAGGCTCGGAAAAAGCATTAAAAGGCTCAAAAACCCAGATCTTCATTGTCTCCTACACAAATTTTGATAAAGCGAGCTCAGCGAGGAGCTTGACCCCCGAATGCGTCTGCGTAGCGCCACAAAACTAATTATCCAATGAAGATGCATTGATAATGTTATGATGTTTAACCTCCACTAGAGGTCTGTTATATAGGAACATGAAAGAATAAAATCTCATAAAACTTCAAAGTAAGAAAGAGAATGTGTAAAGTAAGGGCATTTTTATCCGTTCACCATAATAGGTGCCTTTTAAACTTAAGTTATTAAAGTTGTGACTTTCTTACAAACCGGTCAAAAAGGTGACATTTCCCACCATTTCCACTACAATTGTAAATGGTATTTTTCTTGAAAAGTCTATTTGAGGAAAGACCTAGTTAGTTTAATTGGGTGAAATCATATAGAATGGTACCCAAAAACTTTGTTTAATTGGGTGAAATTCACTTGAAGGTACATGAGGACTAGACTAAGTAAAATTTGGAAAAGAATCAATTGAATATTTGAATTGAATGCAAAAATTAATGTTTTTAATATCTCAACATTAATATTTGATTAAAAATTATTAATTTAGGGAGCTATGTGATAAGTATGGCATCAACAACTACTACGCTTCTCCAGCACATCCACAGACGAATGGCCAGACTGAAGCAGTGAACAAGATCATAAAGCACAACCTGAAAGCTAAATTGGCAACCAAAAAGGGCAGCTAGGCGGATAAATTACCACAAGTGCTCTGGGCGTATCGAACCACAGAGAGGGGTTCAACAGGCGAAACCCCATATTCCATGGCTTATGGAGCTGAAGCTGTCATTCCCGTGGAAACATCATTCTCTTCACCAAGGGTACAACTCTTTCAGCTAGAAATCAACATTGATATGCTAAAATGCGGCCTAGATGAGCTAGAAGAAAGAAGAGAGCGCGCACAAATAAGGAATACTGCGTACCAACAGAGGGTAGCCAGATATTACAACTCACATGTACGTGAAAGAAGGTTCTCGCTGGGCAACTTAGTGCTGAAAAGGGTGAACCCAGGAACAAATGACAAAGCTGCAGGGTCACTCGCAGACAAATGGGAAGGGCCTTATAAGATTACGGGCATAGCTGGCCACGGGGCATATCGCATTACTCGAGAAGGATTTGGCGAACTACCCCGTCCGTGCAATGCGCAGTACTTGAAGATATATTATCCTTAACATAGGGGTCAAGTTAGAATTTTTTGAATTCCTTTTATTTTTTCTTAGAACAGTTTTCGTTTTTAGCATTTTCTTTATGACTATGTCAACAAAGTTGCAGGAAGCATTCAATAAAGAGTAATTTATTACTGAGAATGAGCGGTTTCACTCGCCAGTCACAAAAGGCACTCGCCATCATACCTTGCCACTATCACAAAATAGCAAGCTTCATGCTCGCAGCAATGAGAAACTGGCGAGAAACGAAATCCCAAGTTACAAAGATTGGGAGTCGCCATTACGGGAAAATAAAGTCCCCATAGGCGAGAAAGCCAGTTAAACACAGTAAAACAAGAGGGAGACGTCCCAATAAGATGCCAAAATTCAGCAATGGCAGCTGAACAAACAAATAACATGTTAAAAACTTGGTGCATAGTCGGATACGTCCTGACAAACACTGGGTATGCCAAAATGCAGCAATGGCAGCTGAATAGAGCTATAAAATATGCTAAAAAACTTAGTGAAAAAACTAAGTAAAGCCAAAAATTCAGCAACGGCAGCTGAACAAAAAGAAAAGAAGAAGTTTATAACTTGAATAAAAAGTTATTTACAATCAAAAAATTACAAATAAAGGTACAAAAAGAAAGTAAAGTTTACAGTCCTAGACAAAAATACTCAACCAGCTGCAGGAGGGCCCTCGCTGTCCTCCTCATCTTCAATCTCCTCTTCTGAAGGCCAGATGACCTCCTCATCCTCTTCTGGCATAAAAGGCTCATAATCCCTTCCAGCAACAGGGCCCAAGTCAGGCTCAGCACCAGAACCAGAGAAACTGCCTTTCTGACCCGAATAGTAAGTATTAAAAGCGCGCTTGCTGGGGATCTCCAAATACATAGGATGAGGTTCAGTCCTATTATAACGGCAGTGGGCTCTCCATCGTTTTGTCTGCTCTTTAATTGAGTCCACCCCATTGGCCATGTGTTGTTGAAGAGACCTGTCGAAGCGCCTCAGAGCTTTATCGTTTGAGTGATCCTTCATGGCGAAGAACTTTTTCGCCTGCCTCATGCCCTTTTCAAACTCGCGCAACAACAGCGCATCATAGGCAGGTGATCTCTTGAAGCGATCAATCGCTTCAACCTCCAACACAGCCTTGAGATCATTCAAAATGACTTCATGCGAGGTTAACTGGTTGCGCAAGTCCAAAGCCTCGCGTTCAGCTTTCTGTTTCGCCTCCTCAGCCAGTCGCTCAGTCTTAAAGCATGCTGCGAGTGATTCTTGACTAGCAGAGAGTTGCTCTCGCAGCAAACGAACTTATTCCTCAGCAGCACCTAATTTCTCTTCAGCGGCCAGCTGAGCTGAAAGATAACCATCCGCGGACTCTCTCAGCTGAGCAAGCTGCTGAGTGTGGTTTTCCTCAATAGAAAGCTTCTCAGCTGCCAAAGTAGAGGTTTGTTCCTGCAGATGCCTCACGTCCTTTGACAAAAAATTTCCCCGCCTGTAGTTGTCAGCCAACTCGGACAACAACTGAAAAGAAAAAGCAGAAGTCAGGAAACGCAAGAACAAAAATTTTAAAGCACAGCGAGAGACTCACCAGAGAATGGCAGTTGAAGAAAAATTCCATTTTTCTGTTGCAGGATCTTTTCTTCAGCTCCTCCCAATCCTCACCGACATAAACATTATTGTTCATTATATATGTACAAATCTCAGCAGCTGTAAAATCCGAAAGGGAGACAGTCTCGACTCCCTCACCAGCCTTAGTTGGATCAACGGGAGGAGCTTCATGAGCAACGCCTGAACTAGACGCAGTAGCTTCATCCTGTCTCGACGACCCCGGTTTCTCAGTTGGCTCCTTTCGACCAGGTGGTCCAGGCTGACCAACAAAAGAAGCACCCGGCCCATCCGCGATTGCCGAAGGAGGAGTCGTGCTGGCTTGGGGAATGGTAGAAGTATCAAAATTATTTGCCCCCTCCGGAAGGGGAGACTCCACCAAATCTGGTCTCTCAACAGAAGCCCCAGGAACAGTCGTCTCAGCAGAAGGAGCCTCGGCGAGCACAGGCTCTTCAGTGACTTCCTCATCTGAAGAAACAACGTATTGCACGACCCTTGACGCCCGTTTTAGAGGTCGAACAGTGTGGTCAGGTGTACCCTCTGCCGGACGTTTGCCTCTACCAGGTCTGGGGATCAGGTCGCTTGAAGGGTCTGGGGGAATTTCAGGAACATTTACATCAAAAATGGGGATTTCGCTAGCCACCCCTGAAACCCCCACCTTCTCTTTTCCCTTACGATTGGGGGCTGTCGCAGTAGGAAAAGTCGCAGCAGTACTCGCAGCAGGAGTAGCGGTAGCAGCAGCAAGAGTACTCGCAACAACCTTCAGGCGAACAGGGGATGGCCCCGACTCGACACGCCTCCCATCAACATTACCAACCCCCCTGAGGCACCTACTTTCTCCTTGCCTTTACGGCTGGGGGTAGCAGCAACAGTTGCAGCAGGAGTATTCGCAGCACTCTCTGCATGCATAGGGGGTCGCCCAGACTCAGCACCTCCCCTAGAAATATCACCAGCTTCCTCATCGTCTGAGTGATCATCACCATCAGGGCCAGCAATTCCATCCTTAGCCAAACCAGCAGCATGCCTTTTGCTGGTAGCCTCGGAATTCTTCACCGCCCGGGCTTGCAAGTCACAAACGGTGTCAAAGTCACACACTGCAAGGGAAATAAATCAAGTGTCAACTAAAAGAATAAGACGAAGCAATAAAACAAAGAAGGAACGGATCAAGACTTACAGCGGGGAAGCCTTGCATGTAGGCGTGTGAAAATTTCCAGAGAAATCATTTTTTCCTCATCCAAGAGGAAGGATCTACCCCTTGAATCCAAAGGAAGGACAGCCGCCGCAGCGAGGTGAGAAACCTCCCTATCCATCAAAGCGGGGCCGCCTTCGACCAGGCTTCAGGAGATGTGAAATGCCTGGGAACCTTCCTCGCTAAAAGATTACGGCAACTGAGAGCTAGTACATCTCGACCCCACTCGCCACCGGTGAAAAATCAACTGTTTTTCCACCTTTTGTTTGAAGTAGGGAAGCCCCAGATGAAACCCTTCTTCTTCTCATCACTGGAGACCTCAACTTGACCAGGGTTCGCCACACCCTCAGGAATCCAGTTCTCCACCGGCGAGGAGAGAAGAAAGTACGTGCCACCATTGCCCGCCTGTCTTAGAGTATAAAAATGACGGATCTCGCGGGGTGTAGGAGGCCCATAACCCTTCAGCTTCCACATAAGGCACAGGCACATCAGTATCCTGTAGCTGTTTGGAGCAAGTTGTGCCGGTGCAATCTGAGCCTCGGCGAGAAACCTCACGATAAAAGGCTAAAGAGGGAGGGTAACCCCACAGCTGAGCATGGCTCCGTAAATGGCGACTGCATTTTCGGGAGGATTCCACACAGCCCGGTTGCTGGGTAACATAAGAGTTACTGAGTCTGGAATGTCGAAGCGACTCTTGTATTTACGAAGTTCACCCTCGCCGACTACATTTACTTCCGTATCAAAAGAACACGGAAGAGTTGGCGAGAAAAGCAGCCTATCCCTCCGATGGTCTTCAACATCAGAGTCAACAATCGTTTGCGCATCCAGCAGAGATTCACGTGGAGCCCTAGAGGCGCGTCATTTACTGCTTGTGGTTTTAGGAGATCTCGGCAATGCTGGAGAATCACTGTTAAAAGACGGAGGAGAGATGTCAGGATTAAAAGTATCCTCAAAAGATGGAACATAAACAGAAATTGGGACCGGAGAATCCGGACGAAAATTACGAATCAGAGATTCAATTTTGTCCGCAGTACACTTATCACTAAGCTCCATAGCTTGCATCATCCGATTAAAAAGAGAAGAGCGTAAGGAGGGATCCATAAGAACTCACCAGGAAACCCTAGGATCGGAGGATAAGCAGAAGGTTTGGGAAACGCTGAGAAATCACCACGATCGATTTCGAAGCAAGTTGTCTGACAGTAAGAGAAATAAAAGAAATTTTATGGCAGAAACTTCTGAGGGAGAAGAAATGAGAGACGATGAAGGAGCTCTGTTTTTTGAGAAAAGAAATTAATGGAGATATGAGAGGATAAAGGAGAAGAAGAAACGTTTAGGCGTCAAAAGGGGGAACTTCGAAATTCAAAAATAAAAAAGAAATCAAGTAAATGATATGCAATTAATGAGAATGACGGCTACAGTAACCAGCCACAACAGCCACCACCAAGTAAGGGACACGTGGCATCTCGGGGACAACCAAGCAGTCAGAATGTCCCTTCGTCTGTCAAAACAAATGGAAGCGCTAGAAATCACGTGGCTCAAATTGAAAGCTTACACCAGAAGAATCAATTAAATGAAACAACGCGTGGTAAAAAAGGAAAGAGTGAGTTATTACAAAATGCGCCGAAATCTTATAAACATAGATATAAATACTGCTCACAGAGGCGAACAAAGTGAGAAGAACAAATCATTCGCTCAACTCGAAGTATTTATAGGGGTATTGTTGTGTGTATAAATTCGCCAATCTGACACGTCATCAAAAGAGCCGACGAAAGACTGCCACGTCACTCATTGACCGGGTCAAGGGAGTCAAAGATATGATCGCCGAAGCTAGATACCTACTCGCCGAATGAAGGAATGTGCTCGCCAAAGATACGATATCTAGAAAGTGAGGGTACTCGCTGGACCAGTACACTGGGTCTGAACCGACTCGGCAAAGACACAGAAATAAACCCTAAAAACTTTTAGAAGACCCAGAACAACAAGGAATCATAAAAAGGAAAGTAGACCTGATCCGTGACAAGAAAGGATCCTAGTACGAATCAAAGAGGGAAACCTTTCACCCACACGGCTGAAAACAAGGGGAAACCCTAATTAAACATGTATAAATAGAACCACCTATCCCATGAGGAAGGGGTTCAGAAATCTGGAGAGAGAAAAGAGAGCAATTGTAAGAGCGATCTAAGCGTGTAACAAGACAACGAAAACCTAGTATTATTCTTCTGCCCTCAGGGGCGCCGTGGTTTTTTCCCATTCAAGGGTTTTCCACGTAAAACTTGTCTTTTGCATGTGTTCTTAATTTTCTTATTTTATATTAAATTGATATAATTGTTGAGTGCGTGGCAATCCAAATTTCACCGTCAACAAGTTCAATTCACTCTACAGCTTCTTTTCTTTGATTCTTTCTCTACAATTGATATTCCCAGCTTCCTATGCACATCCAATTTTAAATTTCTACTACCTTGGTCGTATGATAATAATAATATAATGTATACAAAATTACTCACTTCACATCAGCAGCACATTCTACTTAAATCAGAATTTAATTTACCGCAGCTATTGTTGATTTTGGCATGACTATACTTCTCATCTTGACTTATCCAATAAACCATATTACCAAGCACTTACAACAATATTGCTATTGTGAAATTGCCTACTTTCTATTGAGAGAGCTAAATGTCGAAGTCTAGCCGTGTCATAGTCAACTGCTACCCATAAGTTAGCTTCATTATTATCAGGAGTCTATGTATTTATTTCTTTGGTGTTTGGCCACTATAAAAAGATCCCTTCAGAGTGTTTTTTAAGGCTAGACTTGCTAGACTAAAATGAATAAAAGAATATCGTAATTTTCCAGTCTTCTTTTCTCTACTTCTCTTGTTTCCTCTTCTGGTTCTACATCACTAAGTTTGTTATTAGAGAGTTTTAAGCAATGAAGTTTGAAAGAACCTTGCAATTGTAAATGGTATTTTGCCTGAAAAGTCTATTTGAGGAAAGATCTAGTTCAAGAACTTAGTTTAATTAGGTGAAATCATATAGAATGGTACCCAAAAACTTTGTTTAATTGGGTGAAATTCACTTGAAGGTACACGAGGACTAGACCAAGTAATATTTGGACGGGGAAATCCCAGGTTTCTACAACATCACTCATCGCAGCTTCTTATGGGCAAAACCGTTAAATAAAAAGTTAGCGATTTGTTATCTTGTCAAACCCAGGGTTTCTACAACATGACTCATAGTAGCTTTTTAAGGGCAAAACCGTTTAAGTAAAAAAAATTAGCGATTTTTCATCTTGTCCTACCCATCGTAAACAATTTATCTTCTAACATCTGACATGTTTCTCTTCTTCTTGGAGCTGGTTGCTTGTCTCTCTTGGCCAAATGGGATCAGACCACCACTTGTATATATTATTATTTTGGAATTTTTAAGACCTATATTATTTTTATGAATTTTGCTGCCTTTTATTTTTAAAATTGCTTCAAAATATAAAAGAGTGGCGATAATGACACCTCTCAAAAACTGTATCTACACCCCTTTCGTAATTATACCTATCAAAATTTTTAAAAAAATCTCTAATTTGTAAATAAACCCCACTTAATGACAAAAATACCCTTTTTTTAATTATACTGTATTGTATTTTTGTAAGGTTACACCACATATGAATATTATTATGTTATTTAATCAACTTTATTATTATTTCTAATTTTTGTTGTTACCTTTAATTCTCTTATTATTCTTTCTCTTCCCTACTTCTTTTCTCTTCTTGGTTTTTTTAAAAATCAAACTCCATTTTTCATTAAAAATCCATTTTAAGATTTATTATTATTATTATTATTATTGGGGAACCACTTTTTGTTTGAGAGAGTTGTAGGGATGCAAGATTTGTGTCATATCTCAAGTGATGTGGAAGTAGATAGGTGTTAAATGATACTTAAAAAAAAAAAAAAAAAAATAGGTGTTCGATGAAATTGAAGAACAACTAATATTTTTTTGATAAGAAAAAACATGTAATATTGATAAATAAATAAAAAAGTATGAAGTGTGTTTGAAAGAAATAAAATAAAAAATAGATAATATAGTTTATTTAAAAGTCTGTTTATATACATAATGATTTTGTTATTCTAATATAAATTAATTTAAAACTTCAATTTTTCACAACCAAATTTGTCTCACGATTTTGATTCATTTTCCATACTTAGCAATCAATTTGTATTTCCCTAAAAGAGATTGAAATTATATTTAAAAGAGAATCTAGTTTATTAAAATGGAAAGAGTTTTTATGATATATGTTAATATCAAACCATTAATATGAATTTTTTTTTTTTTTTTTACAAAAAATCAAAATAGGAAACTAATTAATAATTATTTGTGGGTGTACTAACAAACAATTAGTCCTCTTAGTAATTTTACTTAAAGGTGTTATTGGATTTTTAAAAATATACTAATTTGGAGTATACATACGGTTTTTTAGGGGTGCAAATATCGTCACTCAGTAAAGAAAACAGTGTTATGAAACTAAATGAAAATATATAACGAAGCACAAACGAGACTTTTTTAAATATAGGCCTTATAAATTTGCTAGCCAACACACACTGACTTGAGTTGAGAAATCCAAACTAACTAGCAAGTCTGGGCTAAAAAAAACCCAAACAAGATGTACTTTTATCATCAACAATTTATTTATTTTTTGATTCTTTTTCAAACAAGCTTATAAAAAAAAACATATTGAATTGAAACCAAAGCTATCAGAGGGTTGGTTTATGAAATGTTGTCCATGACATCAGTGATGAAACGGCCCAATGAAGAGAATGAAGATCCACCGTCCATCAAGGTCTTCCTGCTCATCGCACTCACCTCTTTGACTCTCTTCCTTATATCAGTATCACACTCCATCAAACACCTGATTCCTCTCTCAATCTCCTCGGCGGTTACAATCATTGTACTCTCAGTCTCAGTCATAAAACTTTTCCTGTAATCCATTTTAATCTCCACCGCTAATCCTAACTCTCTCACTAACTGAAACGCATTGAACTGTTGCTCAGCGTACATCGGCCACGTGGCAATTGGAACTCCAAACCATAAACTCTCCAGCGTAGAATTCCACCCACAATGCGAAACGAACCCTCCGATTGCCTTGTGGCTCAGCACAGCTACTTGTGGTGCCCAACCAATCACCTTTCCGATTCCAACCGTCCGATCCATAAATCCCTCCGGCAGGACATCCGTTAGATTGTCGTAATCACTTGGCATTACAAACCTACCCTTATCCTTATCCTTTGGAGGCGAATAGCGTAGAGACCACAAAAACCTGTGTCCACTCTGCTCAAGCGCACACGCTATCTCTTTCACTTGATCCTCACCGAAGCTTCCCATGCTCCCGAAGCACAGGAATACCACAGATGACTCTGGTTGACCATCAAGCCATTCCATGATTTCTGCTTTTTTGCTCGTATCGTAATTATCACCGTCTAGATTCAATATGGGACCGACTGGATACATAGGCGGGATTTCTGTTTCTGACGAAGCAGCAGCGTTGACAGCATAAGATTCCAGCTCAGCAAACGTATTTACCAAAATACCCTTAGCTGTCCTATACCTTCTGGTCTGTTCGTACAGATACACGGCCCAATCTATGCTTATCACCGTAGTAGGCATAAACTTAGCATGAATTGGTTTCGCAAGACTCGGCACTACCAACTCAGTATCCGAGTCTTTGAAATCAGTGATGGGTTTTTTAAGCTCGTCATGAAGAAATTGGGAGTGAAACATGAGACCAAGAAAAGCTGCACCAGAAGTAAAGTAGATATAGCTAGGTACACCAAAATCATTAGCGACATCAATCATGGAGGTACAAAACATGTCGAGTACAAACCCGGCAAGTTTAGGTGAGTCGGGGAGTGACATGGACTGAGTGACTACTTCCTTGACATGGGGTTTCTGGCTTTCGATGAGGGAAGTGAGAACGGTTTTGGGATCTGAAGATTGATTAGGGAGGTTAATGAATTTGATACGATCAAGTGAGCGAGTGTAGGTGGGGGTGATTTTGGAATTATCAGAGTTAGGGAGGTTGATGATGAAGACGGTGATGGAGAGACGCTGGTCGCGGTCAACGAGAAGCTTGGCGATCTCCACCGTCGATCCAAGGTGGCCGACACCCGGTGAAGGGATGAACACAAGCTCTACAGCTTTCTGCATTCGAATTTGATTTTTTTTTTTCTTTTTAATTAGGAATTGAAGTTGAGAGATATATACAATGTGATAATGTTTACGGTATATATATATAAACACCGGTGGCTCAAGTAGTCAACTGAGTGATGACGTCATTGCTTAGCTTTGCTGCTGAGTGCTGATAGAGAACCAATGCGAAAGTATAATACGGTAGAACTCCTTTAAATTAATATTCTTAGGACCCACCCTTGAGTATTAATTTAGAGAGGTCATTAATTTGAAGGGTTTTACATTGTAAAGTGTTATTTTATCCTATAAAATGTGTGGAAGTCGGTTTTCTTATTTAGGGAAGGTTCATTTTTCGGGATTCCTTATTTAGTCGGTTTTCTTCTTCAAGAAAAATTTCCAATTCCATTTAGGAATGTGATTACTTAGAAACCAAGGATACACACCCTATAAATAGTGAGGCTTATTTTTTAGTTGTATATAACAAGAGAGACCTCAAGATATACCTAAAAATTATATTCCTAACAGCTCCTAAAAATTTTCTATTTTCTATTTTCTATTTTCTTTATTATAACAAGAGGACAATTCAAAAGATGAAGGATTAAGTCAAAAATATCAAACATGGTGGCATTGTGCAATCTAGCATCTTAAAGTACTTTTCTAGTTTTTGATTATTATGTAATATATTTTGCACTTTTATGTAATTATTAATTTATACAATAGTTAGGACCAAAATTTTACACTGGGTTTCAAAAAGAAATTATTAATTATTACGATAGAGGGGTTTATTAATTTTTTACATTGGCCCGAATCGGGACCGAGATTTTTTATTAATTTAGAGAGGATATTAATTTATAGAAGATTAATTTACAAGGGTTCTACTGTATATATATATTTTAAAAAGCCTGTAGATAATGGCCAAATTTGATTGGTTAGATACAAATTAAGATACATTTTTTTACGGATTCAAATCAACTGTCCAAAGATGGTGTCTCAATTCGGATCTAATCAATCAAATTGGGACATG
Source organism: Acer saccharum (assembly GCA_030490815.1). NCBI lineage: Eukaryota > Viridiplantae > Streptophyta > Magnoliopsida > Sapindales > Sapindaceae > Acer > Acer saccharum. Next base: position 23,210,329 of record CM059875.1, read on the forward strand.
TATTTACATTTAATTATTATTTTTTCAACTTCTTCTATAAATGTAGATATAAAGTGGGACACGAATTGGGTTAGTTAGACACAAATTGGGACATATGATCAACTGATTTGAGTCCTTTTTTAACGGTTGATTTGGACCTTTTCTAACAGTTGACTTTTGATGCACCGCTGAATCTTTTCACATCATTCATGCAACGGCTCCTAACCTGCCACTTGGCAACAGGAGATAAAATTAAGATAGGATTGTTGTTACTTGGTCCAAAAAATTTCTCCAACGTACACCCATTTTGACGAAATGTTTTAATAACTAAAATGTTCATAAACTAAATTAATTAAAATAACATAATTATATTAATAAATAATAAATTCTCTCTACACCCATTTAAGTTAAAATGCACTACATCACAAATCTTAATATTTTCTTTTAACAAATCAAAACAAATTTCATCATCATGATTAAATTATAAAAATATACACATAAAACTAATAAAAATAAATTAAAATAGTTTGATCCTATATCAACTTGAAAATCATTGTCCAGCTGCTCCAGCACTTGCTGTAGAAAATAAAAACACCACAAAAATCTTGTCAAAACTAATAGAAAACCAAAATATATGAGCAGAAAAATATACAAAACTTTCAAAATAATAACTAATTCAATATAAACTCTATCAACCTAAAGTCCTCGGGAAAAAAACTAATTGCAAATATGTTTAAACTTTTGTGGCTATTTCTACAAAAGGTTGGTAAAAAATATTTTCCATTTCGAATCAATTCATGATTTCTATAATCCCCCACACTTTATGATCCATGAATTTTTGCTTTTAATTATAATGTTAACTATCAACTTCTCTTAACATATCCCAAGACCCAACAAGCTTTTATAAAAATCTTGAGTTCAGCAATCCCATAATTGAGCTTTATGCAATTCACTCAACATCTTAACAAGTTTCCCATGGTAAATCATCTACCAGACTAAAACAAAATTCAAAACCTAGAAAAAGAATCCTATGTACTTACACCAAAAAGAAATTATAGCTTTTAAATTCATCAACCAACAGGATTTTAGGTTACAATAGGAAAAAAGATATTAGCCTCATTATTTTTGAGCCGAAACTGTCTCTTTTCACCCACAGGCAACCTTCTTATTAGTTGCCCCGGGCTTGACATGAAGAGATAAAGAGAGCCATGGCCGCACATGTTCACTAAAAGTTATAGGGAAAGGACAAGCTTATAATACCAAGATAAACAAAGATAGAAAAAGTTATTAGTTTAGGCACTTCGGTCCAAGCTCCAAGGTGGTGTTGGTGTTTGTTTTTTTGTCTTGATATTAAAAGACGTTATTTGAATTAAGTAATATTTAAGACTATTTGAGATGATCCCACTTAAATATTAAGTAATTGTGAAGAGACTCATATCCGACGGTGGGAGTGTATTCTAGGTGATCGTGTTGGTATCTCATTACTGACTTGTCTACTTTTTCCAAGTCCTCTTGTATGCATATTCTTAAAATTCAAAGTTTAACTTCCGTCACTATCAATTTAACTTCCTTGCACATTCCTGGAAACTTCCCACGTGCCGTTCCCGTTTGGCATACTGACTTGACCCAGTCCTCTTGTATGGATATTCTTAAAATTCAAAGTTCAACTTCCATCACTATCAATTTAACTTCCTTACACATTCTTGAAAATTTAAGTTTTACTTCCACGTACTATTCCCGTTTCACACACAGGATTGACTCGTTAGGATGACCTGGTTTGGTGCAGTCAGAAATGACATAGTTAATAATTCTAAGTATGGACCTTGGGAGAGTTGATTTCAAGACAAATTTTGTGTTTTCTGCAACTCTCTTTTTTATATTTTGACATTAGAATCATAATATTATGACTCTACAGCTTCTTTTCTTTGATCCTTTCTCTACAATTGATATTCCCAGCTTCCTATGCACATCCAATTTTAAATTTCTACTACCTTGGTCGTATGATAATAATAATATAATGTTTGTTTGTTTGAAAATAAAGCCATTTTTCAACACTGTTTGACCCCATAACGAAGACAAGTTTTGTATCTAATACCCATTACATGCAAAGTGCAAAAATAAGAGACTATAATACAAGGTTTATAGTCTATAAATAACAGGAGTTTACGACACTCGTTAGACGGACAAAATACTAAAATGTAAAAACATCAAATTGAAATTTACCATTAAATCAAATTGACATGAATATTCTACTTAAATCAGAATAATTGTAGAATGTTCTACTTGCATCATATGAAGACATAATTACTGTTTATCATTAAGACATAATCACATAAGAGAGAGCATGCATGTATACAATTATTAGTTTATTACTGTTTATATTCTACTTAATTTAAACAGTAATATGTATACAAAATTACTCACTTCACATCAGCAGCATATTCTACTTAAATCAGAATTTAATTTACCGCAACTATTGTTGATTTTGGCATGACTATACTTCTCATCTTGACTCATCCAAATATCCAATAAACCATATTACCAAGCACTTACAACAATATTGCTATTGTGAAATTGCCTACTTTCTATTCAGAGAGCTAAATGTCGAAGTCTAGCCATGTCATAGTCAACTACTACCCATAAGTTAGCTTCATTATTATCAGGAGTCTATGTAATTATTTCTTTGGTGTTTGGCCACTATAAAAAGATCCCTTCAGAGTGTTTTTTAAGGCTAGACTTGCTAGACTTAAATGAATAAAAGAATATCGTAATTTTCCAATCTTCTTTTCTCTACTTCTCTTGTTTCCTCTTCTGGTTCTACATCACTAAGTTTGTTATTAGAGAGATTTAAGCAATGAAGTTTGAAAGAACCTTGCAATTGTAAATGGTATTTTGCCTGAAAAGTCTATTTGAGGAAAGATCTAGTTCAAGAACTTAGTTTAATTAGGTGAAATCATATAGAATGGTACCCAAAAATTTTGTTTAATTGGGTGAAATTCACTTGAAGGTATACGAGGACTAGACCAAGTAATATTTGGACGGGGAAATCCCAGGTTTCTACAACATCACTCATCGCAGCTTCTTACGGGCAAAACCGTTAAATAAAAAGTTAGCGATTTGTTATCTTGTCAAACCCAAGGTTTCTACAACATGACTCATAGTAGCTTTTTAAGGGCAAAACCGTTTAAGTAAAAAAAATTAGCGATTTTTCATCTTGTCCTACCCATCATAAACGATTTATCTTCTAACATCTAACATGTTACAATTTTTTTCATGCAACTACATTTCTTGCCTACATAATTTTGAATTCCTACTAACAGAAGTAGGGCTATAATGTTGAACTTAAGACACAAAGATATGATTTCAATATGGTGTTATGATGGTTGAATTGAATATGAAGATATAATTGAAGTAGAAAACGATTTTGAGATGAAATACACTATTCTAGATGGGATTATGGAAGTGTTTACAAAATGCAATTGCCTGCTAGCAAAGTAGTTGCTCTGAAGATGCTTTACCATTCGGAAAGTGAGCAAACTTTAGCTATGACATGTATTATCCAAAGCACAACTATGGAATTTTGAGAAACTTTATGGTTTTTGTTTGCATAAAAATTTAAAAATGTATGTTTTTTTATTTGAGGACACAGAAAGGGAAGCATGTTATATGCTCTTTGTAAAGGTGACGAAGTTGTTGAGTTGGATTAGATAGACTAAAAGACTGAACATTGTAAAAAGTGTTGCACATGCTTTATCTTACTTGCATCATAATTGCACACCAACAATAGAAATCACAAACAATTCGGACATGTAGTACTTGGTGTTTGGGTAACAATGAGGCAGAATTGTATGACAGAAGTATGAAGAATCACTCCATAGAACCTGAGACACACTTAGAAGACTATTGACGCAGCAATCAGTGGATACTCACAAGGGAAATATTAGCAGAATGACTACTCTTAATCCACAACAAGAAATTGTCCCAAAAGAAAGATAAGTTATATTAAATAATATGAAACAAATACAATAAACTGAAATAATAAGCCTATTTATAATAATTTCATCTTAAAACTAGTTAAATATTTTCTTTCCTACGATAAAAACAATTTAAACTAGTGTAGATAAAATATGAAACAAATCCCATAAAAAAAATAAAAAATCTTAATAAAAAGAAATTTCCCTAAACCGCCAACATTGAACAATAACTTCAAATGGAACATTCTAGTGGAGATTGGAGAATTGTCATTCTTTAAACACATCGATATTTCCTATTAAACCTTTTAGAAGCATCCATAAATCATTCCTTCTAATGAAATCTTTAGGCTTACAATCCAACAATTTTGGAGGTGGAAATCCCAAAGGCTTTACAAGATCACTTTTTACAACATTTTAAGAACAAGAAAGTTTTATGTTGTGGAGTTACTAGTTTGCCTTTGTCTCCTACCCATTGTAAACATTTACCTTCTAACATTGAACTTGTTACAATTTTGATTCATATAACTGCATTTATTTCCTATAAAAAATTTTAAACTTTTTTCTCCTTAGATACAAGGATAAGATATTAAACTTAAGACAAAGAGGTAGGGTTTCAATAAGGAATTACGATAGTTGAATTGAAAATAAAGATATAATTGAAGTGGGAAAGGATTTAAACATAGAATATAGTATTCTAAGTGAAGTTATGGAAGTGTTTACAAAGCGCAATTGCTTAGTGGCAAAGTTTTTGCTTTGAAAAAACTTTATCGTTTGGATATCAAGGAGTCAACTTTTGCAAAAAGTTTCAAACTAAGATTCCTTTATTATCCAAAGCACTTTATGGTTTTTGTTTGCACAAAAAAAAAAAAATGTTTATTTATTTATTTAAGAGTACATGGAACGGGAAACCTTATTAACTTCTCTATGTAATGGTGATAAAATTCTTGAGTTGGAATGGACTAAAAGAGTGAATAATACCAAAAGTATTGCTCACCAACAATTGCTCACTACGACATATAAAGTAACATTCTACTTCGGATTGGAAGCAGCCTTTTTTTATTTATTATTATTTTGGCATGGTAGAATTTTTACATACCCACTCATCCAATAAATAGTGCTCACCATGACATACCAAGAAACAAAATTCTATTTAACTCAGAACTAGAGTTAGTTGTTGCTAATTTAATGACTGCACTTCTACATCTCGACTCATCTAGAATTATACTAGTAGGCATTTACAAATACTTTGCTATCATGAAATTGCTAACTAGTATTATTCTACATTTCTACTCGATGAGCCAAAATGTAGAAGTCTAAACATACCAAAGTTCAAAACAAATGCATCCAGATTTGAGTTCGTTACAATGTTATGTTTGATATGTCACAATGAACGATTTTTAGTTTGCAATTATGTTGTATGCAAGATACAAAAAGTGAAACAATTTTCACTTTCTAAGTTTAATCCAACTCAAAATCTTCATAACCATTACAGAAGGCAAATAAAACCTTCTCCTTTCTATGTACATATAAATCATTTTTTTTTTTTTTTTTTTTTGTGTGCAGATAGAAACCTTAGAACTGCACAACATTTCTCTATTGTTTTTTGGATGATACAAGAAACTCAAATCAAAACGCTTAGTGGATGTTGACTTCTTACTTTCCAAACTATAAACTTTCATCAAAACAACTACTTTGCCACTATGAAGTTGTGCTTTGCAAATACTTCCATAATTCTTATTACAATATTGTATTTCATGTCAAAACCTCTTCTACTTCAATTTTTTTTTTTTTTTTTTTTTTTTTTTTTTTTTTTTTTTTTTTTGTATGCAATTTTATTATCATAATTCTATATTGAAATAATATCCCTTTTTTTTGTTACTTTTGTTTTAAGTTCAGTATTTTTATTCTAGTGTCCAAGGAGAGAGAAAAATCCAAAGGAGAAAAGAATCCAAAAATTACGCAAGCAAAAAATGAAGTTACACGAAGCAAAATTGTAACAAGCCAGTTGTTAGAAGGTAAAAGTTTAGATGGGATTTATAAGGAAAAAAAAAAGTATAGATAGGAAGGCAAATAACTAACATCTCCTCATTAACCTTCGTTACCCTTAAAATGTTGTGATGAGCGATCTTGTAAAAACTTTAGGATTTCTCCCTTCAAGTTGGAGGGCAACTCAAAAGATTTTATTGGAAGAAATGATTTAGAGAGTTCTAAAACGTTTACCATAGTAAACATCAAAGTGTTCTAAGAATGACAATTCTCTTATCTCTAGTGAGATGTTCTTGCTGCTCAAACATTAAATTCTAATTGGAATAGGACCATTACATCTGTTATTAGAGAGGTTTAAATGATGAAGTTTAAAGTGCCTTGCAATTGTAAATGGTATTTTGCTAGAAAGGCAGTTGAAGGAAAGACTCAATTCTACAAGTTTTTTAGTCTCTAACTCATTGAGATGGACAAGACTATGGAACCATTTGTTTGTTTGTTTGTTTGCTTGTTTTTTTTTTTTCCAGGAAACTTAATAAACCTGAACTTGACTAAAGATTGGATAGTGTATCAATTAATATGTTGTGATACAATGCATTACCTAATGTTTGGACTCATCTTTGGGCATGCCTAAATCCTTATTGGCGTGAATGGTTCTAACTGCTAATTTCCGGGTGAATTATATTATCATCAGAATATAAAATTGAGAATGTATAAGAATTTTCCAAAAGTTTGATAACTTCTTTTTATTTTTTATTTTTTTAGGGAAAAGAATAACAGAAAACGATTTCATCATGAGGAAATTAACATATATTAAATACAAATATGCTCCATATATTTTATTAAGCAGTGAGAAAAGAAAAAGAACACTAGTTACCTGTTGGATCTTGGCATAAAATCAATCATGCATCACCTCACTACTAGTTTTCTTTTCTTATGTGTGATGAAAGACAAAACAAGGGTAGAATTCTTTGTCAAAGATCCTGTACAGTTGCCCCTTCAATTTCCCTGGTTCAATTCACATAGTTCAGTACGAGGCATACTGGCACAAACTGGCGGAACAGTGGATGAATCCAAGATCAATCCCCACAATTCAGAAGATGCTGAGAGATAATGATAGGGTGAATCTGGTCTCCTCGGGTTCTGCCGTCTACATAATATTTGTTCAAGTTACTACTATGACTGAAATTTTCAGAAAAAAATAATAAATAAATTTAAATTTATTAAATGAATTAGTTCTAAAACCCTATATGCAATCCCTATTTCCTGAACCTAAGGACAAAAATAGAGCAGGACAGCAGTCAAAGTAATGAAAAAGGAAAAGGAAAAATAAAAGAAACAAAAAACCACAGAGAACCCAAAGTAATCATTTTCTTGTTTATTTAATGAACATCAAATCTTGTAAACCAAGAGAATATGCTTTTAATTTTACTTGGTTTCTTTCTGTAAAATTTATTCCCAGCAATATCACGTTCAAATTTTCAATTCAAGTCATCTATCTTCTGTGCAGGTCTGAATTCGAAATCACCCAATTTTCTGCCTGAAATAAATTTCAAAGAAACAATTGTTAACTTTCTATTCACAAGGAAAGCCAAGCAGTTTAGAAGGTACCAAAAACATTTGAATGACAGAACCCAAGTGACCCAATATTTTAGAGAAGTTCTACTTTTCTTTTCTTTTCTTTTATTTATTTATTATTATCATAAGCCAAAAAGTATATTAAAGAACTACAAGAAAATGTCCACAAGGAAACTGAAAATGTTATAGAAAAGATTAGACAGTCTCAGGACACACCCAAACAAGACCTATAAATCTATAGAGACAACTCATCCCCCTCAATATAAAAAATCCAAAACTGAAATAAAAAAAAATCTCAATTTACTTCACCACAGTCGTGATTAAAGAACAATTCAACATGTTTCAATTCAGAAGAAAAAAAAAACAATGCTCACAAAGAGTCACAAACTTCTTGCAGTAAAGCTTTTTCTACTGACTTACAACAACCTCAATAAAATCACAGGTGACTGCACTGAATTTCACAGCTACATTTCCAATATCTTTAGACTTTTTTCTAACAAGATTAGACAGGTCACAGGTAGCGTAATCTAATTCTGGTATGGATGAATTATTACTTTGGTACGGAAAAGACCTCGATCCCATAAAATGCAAGACAACAAATGCTGACAACAATTATGAAGAGGAAAAAAAGAACCCCCACAATGGAAAGGTGCCACATTAACAATCAAATAAACAAACTCAAGCAAAAGGATCAAACACAAATATTCATACTGATGCAACAAAAAAAAAAAAAAAAAAAAAAAAAAACCAGCCCCATTGCTCCTGTTGAGCATAGTGTGAGATCTTAAGATCATTTTAAGTTAAAGAGCTGAAATTATGACACTAACGCAAGTTTGTGAAATGTTTATTGTAACTAACCTGAACAAATGGAATGAGATCCTTTTTAGCCTATTTGACCACAACCTATTCTGGCACAATCTCCATTATCAAGGCAATATCCATGGCAATCCTCTTCATAAAAAATACCGACCTGCTCCAGAAATCAGCCAGTAATTCTGCCACAATCCCAAATTGTAAGTCTGGACAAGCGGAATCACATTTAGAGATACCATGATATTTGCAGCCACCATAAGTACACACAAAAAAAGTGTAGCCATCCATCCGCCAATCAATTTTCTGAAGCTAGCTATCTTCCGTTTGCTTAAACATTGTTTAGTCTGCCATTTCCAAGATCTGTAAGCAATGTTCTGCTTCATTCATCAAACTTAAGAGATGAGTTCTGGATTTGAGTTTTGAAAGGCCCTATAACCAGCACCTTTCATTTCCATGGCTAACCCTTCCAACATTTCATGTATCTCATCGCTGTGAAGATGCTCTTCATCCTTGGACATAAAACAATTCATATGACCCCCAACCTCAATCCATGAACAACCAGTCTCTTTTCTCAACCCCCTTTCCCTCATCTCTTTCCTTACTTTATCAACATTCTTCCACTTTCCTTCATCTGCATAAATATTTGAGAGCAAAACTTGATATCCTGTCATGTTGTTTCTTGTATCTATTTCAAGCAACCTCTTGGCAACAACTTCTGCTAGTTCAAATTGTCCATGGAGTCTGCAAGCACCAAGAAGTGATCCCCAAATTTCCAAAACATTACCCTTTTCACCCAATTCTTTAATAAACTCATAGGCTTCAAAGACCTTCCCAACCCTTCCTAACATATCTGCAACACAACAATAGTGCTCAATTAAGGGCTGAATGTTGTATTCTCTCTCCATCAGGTCAAAGATTTGAAGACCTTCATCAACCAAACCAGCATAACTGCAAGCTGATAATACTGCCACAAAGGTAATTGCATCAGGTTCAACTCCAAAACTTTGCATCGAGTGAAACAAAGAGAGAGCTCTTTCACCCATCCCATGTTGACCATAAGCCAATATCATTGCAGTATATGTAACAGAATTTTTTTCAGGGGTTGTAACAAAAACATGTTCAGCATAATTAATCATCCCTGACTTGGAGTACATGTCAACTAGAGCAGTGCTCACAAAGACATTTTGGTCCAATAAGTGGCGAATGGAAAATCCATGGAGTTGCTTGCCCAACTCTATATTTCCCATCGGATTACAAGCTGGGAGCACTGATGCTATAGTCCTAGCATTGGGAGTTACATACAGTTCAAGCATCTGTCTAAAAGCAGTGAAGGCTTCCTCAACCAGTCCATTTTGAGTGTACCCAGAAATCATAGCATTCCAAGTGACTTGATCCCTGTCTCCAGTACCACTTTTCTCAAAAATTGTTTGTGACATCCTAATCAAACCAGATTTTGCATACATGTCTATAAGATAACTTTCCATTCCCTCAAATTGAATTCCATGCCTAAGAAGATAAGAATGGGCCTGCTTTCCAATATCCTGGTTTTTAAGATTTGATGCTGCTGAAAGCAAAGCAGTAACAGTCACGGAATCAATCTTAAATTGTTGCTTCTGCATCTCATACAATAGCATTAATCCTTCATCATCCAACCCATTCTGCACAAAAGCAGAAATCATAGTATTCCAAGATACAACATCTCTTTCCAGCATCTTATCAAAAACTTTAAAGGATGTATGGATACAATTGCACCTTGAATACATGACAATAACTGCATTGACTACAATAACTGGCAATTTTGCTAAATTCTTAATTATACAGGCATGCAGCTGTTGAGCCAAGTCCAGTTGCTGCAACTGTGAAACTGCACTTAAGGCTGACAGAAAACTCACTTCATCGAGAACAACCTCATCTAATTGCATAGCTTGAAGAAAAAGCTCAATAGCTTCAATGGGAAAATTATTCTGTACATACCCACCAATCATAGTGTTCCAAACCTCAGTATTTCTCTCCAAAGAACAGTCAAAAATCATCCTAGCCAAATCAACTCGACCAAGTTCTGCATACATGAATATAGCCGAACTAACGACAAACAAATCATTCACATATTCACTTCCCAATTTAACAAGAAATCCATAGAGAGCATTAGCATTCTTATAGTCTTCTAAACTCGAAAAAGCTGGGAATACATTAACAAAAGAAACGGCACTGGGTATAATTCCCATTCTGATCATCCTCCTAAATTGCATAACTGCTTCCGTGTATCTCTCAGTCTTTACATACCACGCCACCAAAGTATTCCACGCAACAACATTTCTCCTACGCATTGTATCAAAAACTTGACGTACTGCATCATACTTGGCAAAACCAAAATCAGAAAAACCAGTATAACCCATTTCATCATTTGTCGAACTCAAACATGTAGAATACATATTCAAGAGAGAGTTATAAACAATCCTACTAGGGTTGGACAAACCCCGAATAAAATGGCAATGCACTGCTTTACCTACCCTCAGATTACGAGTCTCGGCGCAGGCTTTGAGAGTAGAAGAGAAAGTGTAGTTATCACAGTTGGTGTGAGGAGAGGTCTTCTTCATGCGGGCATAGAACAAAATGGCTTCATGAGACATGTTGTTGCAAATGAAGCCGATGATGATGGTGTTCCAGAGAGCTGTGGTTGGGCGGGGAATAGTGTCGAACAGTTGGCGTGCCAGATGAGGTTGGCCTTGTTGACATATTTTGCTTAAGCGGGAACGTATTGTGGGAGTTTTAGGTGTTGGGGATGGTGGGGAAATCGAGATGGTTGGAGGGTGAGGAGGAAGAGGAGGAGGGCAAGTGGTGGTTGATAGTGCTGGTGAGAGTGGACGAGGTACAGAGGTGGCCATGGCTGAGTTTTCGTGGCCTTTCCTCCAACGGTTGTCGAGATGTGATATTGTTTGATTGGCAGTTGATGCTTTTTCTTCAATCTTGATGGATGGGTGTAAGACGTAAGCTTATCATTTGAAAAACTTATCTGAAATTATAAATATCTCAAGTTTGAGTAACCCCGTTGAAAGTCTTTTCAAAACAAAAAACAATACAACTAATATGGGTTAAATTAATAATTTTAATATAATAAATTAAATTATAAAATAATACAAATTTTCTTGTAAAAATACATGGTCTGCCCATTTCATAAAATAATATTTTACTAAAAAGTACCTATAGGGTTGAGATTGAGTATGGTTTCTAGAAATATAAGTGGAGCACATTTCTATTTTTTTTTTTCGTAATGCGTTTAAAAATCATGGGGTTGAATTTTGGTATTACAACAAGAAATTATCTAGTCATAGACGTTTAGAGTGATATTTTACTTGTAACATGTTCCAAAGTTACGGTATCATCATTAGCTTCATCGTCGAAAAGATTCTTAATGATGCCGTCAATATTTACCTTCAATATCTCTATAAATTAATAAAAATTAATTTATCAATTAATTCATGGATTTTTTATTTTTTTTTGGTTGTTAGACATTACTAACTACTCCCACAAGTGGGTGTGTAATCTCATACATCCTGCAATTCTCAACAAGAATTCCGATTTATTGGCAAAAAGGCGAAGAAATCAATTTCTCATTCCGTTCCACTCCATTCAAGAACAAGAGAAAGAACTAATGCCCCATTCAGGTATCTTGATTGAAATACCCATAAAGGGTATTTTCCGTAAAAATAGTATTCTTGCTTATTTTGATACAGAAGAAAGAATTCAGGAATTACTAAATATGGGACTATAGTGGTGGTGGGACAAGGAAATAATGGGTGTATATATATAATCAGAAATTCTATTATCAGTTCGAACTGATAATAGTTATATCAGTTCTTTGCATGTAGGCCACTGGATTAAGTCAAAGTATTTAAATTCAGTGGCCTACATACAAGGAACTGATATAACTTTTGTTAGTTTGAACTGATAATAGAAAGACTGAATATATAATTATATACACGGTGCCGGGCGTTGAACCGTGGTGGTGGAGTCTCCCTTTTGAGAGTCACACCACATTGGCAAGAGGCCCAATGGCTAATTCATGGACTTATATGGTATAAACGTTATTAATTTATAGATATTATACATAGTCTTTAGATTTTTCCATTTTTTTTTTCTTCTGAAATTTGGATTTTTCTTATTCTATTCTTGTAAAAACAACAAAATTACACATTGAAAATGTGGAAAAAACATTATATTTTAAATATAAAATAATTAATTAATATAAAATGTTAAAAACATTCAGAAAAATACTAATTAACATTAATTAATTGAAATATTAAATTAAAACAGAAAATTAACTATGAAATAAATTATAATTATCAGATAAATATAATAAATATATTTAAATTAGGATAAAATTTAAAATATTTCTATTACATTTTATTAAAATATTTCTACTATATTTAATTAAATACAATTTTAAATATTTAAATAAATATAATTTCAAATTGTAAAATTGCTACTCTGTCCATCTCTAAATAGCCATTGAAAGAAAGTTGAAACTCTTAATGAGGAGGCATCGCTCTCCTCCGGAAGGAAGGAGACCATACCTCCTCTCTTCTTAAGAAAGGAGGTGATGTTGTGGATTTGTGTTCGTAGGCATAGGCTGCCGGTAACCACATCTCTCAACATTAATTAAGATCCGAAGTTCGAATCACCCCTCCGAATCAAAAATTAAAAAATTTAAAAATAAAAAAAAAAGTTCAGAATTTAAATTCTGTAATTGTAGTTGATTAAAGAATTGATTACAAATACAATTCAAGTATTGAACTAAGGAATTTCCCAATGTCAATAATTAGGCAAATATTTTTAACTACAGCAGCAACTGATTTAATTATAGATCCCAAATTCAATTCAGCTAACCAAAAATATTTAACAAATTACAGTGCACTGCACTAATCTTCAGTCTTCAGTCTTCAATTACTTGCATTTCTCAAATAATTGGAGAGCTTCACAATTCACATGCGCCGCAGAATCTCTCTTCTTCTTCTTCTTCTTCTTAAAATGTCTTGAAGCAGCTTTCAGCAACTTACTCCATCCCTGACACAATATTTCATATATATTTTCATGAATCACTAAAAAAAAAAAAAAAAAAAAATCAAAAGAAACAAGAAGCCTGCAGATTATTAAATACCTTAGTAGTGATAGGCGCACAAGAACCCTTAACAGAAGAAGGTGGAGAGAAATCAGAGACCTTCTTCGTATTCTTCTTCTTGAAAAGATTAAGATTTATATTCAATGATGTTGTTGTAGTAGTGATTGTATTCTTCTTCTTCTTCTTCTTCATGCTCTTCTTCTCCAACTCGAATCCAAACAACCCGAATTCATAAGAGAGCTTTCTGGGTGTGATCAAATCCAAATCCATTGGACTGTGAGTGCGAGGAACCAGAGGAGACCATATCGAGCTCTGCGAGTAGTCGAAATCGAATGAAGAGTTATCTGGGAACTTGCAGAGAAGCTCTCTAGACATTATTGGCTGCAAATACTCCACCACTTTCGCATTCCTTATTATCAGACTCTCTCTTTCTTCTTCTTCTTCTTCTTTGTCGATATTCATTTTCTACTAGCACTCGAATTTGCAGAGAGAGAGAGAGAGAGACAAGGACCAATTAAGGTTGAAGAAGATACAAAAAAAGTGACCGTTGTAATTTGCTACTTCCAAAACAACGTCTCTTCCGGTCACGTGATTGAGACTTTTTGTGGGTGTAGAGACAGTACTGTCCCTTATATTTATGTACTTTTCCTATTCTACCCTTTTTAAATTTCTTTACTTATTTTTGAGTTTTATTATAAAATTATCATGGGTGCCGATATTGTTATATATAAATATGATTTACACACTCATTTTATAAGTATACCAATGTCTAAAATTTTAAAATTAAACCATTTCTTTAAGCATCAATTTTAATGTCAGTAGTACCTTTATTTAAATGTATTATTTATGTTAATATATTTTATTTGTAAACCCATTTAAATTATTAATACACTCCATTTAAAATATATATATCTATATATATATATATATATATATATATTATTTTCAGATCCAAATGTGAAATATTTATAAGGTTAAACATATAATGATCTTTTTTTTTTTTTACTAAATGTTTGCTTATGTTTTACTCCAACGTTGTTCATGTTTGGTTGAGAATTCACAAAAAATTAATCATTGTTCCAACTTTGTACGGATTGATAGTCAAAACAAATAACAATATACATGATTTTTCTCAAGGAAAAAAAAAAAAAAAAAAAACTCATGAATACATCAATTTATATCTATCATTTTTTTAAATAAAAAAAATTACCTCTCACTTTTTGTTTATTGATATATTTCATAAATATACATAAAAAAAATAAAATAAAATAAAAAGTAAAGAAATACATACATTTGTATGAATAGAGTCCTTTGAAAATTCTTTTTTATTACATTGTTATATGATAATTATGTAATGATGAGAGATTTTGATACTTGAAATAGAATTAGGGTTTGTCAAAAAAGAAAAAAGAAATATAATTAGGGTTTATAATAAGTTTTTATTTTTTATTTTATTTTATTTTATTTTTATGTATTACATAAATTCAGGGTTTTGGGGAAGGGGGACTTGAACTCACAATCTCGTGATGCAGATGTGAGGGTATACCACTGGACCAATTTCATGTCGTTTTTATTTTTTAAATAAAGAGATATGGTTGAAGATACGATGGATGTAATTAATAGGTGTACCGTGTGTCTGTGTACATAGTATTTGTTTTCTTGTTTAATTAAAGAAATTTGTTTTTATTGGTAAATTTGTATTTGGTATATTTTTATAATTAAATTTTTTAATAAAATATGGATATGTAAATCATATTTATGTGTGGCAATATCGACACTTAATTATCATTGATCTTTTTATGTTTTTGGAATCAATATACACAATTTTAATGATCGAATCTTCCTCCTCCTAACCACTTAACTCTGTTTATTATACTGTAATGAAAAAAAATTAAAAAAAAAACTCTGTTTATTATGTTTGATTCAATTTCTAACAGTATAAGAGAAATTGATGTCATTATTAGAAAAAAATTAATTGTAGAAAATGATAGCTTTAGATAATTCATTATTATTTTTGTAAAATGATTTGAATTTTTAGTTGGACACTGACGAAAAAAATTATGGCTTTAGTTTTTCTAATGATGCAACTTAAAAATATTAGTTAGAATTGAGTTGAGAATCTACAAAAGGAGAAAAAAAGTTATCGTTGGAGATGTGAATACAAGTACATATTGCCAAATAATGTGCGAGCAAGAAGGCAGCTAGCGTTTAAAAAAAAAAAAAAAAAAAAAAGGCAGCTACAAGCCTACGATGCCACGTGTTACCTCAAACCAGAAGAAACTAACACATACTTAGATTGCGTTAGGTGCATGAGATAAGATTTGATTATTTTTAAGAAATGAAATTGGATTGGATATGATTAGATTAATTATAATGTTTCACGTGTTTAGTGCAACATTGGATATAACTAAAAATAGTTATGTCTTTTGTTTGATATGTAATGAGATTGGACAAAATAATGTAGAGCTAATTACACAGAATTCCTCTCTAGTTTGCACTTTTATACGTGGAAATAACTTTATCGTTAATTGACATTAACCTCCCCTACTATTAGTCAAACTTGGTCAAACTTAACTGTTGACCAAGTTTGACTGTCAAAACTAATCAAGCTTATTTAAAAAAAAATTAAAACTTGTTTGTGGAGATATATTTATTAACAAAAACAAAATGGAAAGAGATTTAGAAATTAAGATCTCTTTCCAGATCAACTCCTTTATCGTGATAGGTGATGGAGACCATCTCTCAAATAGAGAGAGAAAGAAAGAGAGTGCAAGCTGTAAAGTGTGGATTTTTGTGAGAGAGAGAGAGAGAGAGAGAGAGAGAGAGAGAGAGGAGGTTTTGTGTATGTTTGTGTTAGAAGAGCGAAAATGGGAGAGTCTGAGGTAAAGCAATCGTTGTTCTAGAAGCACTAGGTGGGATTCTAAGAGTTCTAGGGAGAGAGGTTTTCGTTTCTAGAGAACTATTTAAGATTCGTCAAGCGTGATAAGCCTCTTCCTTATTGGTCCTCCTCTGATGTCAAAATTACCTATTGGTTCGGGACTCGTGGGAATCCACCTGTTAGGGACGGGGTTAGACCTACCATTTATGTTGTGGTATGAGGTCGATATCCTTTTCAATATCCGATTTAGTTTCGGTATGGTTACGGGATTTCAAGTCCCACCCCGCCCCATCCTCGTACCCCATTATATATATATATATATATATATATATATATGTGTGTGTGTGTGTGTGTGTGTGTGTGTGTGTGTGTGTGTGTGTTGAAGCACGTAATAACTACTTTCTCTAGATAACATAATTTTCCCTTATATTTTCCCCTTTTACTAACATAATTTTCCTTCTCTTTTTTTCCCTCCAATGAAACACTCTCCATTTCAGATCATTATATATAATATACCCACACTATTATTTTCATATTAGTCAATAATTTTGATATGATCTTTATCAAAAAGTCATTAAAAAAAAATATATATATATATTAATAGGATGGGGATGGTCTGAGGGATGGTATGAGGCAAAAAAACCGATCCCTTAATGGAGAATTCTCGTACCCGCACCGTTTATTTTAAGGTGGGTATTCATCGGGGATGGTATTTCTAATACAAATTGGTATTGGGGATGGTAATGGAAAATTCGTCCCTGACCCGTAGCATTGACATCCTTAGGTACACTCTTGGCAATGAGTTTTTTTCTGGTAGACATATAACTGTGAGCATACTTATAGGCTTATATCACACTTATCTACCTCATCGCTTTTTGTTAGAAAAAACAATGCAATTGGGTCAAATAATACTTACATGGCAAAAAGTGATGAGGTGGATGAGTGCTATAAGTATGCTCATAGTTATATGCCTATCCGAAAAAACTCGCTTGGCAAGTCAACTTGATACATATTTCCTGTAATGCCCATTTCATCTTTCTTAATTCTTGTTAGTATCACAATATCACATTAATTTCTCAATATATATGGTTATCTACCATTGAAGAAATTTGAGAGTCAGACTGTCAAATTAATAAACTAATGAGGAGTGCTAGATGCACTCTCTCAACCCATTCTCTCAACACACTCTCTGTTCATATGATGACACATGTACATCATTAACTTTTTCTCATTAAATTTGTAGCCTTTATAAATGACCTCATTTTTCATTTTATTTCCAATAAAAACCTACAACTTATTTCCTATATTACACTTCTCCTTTAACTTTAACATTTGCCATTTAATATCGGTTTATATATATATATATATATATATATATATATATATATATATATCAGGTGTGTGTTTTTTTTTAAAGACTCTACAACTTCTTTTATTTCTTGAGTGTACGGTCCCAAATTGAATTGTTCGGATATTTATTCTAATTTGATGGTTGTTATATAGAATAAATAAATAGTAAAATAAATTATAGTTAAATAGTTTAAAAATATATTATAAAAAATTCATATAAACCGAAAGAGTAATGCTATTTTGCTCAAATTTAATGTCCAAATGACGTGGCAACACTCTCGTCCATTCATTTAGATTATATTAGATTTGTTTGATTTAAATGAATGGATGAGAGTGTTGCCACGTCATTTGGGCACCAGATTTGGGCATCAAGTTTGGGCAAAGTAGCATTATTCAAACCAAAATTCATTATCTAATTTTTAAATTTGAGGAGAAGAACGTGAACCTCAGTTACCCTTATTGGGTCTACTCTAATTGTATATGTGTTTGAGCCAAAATCTTTACCTTTCAAGATTTAGCTAATGAAAATTTTTTTTCTCTCTCTATGTGATTAAACCAAAAAAAAAAACAAATGAATCTGGTAGATTGACACACAAATTAAGTCAAATTAAAGCAAATCAATTTTAAATTAAAAGATAAAAAATATGTAAGTATCTACTTAATAGCAGATATTTTTCTTTATTTTTATTTTTAATTTAGATATAGACACTAAGTTTTACTGATCTTATCTTATGAATGAATAATTTATTAATTTAGAGGGGTTATTTATTTATCGATAAATGAATAATTTATTAATTTATCGATAAATTAATATTCATTAATTTAAAAAGGATTTTATGTTTTTACTACTTTTTTTGTTTTAAGTTTTATGTTTTTACTTGTACATGTATTATACATATTTTCAATTAAGATACATAGAAGTTAATAAGTATTTACATATTAAAGGTTATCAAAGGTTTGACAAATATTGAACTATTTTTCTTGCCTCCTAATACAACATCAAAGATTCAACCATGCGATGCTGGGATTATTTTAGCACTAAAAATTCATTGTTGGCGTTGTTTCTATTCTAGCATCTTGTAGGGCTACAATGTAGGAGCAACAAATCCCCCAAAAAAATTAACATATTGAATGTTATGAAATTTATTAATGCGGCTTCGATCATTTATATGAAGACAACAACCTTTGCAAATTGTTTTTGACATTGCAAGATCCGTTCAAATGAAGATATGCCACTGATATGGCTTCTTAACCACAAGTTGGTGAAGATGAAGGCATCGATGGATTACGTGAAGCCATTTTTGGTCTACACTATAGAAATGTGATGGATGTTGATCACCTTTTGAATTATCCTAGTAAAAATGATATAGTGATGGAATCACCTACTGATGAAGAAATTATTCAAGGAGTAATGAATACGCCTACCGATTATTATGATCTCGATGATAGCAATGTTTTTACCAAGCGTTTCCCAAAAAGAGGTCTTTCAAGCAATAGTAACATTTAATAACTTCTTACTACAAAATGATATATATATATATATATATATATATATATATATATATATATATATACACACACCAATATGGTGTATAATTTGCAAAAAAATTAAGGATCGAATTGAGTTCGGTTTCGGTATAAAGGCAAAAGACTTTAGATGCATATTTTAAGAAAGATTTGAATTGAGAAAATAGAAGTTGTTAAGTTTTTTATTTTTTATTTTTTATTTTATTTTTGAAAGGAAGTTGTTAAGTTAAAAGTTTATTGATATGTATTATGAATTTTTATGTGTTATATTTTTTATGTAGTTAATCAATTATTAATTTATATATTCGTTGGGACCTAAAGGACTTTTAAAAAAAATTTATTATCTTATGCATTTAGCGAGGTTATTAATTTAGTACACATGCCCGAGTCGGGACCGGAAGATTTTATTAGTTAAGCGGGGTTATTAATTTATCGAACATTCATTTACCGAGGTTTTACTGTATTTATTTATTTTATACAACAACTATCAAGTTAGCCATTGATGTAAAAAGAAATGTTTAAGTAAATTTGGTAAAAAATAAATAGATATATGAGCAATACATATATTTAAAATAAATAAATAAACTGATATTAAATGATAATATATTAAAGTTAAAGAAGAAGGAAAATCTATGAAATAAGTTGTTGGTTTGCATCGTAAATAAAATGAAAAAGGAGTCTATTTATTAAAAGCTACAAATTTAATATGAAGAAGTTAATAATGTCCTCATGTCAATATATGAACAGAGAGTAGATTTGGAGAGTGGATTGAGAGTTGTATCTAGCACACCTCTAAATTAATTTGCATCAAGTAATAAATTAATAAAGCATTCGATCAATTACATCAACAATTAAAATTTTAGATATTTCATAAGGAGGTTCGTCAAGCCATTGTTTACGTTGTTTAAGGCTGATACCAATAGCAGCAATCTCGTTTGCTCCTACATTCGAATCAATATTCGCTTGAAAAGTCTTCACACTACAAAATTGTATTAACAAATAAGAGCAATGGTTGATGTTTGATGATAATTAGATTAATTCATCACCAAAAAGTGTTAGTTTTCAATCGATAAAACAAAAATTTTAAAATAAATTTCATTAACAAAAGCCGAAGCAGAATCGATTTGTTCATGTATATATGACGGACACGAACTTTTGCACGGCTGCAATCTTCTCTGCTATCCTTAAACTTTAGACTTTAAGTGTGGGTACAACCCTAATTTGTTAGTCCTTTTGTATATAGAAAGAGTACATAGAGCCCTAATCTGATTTTAATTAAGCTAGCAGAGGGACCAACAGATAGCTTCCTAGCTCCAATTTAAAATCATATCATGACTCACTAGTATTTTTAAATTAACTTTGCACTATTCCACTAAAAGCCAAAGCTGCACTCTAGTAACCCATGGCCCGTGTTATTATGTAAAGCCCATTTTAATTAAAACAATTTTAAATTAGAATTGGGTTTGGTCTTAGGGCCATTTTGGTATTGCTTTTGAAAAGTTAAAATCAGATTATTTTATAATTTTGACATAGAATAATGTTTGGTAAAACTTCCAAAAGTGATTAATTGATAACCTGATAAGTTTTGACAGTAATTTTGAGAAATATGTGGGGGTTACTTTTTGAAAGTGATTATGAAATAATCTATTTCAGCATTTAATAAATCTTTTAAAATATCATTATTATCATTATGAAATAAAGTTAAAATCATTTATATACCTTATTTCATCTCAAAATTAAATATTTTATTTAAATATTAATTTGATTTATAAAATCTTTTATTGTTCTTAAGGAATTTTTTTTTCTAATTTAAATATTCTACTTAAATATTAATTTAATATATATAATTAATGAAAAAAAAAATGAAATAGGGTCCTAAAATCATATATATTTTAGTCATTGTAACTAATCTCAGCACTTTTGCAATAAAATTACCAAACATATGTAACTGCTTTTGAGCTATATAATAGTTTTAAAAATACAATAAATTAAATATTTGTTGATTAACTTCATATCTGATTATTCCTTCAGCATAACTAACATTGATTATTATAAAAGTTACAGTAATACCAAACTAGCCCTTAGACCAATAATAACCACAAAATTAATCCTCTATCTATCGGATGCTCATAATTAAACTAGGCCCAAAATCATTGTCATGCCTTTTAATTACTTATTTATCCCTAAGTCACTGAATGCTCTAATGATCATTTTCAATACATCTATATTTGTAAATTAAATTTATAAAAATATTATTACCCACTAAACAATTTATTGAATAAACTGCATCCACAGATTTAAATGATCAAGTCCCGCAGAAAGCTTAGGCGAGCACCGGAATATAGATTCTATATTACAAATATATGTTCCTACGATCCATAAAATTAAATCTCCAAGCCATCGAGGTTTTGACCATATACAATAGGTTTTACGTTTTTTTAAGGTTGATACCAATAGCAGCAACCTTGTTTGTTCCTTGATTCGAATCAAAATCCACTTGACTAATCTTCACACTACGAAATTGTTTGAGTAGATAAGAGCATTTCTTAGCAAGTTTGTTGATGTTTGCTGATGATGAGATTATTTGTTCACCAGCAAGCACTCGTATTTCAATCGAATAATCTCCCTCTATTTCAAGGTAATCAACTCCATGCCTTATAGCCATAATAAGGCCATGCTTTAGTCCAACCAATTCTGCTTCTAGACGGCGGTTGCAATTTCTGACTGGAGCTGCGCATAAGCTGCTTTGAATTTGGCCTTCTGATCGCGAAGAATGATTCCAGCTCCTGCATTCTTAGATCCGGTAGCAACTTGTCCAGCAAAGTTGATTCGCCATGAGTCATCAGAGGAAGGAGTCCATGAAATATAATGATATAACACACCGTTGTCCGTATATATGATTTTTTGTGAAGTAATGAATGAACAATCTAAGAGAAAGAAAAAATTATTAGATCGAAAGGTAACCCTAGTCGGGAAGGGGGAAATTAGATTTATGGTAAGTTGGCAATAGTCTTATGAACTCAAGCCCTTAAATAATAAATCGTAAGGGCAAGCACATATGGGTAGGTGTTGAGTATTTGTTAAAAATAACCAAAAATGGGTCAAAATAATTTATTACATAATTAATAAATTTTGGAAAAGGAGATTCCATTTTCTATTTATGGAACAATAATATAATGAATACTTTTTTTGTTTTTACTAAATTTTGGGTAGGATTCATTTATATTTTTCTTATACATGTTATCCCTCGTTCTTCTCGTTTTTTTTTTTTTTTTCTCCGTTATAATTTACTAACAATTGACTAATGAAGTGACCATTTTCATGTATTTATGAAAATATGAGGACCAAGAAGCTAATATGTGAAGTCTATATGAAAAAGTGTTATTTTGTAATAATATAAGAATGGACCCCCTTTCCAGCCGATAGCCTTTTATGATGCTGCGATTCCAATCCCACTGGCAGTCTTTCGCGGTACTAGTACTGTTCCAACCCCTCAGCCAATAGCTCCAACGACTTTTGAACCTTCTCTTATTGTTCCTGGTGTGGAGGTCCAAAATATCGACACGTTTTATTATAAGTTGATTGCTAGTAATATAGGTAGTGGCGAACCCAGAAAATTTTACGAGATAGGGCATTTGCACGAAATAATAATTATATAAAAAAAATGTAAGGTTTATGATTTGTATTGGCTTGATTCCATTGCAAAACACTCTATGTTTGTATTAGTTGTTGCTTAGGACATTATTTGAAGAAAGGAAGCTTAAAAAGTGAAGAGCAACGTCTAGTGCAAAAGTCGTCTTCAAGAGGTGAAAATCGTCAAAGGTAAATCTTGACTTCCACCCTCTTGCAAGGCGTTAGCGCACACACACACAATTCATACATGTGTGTCCCTGCATCGTGATTCAAACATTTGGTATAACACATTCACACACTTCATAGCATGCTCATGCATTGATCTTGTATTGACAAACATTGTGAAATTGCATGCTTTGTGACTATCTCTTTGATATGGCATGTTTGTGTGAATATGTGTTTATTTGTTTCCATATTTTGTGTTTAGGACTTGAACATATTCTTATTTAATGCCTTATTGAGTTCCGGTCGTTTCGGTTACTCATTCATAAGGTTTCGAGTCCAAACAAGTTGACTATGCTACTTTTCGTTCTCATTTGTTGTGTTGACTTCATCATCGGATTCCGAGATGATTTCTCAACCATTTTTCAAAGTTGAGTAGTCGTGGTTGTGCGTGAGGGAGTCACGGTTCGTAATCCGAAAACGGATTCAAAATCGGAGGTCGGATGCTCAAGATATGGGCCGACGAACCGAGGGAGCGCGCGAGAGGAGTTGGAATCACGTGTGGCCACTTGGCCAGCCCGTGTGGGAGGCCGTGGGCCCCACAGGCAAGGGAACCCTCTGCTCCCGTGGGCCCCACGCGCCCCCCACGGGGTGGTGATGTGGCAGCACGTGATTCGCATCGTAAATTCTCTCCTTTTCCCTCCTTTTAAGCCAACCTCCTTCCCTCCACACTTAGAGATTTTTAAGAACACTTGATTTTCCCGCATCAGTTTTCTACAATTTTTGTTTACTTGTTTTGATCATATCTCTCTCATACGAACTCGAAATCAATCGATTCAAAAACCAAAATTGTTGGTCTCGAAGAGAGCTACAAACTCCAAGCATTTCCAGAGGCAGCGGACTTCACCATTGTTCTCAGTTGAGCGTTTTCCAGTCCGTGGTCAGTATGTGTGATACAACTTTTTCTTTGATCTTCTTTTGATTCTTACTATTTGATTGATGAAATTTGTTGAGAAGTATGTTAGATCACTTGCTAGGGTTGTTTGATCATTTGTTAATTGAGTTTTAGCTTTGTGATGTGTTTTGAACATATATGTGCTAAACTTGATTTATCATGAAATTGATTCTAGAAAATATATGTGTGATGTGCTTCATGTTATTTTCTATGTTTTATTTCATGATCTAAGAACTAGGTTTTTAGTGTGATATATTGAATATTCATACCTTTGTTCTTATTGATTTACATGTCTTGATTTCTAGATAATCTTGTGATTGTGTGTTGGAAGCATATTCTAGATTGTCATTGAACATGTACATTTTGCTTGATTGATCATCTAGCTTAATTTGTTTGTGTTTGCATCACTTGCATCACTTTAGATCATAGCCTTGCATTAGGTTGAAGTCTCTAGCAAAGTGAGTGAAGCTTTGTGGATAGAGCAAGGAAGTCTTGTCTAGGGTCGGGAGGATCCGGATAGGCAAGCATGAAATCTTCCTAGAGACGTGAGCATCTTGGATAGGAAGTTACTTTCTAGAGGTGTAGGATACATCTCGGATAGGAAGTAGGCTTGGTGATTCACTAGCCCGAGGGTAGATTAGGAGTTGATAGCTTGAGCGGATATCATGAGTGATAGCTTGAGTGTGTAAGTCCTTTTTCACATAGTGGATTGCTTTGCCGGTGGTTGTGGTATCAACCCGTGGATGTTTCCTCTTTGAGGTTTTACCACGTTAAAACACTTGTGTTCATTTTTGTTTTTATTTTTCTTTATCTTCCATATCTTACATTGATTGCATATCTTGTAAATTGATTAACTCTTGTATTAGTGAAATCAATTCATTTGCTAAAATCTAATCAAGTGTGCATTCTCTTTATTATATTCCGCATTATTTTTAAATTGGAAGAATTTGGAGCCTATACCTATTCACCCCCCTCTAGGTATATTTACATTATATTGCTTAAGGGAATTTCAAAAAATATTGAAAATTTAAGATCCTAATAAAATTAGTTTTTTTTTTTAATATAAAAAATATGGTATAATGAAGTTTAGATAAAATAAAACAAATATAATACTTACTCAAGATGAACTAAATAATCTTACATTGAAAAAGAAATAAAAACAAGAAACACAACATTAAAAATAAATAATAACAAGAAAAACAACATAAACAATGGAAAATTATAATCTTTATTCTTAAAAAAATAAATTACAATATAATTTTATAATAAGAAATTTTGTTTTGTATTTATAATGAATTTATTTTAAATTTATACAAAAATAATTGATTAATAAATCTAACTAGATATATTTTTTTAATTTTTTATATTCTAATTGTTGGTAAATTATTGATTTATTGATTCTAAATAAATTAAAACTATAAAATAAAGAAAAATACTGAGGATAAAATAAAATAAATCGTAATAATAGATGATTATTTTAATACAATTAATAAATTTGAGATTTTAGGGATTGATTGGATGTGTTAAGAGTTTTTTTTTTTTTTTTTTTTTGAAAATAGATGTGTTAGGAGTTAGGACCTAGGTATATCAAACTAAAACTATTAGAAATAAGAAAATTTTAAAATAATAATAAATAATTTAAAATTAAAAAAGATAAATTTAAAAAAATAAAGGCATTAAAAGAATGCAACAGCGGGCCTTGAACTTGTACTGTTACCAAGCTCCAAAAAACTATTACCAACTATGCTAACATGTTATATATAAATATATATCATGAACAGAAGAATCAATTTTTTTTTTAATATAAAAATTGAGGTAGGGCACAGGCCCCACACCTAGTCTAAAGGTGGGGTCGCCCCTGAATATAGGGGATGTTGACTCGTTTTATTATAAGTTGATTGCTAGTAATATAGGGGATGTTACGGAGACTAATGTGAATACCGCCACTATATTGAATACAAAGATTTCTCCTATTGTTCCAGCAAGGATTACCAAGATCAAGCATTCATAGATGATATTTTTGTTTGGTTGACTCTCTTCACTAGGTAGCTCCTATTCCATTGAAGGAGTTAGTAGATATCATACTAGAACACAAGATTCAACACATTTGATTTTTATGTTGGGAAGGGGTGGGAATAGGTTGTTAATCGATAATGTTAAAAAATATTTGATTAGTCAAAATTAAAACCAAATTACAATAAAAATCAAGTAAATAAACTACAAAGACAACACCACTATTTTTACTTGAGAAACCCTCCAACTGGGAAAAACCCACAAAACTAGCCTTACTAGCCACTTATGATAGTTTAATTACAACCTAAGTTGACAACTCTAATCACTCTTCTCAAGGATCATAACTTAAACTTATCTACCTGCGGGCCTTTTATAGTGATTCTTGACACTTCCTTGTACCACTACCACATGTAACTACAAGACTTAGACTCTAGAAGAGAATAAATGCCTAAGTGAACATGTATGAATGCTCAATGCAAATTTATGCTAGAAAAACACAAATATGCTTAACTATATGTGAATATAAACACCCACAAACCTAGCAACCCCAAGACAATGTCCATATACTTTTAAATATGCAATAAATGTGAAGTAAAAGAAAGAATAAGAGCAATAAATGATGTAGAGTGTTGTTCTTACCTAACACAAGGAGAGTTAATGAAGACCCATGCTTAATGATGCTTTAAACACACATGGATTTGAGGGTGGAGAG
Organism: Acer saccharum; assembly: GCA_030490815.1. Taxonomy (NCBI): domain Eukaryota; kingdom Viridiplantae; phylum Streptophyta; class Magnoliopsida; order Sapindales; family Sapindaceae; genus Acer; species Acer saccharum. The sequence continues at coordinate 23,237,005 of CM059875.1, forward strand.
TTAAAAATGCTATCTAGGAGGTTTCTCTCACTAGAAACCCTATTCTCTCCCTTAAAGACCTAATTTTCGGAGTTGGTAGTTGATAAAGAGAAAAAGAGAGGTTTATATAGCAAGTCTTGTCAAAACGTTGCGTTTTGCAAAAACCGCGTCGATCGCAGTGAATGCACCACGGTTCACACCACAGAACTAGGGCAACATACTAATGTGGCACCCACCATGGTTTTGTCACCGCAGTTTACATCCCGTGTAAGCAACCCACGTGAACTCTCTGGAATTCACTGTGCTGCGAACTGCGGTTCCCAGACCGCGTTCCATACCGCATAATGGTCACTGAAATTGACCGTAGTTTAAACAACGGTTTATCCAACCATGACACACTCAGCATAGATCAACTTTAATCTATCGCGGTCTATGTACTTCGTCCCAGACTGCGGTCTAGAGAAAATTTCTCTTTTTCAAGTGGTCAATTACACTTAAAGCTATATGAATGTTGTGCAAGTGTGAAGTGGGTGAAATGCACACTAAAAATAACACAAAATGAATGAGTTGTGAGTGTGTGCACTTAATCTCTTCAAGAGAACAAGTCACATAGTTTATACCTTTAAGCACGTCTCTTAAAGCTCTTGAGATGCAGGGAAGCTTTCCAGTAATGATCACAATAATCCCATGAAGAACCTAAATTACCCATACAAAAGAATCCTATTGTGGTTTCTCATATAAATAAGCCAATTACAAAATGTTGGGACTTACCACCCACTCACAAAAACAAGAAATAAGCCAATTACAAAATGTCAACATTTGAACACATTCTCACTATTACAAAGAGATACTTAAAAACTAGTCTTCAAGGTTTCCAATCTCTTGAGCACACCCGTGAGAAACAAATAACAAGCAACTTTTCCAAGACAACAAGCACATGTGAGATATTCAAAACAATGCAAAAAGAACATGCTCCCCCTAAAGAGTTACCCCCCGATGTAGCTACCTCCCCTTTATACACGAAACAATAATTGAAATGCTCCCCCTATCACCAAACTACTCCCCCTTTTTATCATAAGATAGACAAAGGAGCTTCCCATTTCGGGTCAATCCAAACAAAATCATGGCATATTGCAAATCCCAATAGACTTACTAAGTACATTACAAGAAAAACCATATTTTTTGACAGTCTTGACAGTAAACTTATAAAAATTGACATTCATTTTTAATTATCAAGAAGAGTTAATAGTTTTTTAGAATAGTCACTTATTAACTGTCAAATATTATTGATTGTTTCTAATAATTGTGAACAATTTTTTTTTTCAAAATTTATATATATATTTTTAACTTTTATTTATCTTTAATAACTTGTTTAAAACTTTAACTTCCTATTTTCAACACCAAACAAAATCCCACTTTATCTCAAAAGTTCCCGCTATCACATTTTCACTATATATATATATATATATATATATATATAAATCTTCTTTGACTATAACTGTTCCCATATCCTTATCTTAAAACTTCTCACAGCTTAAATTTCTATCATCCTTTATTTCTCCAATTATCCAAACATCTCTCGAATCTCTCATAAAATTTTGAGCTGTTTGTTGTAAGTGCACTAAAATCTTTAACATTTTTTGTTAGTACATTAAAATCCATAAAATTCCAATTTTTTAGGGTATTTATCTCACTCTTGTTGTTTTAGCAATTTTACAAAAGAAGATTATTAAGATTCAAATTCAAGTTCATTTTTTTTATTTTTTTATTTTTTATTTTTTTTAAGCTTCAATTTGGTTAGATTTCACAGTTGTTGTCATTAAGAAGTAAAACAGACTAGTCAGGCTTGAAGATTCGTTGCCAGGTGAGGAATTGAAATACTTTGAGTTGTTACATATTTGATGACTTTTTAAATTTTAATATTTTGTCAATTCTTTCCACTTTTCTAGAAGTTTTGTAATTTAAAGTTATTAATATTTGCAACATTCAAATCAATTTTATTTTATTACAAGCTTGGATAAATTGATTTAACTTGTTAAACATTTTGTTTGATATAAATTAATCAAATAAGAGTACAATGCTCAAATCGGGTTCAGATTATAAGAGATTATTATTATTTTTTATTTTTATTTTTTTAAAATCAAAATGAGCTTGTCTTTATATATTGTATTTGCTATAGAAAAATCTATTTTACTCTCTTGTTGATTTTCTATTTTTTTAAAAATCTAATTTATTTTACATATTATAGGTTTAACAATTGAGATTGAGCCAAAATTTTGGTTGAAAAAGGACTTAAGTTGCTGGTAAATGTAGACCTCGTAAACTTTAAATATTTTTGGAAACTTAATTTAATTGTATCTATTTTCTAGGTAAATGTATCAAATTTATTTGATTTGAGTTGGTTATTACTTGATATTGTGAATATGTTTTGTGTTTCTCTGTATATACATGCATAGTGTGTTGGGTGTTTGTGGGTATGTTAACAAAAAACACATCGAAGCTTGAAATGCCTTTACCAAAGTTTATGAGCTCAGAAGCTATAAAAAATCATGAAATACTTTAAGTTGTTACCATATCTAGATTATTGTGAATTTTTGGTATACTATTTCCAGTTTTCTTTGGTGGAAGTTTTGTTAATTTAAAGTTATTCATATTTGCAACATTCAAATCAAATGCAGTATCGATATGAATCTCTAAACTAGTATTGTTTGTTTTTTTATTTTTTTTTTATTTGACAAACATGGATCAATTGATTATTTATTAACTGCAACTAGATGAACTTTGTGTTCGAAACTACTAGTAGTTTTATATATACATCAATCGCAAATCAAGTACAAGTACGGTATTCATGCCATGTTCAAATTATAAAAAATTGAATTTTTTTTAATCAAAATTACCTTGCCATCAACCAGCTCATTTTCTTATGTGATAAATAGACTTAGCCAAACATATTGTATTTATATTTAATTATTAATATGATTTGAATTCAAGATTCACCTCAACTCCCTCCACAAGTCTTGACATTTAAGCTAATTGCCATTGGTTAACAAAACAATCCTGTGAAAAATAAAATAAAAATCATAACAATCTTGTTTTATAAGTCTTTTCAATTTAATGGTGTATAACCAAAAAGGCATACACTCGTTGTCTTTTCTCATTTGTTTGATCCAACTTCAAAAAGACTGAATATATGCTATTGAAACCTTGATGTACCCTCTCGGTCCATTTCTTCACAATGTCGGCTTTGCAAAATTATTTTTCTTTAACTTAAGTTTTGATTTGTTCCTTTCCTTTTTAATATTATTGGTTTTTAAAAATTATTTCAATAGGTACATATCATTGCTAAATTAGTTCAATTTTATTTATTTGTATATAGTACTTGCTATAGAAACATCTATTTTACTCTCCTATAGATTTTTTTTTTGTCTAATTTATACATTGGTTATTTTCTGTTTACATATTACAGGTTTGTCAATTGAGATTAACCCAAAATTTTTGTTGGGAAAGAACGTAACTTAAGTTGCTGAGAAATATGTTGTGAAGTTTGTTGATATTTGAAGTTTATATGATATTGTAAAGTAAACTTGAGAATTATGTTTAGATGATCAAGTAAAACTCTAGAATTATGGTTATATTAGAATATGCTTATATTGTATCTTGAATATGTTGATGATATTTAATGAAGATTTAAATGTTTATATATATACTAGCCCATTGTAATATGTTCGTTTATGCTCTTATACATATATATATATATATATATACAGTCTTTCTATTGTCAGTTCGTCCTGACAATAAATATATCAGGACGAAGAATGTGGATCACAGATTATGGAGAAGGTTTGACAAGTGTATACACTTTGAGTCAAATTATGTAAATCTAGTGGTCTACATTCTTCGTCGTGATATATTTATTGTTATGACGAACTGATAATAGAAATTCTATATATATATATATATATATATAGGTTATACTTAATATGTAATTATATTTTATAAAATAATGAAAATGTATAAATTTTTCTATAAAAAATGTATAAATATAAAAAATGTTAATGTTGCATTGACAGTTTTTTAATTAAATAGTATCAAGATATTTGACATTTAAAAACTGTCATAAATCCTTAACAGTTAAAAATTGTCAAGATCTTTCTTGATATGGGCATTCTTGATAGTCAGAAAACTGTCAATCACAATGCCTCTTGACAATTTTTAACTACCAATAAATGTAATGTTTTTTTTTGTTTTGTTTTGTTTGTATTGGTACTTTAAACCTAGTTTCATCTAAGGGTTTTGTGAATAAGTCCGCTAGTTGATCATTTGTTTATAGATGTTCAAGTGCAATTGTCTTGTTTTCAATTAGTTCCCTAATGAAATGATTTCAGATGTCTAAATGCTTTGTCCTAGAGTGCTGAACAAGATTATTAGAAATATTAATAGCTCTCATGTTATCACAATAAAGAGTAAGAGTACCTTGTTTAAAGACGTAGTCTTCAAGCATTTACTTTATCTAAATGAGTTGTCTGCAAATACTTCTCGCAACTAAGTACTCTACATCCATAGTGGAGAAGGATATGGAGTTTTACTTCTTGCAAAAGCATGAAACAAGGTTTTTCCTAGAAAGAAACTCCGTCTAGATGTGCTTTTCCAGTCATCATAGTTACCTTCCCAATTTGCATCACTAAAACCAACTAAACTGCAATTGGTATTAAAAGAGTAACATATCCCATAATTTGATGTCCCACTCACGAATCGAATGATCCATTTTACAGTTAAGAGATGGGAATCCTTGGGATCTTCTTGCGGTCACTAAAAGCTATATCCGGTATACTTGCGGTCAAGTAAAGAAAGCTATCAATTATGCAATGATATAAGCTTTGGTCAACACTTTTACCACTAGCAACCTTGCTTAGCTTTAAAGTGGTGCTCATGGGTGTGTCACAATGTTTGACATTCTCAAAGATAAATTTCTTCACTAAGTTCTTAGCATATTTTGCTTGAGTAATGAAAATCCTAACATACAATTGCTTAATTTTCAAACCTAGGAAGTAAGTCAATTCCCCCACCATGCTCATCTCAAATTCATTAGATATAATGTCTATAAATTGTTGAACCTTTGAGTCATTAGTAGAACAAAATACTATATCATCAACATAGATTTGAGCTATAAAGAGCTCATATTTTTACTTTTGATGAAAATGTTTTGTCAACATTACCCCTCGAGGAGGGATCCTCAAGTAGTTCAGGATATAATATATGCTGCCATTATTTCTCATGATTTACCTTTCAAATTTGTTGAGTGGTCATGGATTAAAAGACTTATTGAATACTTGTGTGATGATGTCACTTTGGTGTCTAGGAACATCACGAAAGCGGATGTGGTAAAGTTGTTTTCTAGAGAAAAGAAAAGATAAAAATAATGCTAGAAAATACTCCTAGTAGGATTTGTTTGACATGTGATTTGTGGACTTTTATAAATACCGATGGGTTTTTATGTGTTATAGCACATTTTCTTAATGGAAAATGGGTCTTACAAAAGAAAGTGCTAAATTTTTGTATAATGTTACCACCACATGATGCAGTGTCCTTATCTCACAAGATATATACATTGTTATGTGAATGGGAAATTGAAAAGAATATATTTTTGATTACTTTGGATAATGCTTAATCCAATAAATTGTTTGTCGATATTTTGAAAACTCAATTGAACTTAAAGAAGGCATTTGTATGTGATGGAGAGTTTTTACACATTCGTTATTGTGCCCATATCATTAATTTGATAGTTCAAGATGGCTTGAAGGAAATAGATGAGGTTGTCCTTAAAATTCGTGAGTGTATTAGATATATTAGAGGATCACAAGTGAGAAAGCAAATGTTTTTAGGTTGTTGTAAGCAAGTTTCTTTGGATTATAAGATGGGTTTGAAGCAAGATGTTCCAACTAGATGGAATTCAACTTATCTTATGCTTCAAAGTGCTATTTATTATCGTCGTGCTTGGTGTTCTTTAGAGTTGAGTGATAACAATTTTAAGCATTGCCCTTGTCCGAGTGAGTGGGAGAAACTGTAGAAAATTACCAATTTTTTACAATATTTCTATGATTTTACTTGTGTTTTCTCAGGAACAAAGTACCCGGCTTCAAATCTGTTTTTCCCTAAGGTGTTTTCAACTTATATGTTTTTGAAGCAAAATATGGAAAGTAGTGATGTGTTCTTGAAAAAGATGGCCATTAAAATGTACAAAAAATACAACAAGTATTGGGGTGAGTTTAGCGTTATCTTGGCAATAGATTTGATTTTAGATCCTCGTTATAAGATGATGTTTGTGGACTTTGCTTATAAGAAAGTTTATGGCATTGATTCACTGGAGCTAGACAATGTTTGGAACAAGTTGTTATCTTTGTTCAATGAGTACACAATCACTTCAATGAGTATAAGGGGATCTAGTTCAACATTATTACCTAGTTCCAGTGGAGGTGGTGACACCATCATCGATACGGGCAGTGACATCTTCACTATAAACATTATGCAGGTAATGACAATAACTTTGTTATTTTTCTATTTTACAACTGTTATTTTTCTGTTTTGTTTTATAATTTTATTTATAACATTTACTTTTTATTTTTTATTTTTTTTATTTCGCTTTAAACTATATGTACAGGGGTATGAAGCTTAAAACCAACAAGAACATTCTACTGTTTGTAACAAAAAATCACAATTGGAGCTGTACTTGGATGAACCAAAACTTGAAATGTCATCGAACTTGGATGTTTTGGACTTTTGGAAGGTCAATATGATCCGTTATCCCGATCTTTCGGTCATGACCCGTGATATTTTGAACATCCCAATATCTATAGTGGCATCCAAATAAGCATTTAGTGTTGGTGGTCGAGTCCTTGATCAGTTTCGCAGTTTACTAAAACCGGATGTGGTGGAGGCAATAGTTTGCACTAGAGATTGTATGCAATGAGAAAATTGTAAGCTTTTTATTACTTAGTGTTTACTTGATTAATATTTAAGTATAATAACACTAATGTTCGTATTATTGTAGTGAGTGAAACTCTTGAAGTGGATAAAGTTGTTGAAGATATTTTGAAGTTAACTCTTGAAAACAGTCCAGGTCCATCTATCGAAAGTACCACACCTCAATTTGGCGATTAGTAGTAAAATCATAAACACTTGTTTGTTAAAAGTATTTTTCTTATTTCTTAAAACTTCCAAGTTATTATCTAAGGTATTAAATTTATCTTGTAGATTTATGGACAGCAGGTCAGCAAGAAGTTTAACATCAAGGATTCAAGGCATCAAGAAGAGTTAACTTTTATATCTTTGAATATTGGATGCCTTTTATTTTATTATGAACTTGTGGATTTGTATTTGTGGATTTAATTATGGATTTGTATTTTTAGATTTGGCACGATGATAACTCTTAAGTATCGTTTTGAAATTCCAGATTGAGGATTTATTTGATTAGTATTATAACTATTGTTGTATTTTAGTGAAATTAATATTAACATGTTAAATGGGTCGTGTAAACGGGTCATTTGGCACGACTTGCTGAACTCGTTAATTAAACGGGTTAGCCATGTCGTGTTCGTGTTGACCCATTTTTATTCATATCGTGTTTGGGTCAAGGTGGTCTAGCCTGTTTAATAATCGTGTCGTGTTCGGGTTGACCCAAAAATAATCGTGTCGTGTCCGGGTCAGCCCTAACACGACTTGCCAACCTGTATTGACACCTTTAGTCTAGACATACAAATTTGACAGGCCCTAGCAATATCTAAAATATCTGTTGTATTAGCATCACGAATCCCAATATGGTCCAAGAACATGCATAAAACTTTCCCTCTAGAGTCCCTTAACACTTCACCAATACTGACTGGGCATACAATGTTGCTATCTTCATCAAATTTGTTCCTAAAAACCCATTTTGTGCCTATCACATTTGTGTCTTTAGGTCTAGGCACATGAGACCATACCTCATTCCTTTTAAATTGATTTAGCTCTTTTGCTTAGTAAGAACCCAAAATTCATCTTTCAAGGCCTCATCAACCTTTTTAGGCTCAATTTGTGAGGTATAACAAGTATAACTAATTTGGTTAGCTATTTGACGTCTAATTCTAACCTCAACATCAACATCTCCAATGATATCATTTTGGTCATGAAGACATCTAATCCAAGGAGTGGGTTTAGGAGGGTTCAAGGGTGCAGCCATATCAAGAGGTTGAAATTCCTCTTCACTTTGGTTTGACTTGACTTCACTCAAAGTCTCACTATTGTTCATTAAAGAAAGATTACTAACAACCTCATCATCCTTATTGTGGTCATTGGTTTTAAGTCTACAATCATCGATAACAACATTGGATGATTCTATGACATAATGTGTCTTCAAATTGTAAACCCTGTAGGCTTTACTATTAAAGGCATAGCCAATAATATACCCACATCACTCCGGTCATTAAGGATGTAACATTTACTTACAAAGGTGTGGAGGTAGCTAACATTTGGCTTTTTACCTTTCCACAATTCATAGGATGTTTGCCTAGTATAAGGTCTTAGAAAAACATGGTTTCCTATATAGTGAGTAGTGTTAATGGCCTTTGCCCAAAGGTTACGATGAACCTTGTTGCTAAGCAACATGACACAAGCCATCTCTTGCAAGACTTTATTTTTCCTCTCAACAACTCCATTTTGTTTAGGTGTCCTAGGAGTTGAAAATTCATGAGAAATGCCTAGGTTATTACAAAATGATTCAAAGCATGCATTCTCAAATTCTGTACCATGATCACTCCTAATTATTTTAATGCTTTTAATGTGAGAATTTTTCTCATTTTGAATTTTAATGTAAAGTATTTTGAACTTATCAAAAGTTTCTGATTTTTCTTTAAGAAAATAAACCCATGTATACCTAGAGAAGAAATCATCAACGCACACAAATATATATTTCTCATCCCCAAGCTTTCTGTTTGCATTGGACCTATAAGATCCATGAGAAGTAGCTTCAATGGTTCTTTGGTGGCAAGTCTATTTCATTTCTTGTGGATGCTCTTAGTTTGCTTGCCTTGTTGGCATAAACCATAAACTCCTTCAATCTTCTTTCCGAGTTTGGGAAGTCTTCACACCACTAGATACTTTTCCAAGACCTTTAAGTCTCGATAATTCATATGTCCAAGCCTTTGGTGCCATAGCTTAACCTGTTCATACTTGGTCATCTTACAACAAACATCATTAATATCAAGGCAATAACAATTATCAGAGGATCTATTTTCTTTCATGATTACTTCAACGTTAACCTTCATGATAGAGCATCCATTTATGCTAAAAATAACAGAGTAACCCTCATCACTAAGATGATAAATGTTTATTAGATTTTCTAAGCCATCTACTAGAAAAGCATTTGAGAGAGAAGGTAATCCGGGAATAGCAATGTTTCCCTTTCCAATGACTTTCTTGCGAGAGCCATCACCAAAAGTGACATACCTACATTCGCCTAAGATAATAGACTCAAAAAAATTCTTATTCCCGGTCATGTGCCTAGAGCATCCATTATCTAAGTACCAAGAATTAGATACATTTGCCTTTAAAGCTATGTGTGCAACATGACATGTATAGTCATTTTTCTAGTCCACCTAAGTGCAACCTTTTCATTCCTAGTTGCCATTTGTTCGAGGTCTATAGATTTCCTAGGTTCATGCATGTTGGCTCTACGCTTTCTTCTTTTTTCTATCATGCCATCAACCTTACATTTTTTAATATATTTGAAACAATTTGGCCTAAAGTGACCAATAACACCGTAGAAATGACATGTAGGAACAAATGGAGAAGTCATACCATGGCCTTGTGATCTCATTGGAGCTTTACTCTTCCATTGAGGTTGCCTTTGATGTTACACCTGTTGAATTCTTCTTTGTTGTTGAACTGGTGATTGTTGGCTTCTTAGTTGAGCTTGTTGTGGTTGTTGATCTTGTTTATCTTGCCTCTTTGGTTGGTGAAACTTCGGTTGAGACATCCTTATTGGTTGAGGTTGAGCTTGATTCTTTGGAAGCATCTTCAAGTTAGCACTCTTTAAGGATTCCCCCATTCAATTGTCTTTTTGGGATGTTAAATTGAAGAGGCCATTTGAAAACCTTTTCCTTCACAAAAACCATCTTGTCATAGGAATGAGTGATCCCATCATCAACGAATCCAAGTCCTCTCCTATCTCCATGTTTCTTGCCAATGCTTAACATGATATCAAGCTTTTCGGAGCTTGTCTTCACACTTGAAGAGGACTTTCTAGCTTCTTCTTCTTCTTCAAGTTCTTTCATCAACCTTTCTTCATTTTCCTTGGTTAGTCTCAAGGCTTCATCTTTTGCTTCTACTAAGTCTTTCAATTCTTCAAGATGTCCCATCCATAGGGACAAATTTAGGTTTTCACTTCTAACAATTCTCCTTAGCCTTTCGAGAAAACGACTAAAAGTTTCAACATATTTTATAATCATTTCCAACCTGTGTTAATGCATAGAGTTCAGTTCCATAAGTAGTGAGTTGACCATGATTGCCATGCGTTGAAATCTGTTATATCTTGTTGCAATATCCATATCACTATCATTTTCATGATTAGTAAGATTCAACCTTGAAATTTCATCATCACTACTATTATCACCAGAATTTGATGAACTCTCATCACTTGACTCATCAACATTTGAGTAATTTTTTTTCCATCTTATTATCACATCTTGAAATATCTTCACATGCTTCTTCTTTAAGATCAAAAATCAATGTTTTGTTATCTTCTTATTCATCATTCATGTTAGAAGCCGCAAAAACAGTGAAGTTTGCCACATGATCTTTATCATCGAATGAATCTTCTTTGTCTATTTGGCTATCACTATCACTCAAAGTAGAGGCCATTGCTTTCCCTTTCTGCTTTTCCGTCAAGATCCCACAATCCAGGGAAATGTGCCCGATTCCACCACACTCGAAACGCTGAACATCTTTTCTAGAAGGCTTGTCTTGACTTGGCTCGCCCTTCTTGAAGGGTGTTTTTTTTCTTTAACTCTTTTCCTTTGGAGCTTATTCTCTTCTTATCATGGTTCATGAATCTCTTGAACTTCTTCACTAAGAGAGCCATGTCATCATCAGAATTGCTATCCTCTTTGGCGGCCTTCAAAGAAATCCCTTTTTGCTTATTGATTGGAGTGGAAAGCTTCCTTGACTCATAAGCTTATAGCTTACTGATGAGTTGATTCACCTTCAAATTCTTCAAGTAACTATTTTCTTCAATGGTCATCACCTTTGACTCGAATCTATTAGAAAGAGATCTTAGAATCTTATGAATGATTCTAGGTTCGGAGTAAGGATCTCCTAGTTGATGACTTTGATTGACAATGTCCATCAACTTGATCTGAAATTCAGAATGACTCATTCTCATCCATCCTTATAGTCTCAAATTGAGTTTGAAAAGCTTGGAGCTTTGACACCTTCATTTTTCGTGTGCCTTCATATGTGGTTTGAAGGACCTCCCAAGCTTTATGTGCATTTCTTGTAATTTGGATGAGTTTCTATTGATTGTCATCCATTGCACATAACAAGACATGCCAATATTGCCTCAAAGTTCCACTTGGCTTGTTCGAACTCTTGAACAGTCCATTGAGATTTTGGTTTGGGTACAGTGGTTCCGTCTTTCAGCTACCATAGTAGGTGGAGTGTACCCATCTTCTATGACCATCCAGACATGCTCATTAATAGCTGAAAGGAAGGACTCCATTCTTCCTTTCTAAAATGAATAGTTGTCACCGATAAGTAATAATGGCTTTGAATTCGAAGCTCTCTATTTATACATTTCACTCCCACTCATAGTGTTTGATGAAATGTATGAGATGTAAGTGCAAGACATAATAGAAAGAAATGATCTACCTAAGTATATCTAGGAACCTAATTTGATACCAACTGAAATTATGTCCATTACAAATACAATTAACCTATAGGGGATGTGAACATATTTCTAATCGATAAGTTACCCCAAAATTAAAGCCCAATTACAATGAAGACAACAACATTCGATTTTTAGGCGAGAAACCCTCTAACTGAAAAAAACCCACGGTACTAGCCTTGCTAGCCATTTAGTCACAGAAATCTACTATATGATAGTTTAATTATATCTTAAGTTGACAAACTTAGTCACTCTTTTCAAGGATCATAACTTAAACCTATCTACCAACGGGTCTTTTGTAGTGAATCTTGACACTTGCTTCTACCACTACCATATGTCCATATGTAGCTACAAGACTTGGACTCTAGAAGAGAATAAATGCCTAAGTGAACATGTATGAATGCTCAATGGAAATTTATGCTAGACAAACTCAATGATGCTTAACTATATGTGAGTATAAATGCCCACAAACCCTAGTTATTAGCTAACCCAAAGACAATCTCTATATACTTCAAAATATGCAATAAATGTGAAGTAAAAGAAAGAATAAGAATAATAAATGATGTAGAGTGTTATTCTTACCTAACACAAGGAGAGTTAATGAAGACCCATGCTTAATGATGCTTTAAACACACATGAATTTGGGGAAGAAGAGTTAAAAATGCTATCTTGGAGGTTTCTCTCACTAGAAACCCTATTCTTTCTCTCTTAAAGATCTAATTTTCAGAGTTGGTAGTTGAAAATGAGAGAAAGAGAGGTTTATATAACAGGTCTTATCAAAATGCCACGTTTTACAAAAAACATGTCGATCACAGTGCATACTCTGTAGAACCAAGACAACCTGCTGACGTGGCACCCACCGCGGTCTTGTCACCATGGTTCACGTCTCGTGTAAGCAACCTGTAAGGATTCCCGTTTTGTTGATTGGTTATTTCGTGGGCAAACCACAAGTTGGGGTTTGGTTGTAAGGGTAGTCTAAGTGATTTGTTGAAGATCAAAGACCCTTTCCAAGACCTCAAGAGGACAAGCACCAAAGGTATATATCTAGTGCTTACATTGTCTTGAAGAGATATAGTTGCACACACACACAACATGCATAACTTTTATTCTTGAATGTTGTGTTTATATTTTGTGTGCATTGTGCTTTATTGATTTATTTAATATCTCTTCTTGTATTTAATTGATTGCATCTTGTTCTATGAAATGCCATGACATGATAGGCATTATGATGCATTCAATACCCACACGTGCACTTCATGTATATTAGTCTTAAGTGTGGTGTAATTCGTTTCCATTTGTGTGATCGGAAACGTCCGCGCTTGCACGATGGTGTGCTTGTCTTAGCGCGATGGTTGACCACTTGAGAAGATCTCATTCTTCTCTTGGATAAGTGGTAGCTTTAGTTTGGTTGGGTTGATTGGAGTAAGGTGTCTAGTTTCAAAAGATTGGATTTCAATGTTTTAAGTGTTTTCAAAACTGACCTTTGCATGGTCGTGTGACCATAGCTTTTTACACAAAGCTTCAAAATGAGTTTTGAAAATTTCTGTACAAACTAGACACCCATACCTTTCCAACGGTATATTATTCGTAATATTTCATGACCGTTTGGATTGGTTTTGAAATTTCCAAAGTGACCACTAAAACAGGGCATCACAGCTGTTATCCGAATCTGACCTTTGGTCACTCAAATGACCATAACTTTTTCTACAGTTATCCAAATCATGTTTTGTTAATTGGAGTAGAAATTAGACTTCCATACCTTTCCAACGGTATATTATATGAAAGGTTTCGATGTCGTTTGGTCATGTTTTGAGTCGCTTGAAAATCAAGCTTTGTGCTGTGACGCCCGCCGCGGTTTTTGCAACCGCGGCAGTCGAGCCACAGAGCAACCGCGATAGTGTGATTCAGGGGTAAAATTGTCTTTTCACTTGCCCTATTCTTGATGTCTATAAATATCACACTTTCTCATTATCTGAACAAGTTCTTGACTCTTAAGAACCCTAAACTTCAAAGTTAGATTTTGAGAGAAAATCAAATCAAGAATTCACCTTTAACCACTCAAATCAAACCCCTTTTGCATCAAATTTCATATTGCATCTCCTATGTCTATATAGAGTGCATCCATGTATGGGTTTGCATCATCACAACTTGCTTGGTAAGATTTTGATTAATTTCATCTTATTTTAGTATTTTAAATACCAAGTCATCTCTTTTAAATTACTTGTATGTTTTAGATCATATGCTAAATACAAGAAAAGAGATTATTTGTGATGTATTGATTGAGTGTTGTTTGTGATAGCTTTGTATCTAGGATTGGTTATCCTTTACTTAGCTAAAGTTATATGCCATGTCATATAGCTACATGTGATATCTAGGATTGATTATATTGTCATCTTATAATCCTAGGTAAGCATTTAGAGTACCCTAGCTCTTATTGCAATATTTGGATATCATTGCATATTCACATAGGGTTGTTTGATCTCTTAGGAGATTGTAAGTCTTGTGTGATAGACCGGGATTAGGTCGGACACCGGGATTAGGTGGTCACATGAGCAAATTGGACTAGGTCCACTTTTACAGGCCTGCGGGTAGTGGTAGCGGGATATTGGCCGGGATTAGGCCGTCAAACCTGGATTAGGTTGTATACGTTATCACAATTAGTGGATTCGAGGTTCGAGTGTGGCGCACTTACCAGCCCGTGGTTTTTCCCGTGAGGGTTTCCACGTAAAAATCAAGTGTCGTTTATATTTCCGCACCATATTACACTTGATTATTATATTGTCTAGTTTGGGGCATTTTCGTAAATTTGACTAAAAACGAAAATTGGGTAAAAAGCGTAAAATCTATTTACCCTCCCTCTAGATAGTTTTATACACACCGTGCTATAATTAGTTTCACAACCCGTGTCAACTCTCTGGAATTCATCGTGGCGTGTACTACGGTTCCAAGTCTGCGCTCCATACCACATATTGGTCACTGGAAATGATTGCAGTTGAAACCGCGGTTCATCCAACTGCAACACACTTAACAGAGATCCATTAGAATCTAATGTGGTCTACGTATCATGCCCAGACCGCGGTCAAAATAAAATTTCTCTTTTTGAAGCAGTCAATCACACCTAAAGCTACAACAAATATAACATTTTATAGCATGTCATTATAGCATTCTTTTAAGAATGCTATAAAATATACCCTTATTATAGCATTTAAAGCACAATGCTATAATAAAAATACTATTTTATTTTTTTATAGCATTTTTAGTTGAATGATATAACATTTTATGGATGCTATAAAATAACATTAAATGTTTAAATTACATAGCATTTTAATAGTGCTATGATATACCATAAAATTATAAAACTTTTTATATTAATTAACATAGCATTTAAGAAATGCTATAGTAGGATATTAATTTGAAATGTTACCCAAAAGGTAAGAGGGAAAAGTTCCGTCCAGTTTTTGTTTTCCCTCCATTTTAAGTTGAATGATATAACATTTTATGGATGCTATAAAATAACATTTAATGTTTAAATTACATAGCATTTTAATAGTGCTATGATATACCATAAAATTATAAAACTTTTATATTAATTAACATAGCATTTAAGAAATGCTATAATAGGATATTAATTTGAAATGTTACCCAAAAGGTAAGAGGGAAAAGTTCCGCTTAGTTTTTGTTTTCCCTCTATTTACACTTTTTGTTTTTTGAAATGTTATTTATTTACTTTTTTAACATCTCCAAACCTCATCTTTTATTTTGTTTATCCTCTTCAAACTTGTTTTGGCTACCACTCACTTCCATCTTCCTCAAATCATTTTTTTTTTCTTCAACCTCTCCTATATCTATTAGATGGTTAATCTCTTTATTATAAAGCCATTTCCACTATTTGGTTAGAATCTCTCTCATACCATGGTTGTCACTATTTCTACTACAAATAAATAATCAACATTTTTTTTTTCTGGATATTGTTATTAATTTTCTTGGCTTTTGGTTCAATTTGTTGAGACACTTATTGTTGATAGTATTCATGATGAAGTTTGTTCGAAAACCAAATTGATTGAAATCCGAACATGTAGGGTAAGTTATAATACTTTTAGCTTCTTTATTTTATCTTGAAATTTAATATATTATTTTTTATTAAAGATTTAATTTTTGTAATTTTTTAGTTATTTTGTGAAGTTGAATATTGTTCTTCATTCTATTTTGCAAAATCTGTGCTATGAAGAAATTAATAGTGATTTTAGGCTCTCAAACAACACCTTTTCTTGGCTACAAAAACTTTAACCATTGGATCCATTGACTACATCGTTGATGAATATTCATGTACTTATAGCCCAGAATATTGTTGGGAGAGAAATCATTATTTTCAGTGATTCAAATGAGGCAGTTTCATGGGTTTCCAGTGAGGACTTTGGAAGCCTTGAGAATGTAGTTTAGACAAAATAATAGTAGTTTAGACATAATTTGTAGTTTCTTTAAAATGGAATAAAATAGATTTTATAGCATATAAGAACAGCTACGATTTGAAAAGCTAATAACTTGGTCAATATTTTATAGTTTTTAAGATTGCAATGAAAAGAACTTATAGCATTTGCAAAAAGCTATTATATGACTTCTGAGTTCTGATAGCATTTCAAAACACCTTTTACATAGCATTCATAAATTGCAATAATATATAACACTTTTTCAATAGCATTCATAAATTGCAATAATAGATAGCATGCTTTAAATTGCTTTGGCTGTGTTAGTGTTGGTAAAAACGCTATCTATTACTTATAATAGCATTCATTGCATGCTATGAAATGTGAAATTTGTTGTAGTTTAATGAAGACCCATGCTTAATGATGCTTTAAACACACATGAATTTGGGGAAGGAGTGTTAAAATGCTATCTTGGAGGTTTCTCTCACTAGAAACCCTATTCTTTCTCTCTTAAAGATCTAATTTTCGGAGTTGGTAGTTGAAAATGAGAGAAAGAGAGGTTTATATAGCAGGTCTTATCAAAATGCCGTGTTTTACAAAAAACACGTCGACCACAGTACATGCTTCATAGAACCAAGACAACCTGTTGACGTGGCATCCACTGCAGTCTTGTCACCATGGTTCACGTCTCGCGTAAGCAACCCACGTCAACTCTCTGGAATTCATCGTGGCGTGTACTGCGGTTCTAAGTCTGCGCTCCATACCACGGATTGGTCACTGGAATTGATTGCAGTTGCAACCACGGTTTATCCAATTGCAACACACTTAACAGAGATCCATTAGAATTTAATGTGGTCTACGTATCATGCCCAGACTGCGGTCAAAACAAAATTTCTCTTTTTGAAGCAGTCAATCGCACCTAAAGCTATATAAATGTTGTGTAGGTATGAAGTAGGTGAAATGCACACTAAAAATGACACAAATGAATGAGTTGTGAGTGTGTGTATTTAATCTTTTCAAGAGAACAAGTCAAGTAGTTTATACCTTTAAGCACGGCTCTTGATGCTCTTGAGATGATGGGAAGCTTGATCACAATGATCCCATGAAGAACCTAAATTACCCATACAAAAGCATCTTATTGTGAGTGTGTTTTAATCCTATGTGTTCTTAGATTCTATCTAAATTGGTTGGGACTATATTTTTCATTTAGACATGAAAAACCAACCTATAATTTATTATGATCGATCAAGGGTATAAGTGCATTGTTTTGAAATTACGAGGTCAAAACTATAATTGTATAGTGACCAAATGGATATGTTTCAAAACTATATGGGCAAACCTTTATTTCAATATGTCCCAATGGTTATATTTTCAAATTTACTATTGAGAACTAAACGATAATTTTATAGACCAGAGGGACCAAAGTGTAATTTTTTCACTATAGCGGGCAAAAAACAGCTACTTATGAAAAATTTCAATAAATTCATCACTCTAGCCATTCTTTGAGTCTTCTAAGAGCTTACAAATCTTCCTGTCATCTATATGAAGTCATTTAGCGATATGTGAGCCACTTCTAGTCATCAAATCATATCACACATACTCTGATGCTTAAATCTTTTTATTTATCCATTGAGAGAGAGATTCTTTTATGCTCAATCTTTCATATTTGTATTTGAGTGTGAGAAAAATTTGTTGAGCGTTAAGGAACACTTGTAGTGGGTCAAATCCTAGTGTGAGGGATCACTAGGTAGAAATTGTTATAAAGGTTAATTGGCACCCAGAAGTCCAATTGGAGATCATAGTGGAGAATTCTAAGCTTGGTGAAGCTTGAAAGTATGAAAGTAAGCAATGATTGGCCGAACCACGTAAAAATCATCATATTTGATTTTTGATCCAACACATTGCTTCACCAATTTTGATTTCTCTCTATGTTGGCAACCTTGTAAATTCATTGCAAACTAGGGATGGGCGTGGGGGCCCATTGGGGTGGAGGAGGGTCCCCCCACCCACACCCCCATTCCTCATTTGTGGGAACTAGGTATGGGGGCGTTTGGTGGGAGGTTCCCAAACCCTCACCCCCAAACCCCATTTCCCCAAATTTCTTTTCATTTCCAATCCTACATTTCTAATTTTCAATCTGATAATCGAAATTCGAAATATGGAATCTGACAATTCCAATATCTAGTTTGACCATATTAATATATTATTATTATGCTTTAAAATTATTTAGACATAAGGGTGGGGGAGGGTCCCCCCCACCACCTCCACCATTCATAAAATGGGGGCCAAGTTTACCTCCACCCCAAAAACCCATTTAGAGGCAAAAATTGCCTCTAAAACCCCTTGGCGGCCCGTGGGGTGGGGCCCCATGCGGAAATGCCCATCCCTATTGCAAACACATGTTCTCTTCAATGCATTTTGTTGTCCCTCATAGTACTAGGAGTGGGTACTTTCAACCCAACCCAACCCGATTTCATATGGTCAAGTCGATCAGATTACTGCAAATAAATGGTGTAGTCAATTTATTAAATTATAACCCGATTTCATCTTGAGTTATATATCTAACCTGACCAGAAATTATTTTAATATAAAAAGAATAAAAAAAAAAAAACCAAAAAAACCTTAAACCTAAGAGCAATTTGGTCATTTTATAAAAAAGATTACTTTCATTTTTAAATTTTAGTAACTATAGGCAATTTGATCATTTTATTAGTTCAATTTTAAGAGTGTGACAAGTATGAGTAGATAATGTACATACTTACTTTTTAACAGTATTTATGACAAACTTCAGGGGTCTTAATATATTTACCCATTTTTAATTTAGACAAAACCTATCGTATGCCAAGTACGGAAAGCTAGAGAGAGTTTTGAGAAAATGTTTGGTGCACTCAACCACTAAAACATTAACAAGTAGCAATGTCAACTTAAAAAAATAAAATAAAATAAAAATAATAATAATGAAAGAAGGGGTTTTACAACTCAGTCCCTATTTAAGTGTGAAACAGTCAGATTTTTATTTGGTATTTGATTTTTCATCAAACTGGTCACTATATGATTTAAAAATAGCTCATTTCAGTCCTAAAGTTAGTCAAACTAACGGTCAACCGTCACAAAATCAGGTAAAAGTCTTTTTTACCCTTGATAAATGACGGACGAGTGAAAAGAAGAATTCACACTCTAATTAAATAGTTTTTCTTTTTTTTTTGTCCATAATTGATAAATAAATAAAGAGAAAATAGAGAAAAATGATAAATAAATTGATGGATCTTATGTGATGGAGATCCGTCAATTGATCTCCAATGGAGACCCACTAATGGGTGGGGATTCAACCCAGGTTGGATCTCCACCTAAGTTGAATTTTAAAAAAAAAATTTTAATTTGTTTTTTTTTTTTTTTACAAAAAAATTTCTTATTTAAAAAAATGGATCTGTTTTTTTTTTTATTTTTTTTTATTGAGAATAAAATCAATTTTAAATTTATTTTCTTTTCAATTTTTCCATTTTTTTATAAGTTTTTAAAATCCTTTTTATTTTTTTATTTTTATTTTTATTTTTACAATTTTGTATTGGTCAACTAAAGTTTAAGGGGAAAATAGACAATGACTTTTTTACCATTTGTTAGGTTTTTGGTTTGTGTTGGCATATATTCCATATGAAAACGTGTTTCTCTTGTAATGTTTAGTGGTCCTAATGTTGAAGATCCAAGAAGACAAAGAAAGTCTTAGCCATAATTCTTGCAAGATGCCGGCTTCAAAGAGATATGTGCTTCATTGATCTACAAAGGTATATATTAGACCTCATATCTCTTACAAGGCTAGGCACACATACACATGGCATTCTTGTGTGTTCCTTCATGGTTAAACATCATTTATATGTCACTTTCACACACTTGATAATATATGCACATGCACTCATTCTAACTTGACAATCTTTGCTAGTTGCATGTTCTAGGACTATGTCTAGAAAATGGCATATGTGTGTGACTTTGTGTTTGAATGTTTCCGTATTTTTGTATTTGGACTTGAATATGTTCTATTATGATTCCTTATTGAGTTATGGTCGTTTCGGTTACTCATTCACTTAGTTTCGAGTCCAAACGATGTAGCTACGCTACTTTTCGTTCTCATTCGTTGAGTTGTGTTCATCGTCGCTTTCCGAGATGAGTTCTCAACTTTTTATCAAAGTTTCATAGTCTTCGTTGTGCATGAGGGAGTCACGGTTCGTAATTCGAAAACGGATTCGAATTCAAAGTTCAAAGGCCCGAATACGGCAGAAGAACGTAAGAGGTGCACGGGAGAGCTAGTGAGGCCAAGTGGCCAAGCTAGGCCACCCCGTGTGGAGGCCGTGGGGCCCACGGCCATACCAGCTCTCTGGTCCCGTGTGGCCCATGCACCCCACATGGGCCAGGGCTGATGTGGCCCCTTTTGATTGGCCAAAATCTCCTCTTCTCTCTCCTCCATTTAAATACTCCTTCTCCCTCCATTTTCATTTCAAGAAGAAAAGTTAAAAATTCCGTTAGAATTTCTCTCTCTAATTTTCTCACATTCCAAACATCATAAATTTCTCATACGAAGTCGGAATTGAGTGATTTAAGTTGGAGATTGTTCGTAATCGAGTCCTCTACCTTTTTCAAGTGGTTTGGCAACTGTTTGATCGATTTTTCTGGTGGTTCCATACAGAAAACCGAACCAGCTCGTGAATCCAAGGTAGTGTTCATATCTTTGGGATTTCTTCTTTTATAACCTTCAATTTGCTTGGGGTTTCTTCTTCTATATATACTTGTATGTTTGGTGAATGCTATTGAGAAAGATAGCTTCACAATCAATCCTAATCAATAGTCTATTTAGAGACATATGTGAACTAGTTTCTTTGATTCTAGGTTTTTCACATGATTATGAGTTGTATTGTGATTAGGTTGATATCTTAGGTTGTTTGTGACTTGATTGAATCAATTTTGTGATAAATAACCTTGAGATGTGTTTTAATCCTTTGATTGATGAAATCTAGGATTATTGTATTTGTATGTGTTTTTAGAGCTATCTAAGGATTTAATTGATTTACCTTTTAATCCTTGCTCTAAATCTTTGGCTAGAATATTGATTGATTTGATTTCATGATTCTAGCATTTTATTGTACGTTTATAGCATCTTGAACTTATGCTTCATGAATATGTATTGTTCAAGTGTTGTATATGTGAATGAGACTATGAGCTTTATGTGTTAGGTGTTTACACATACTCTAGGTTTTATTCTTGTTTTTGCATCTAGACTTTTATTACTTGTGTTATCACATGTTTAGGTCTAGTTGTACCATGGAATGTATTGATCACATGTTCTTTGGTTGTTTGTATCATTTGCATCATTTGCATTCACATGATCACACTAGGAAGTCCTTGTAAAAGGCATGAAGTCTTGGTTAGAGTCGGGATGACTTGGATAGCCAAGTAAGAAGACTTGTCTAGAGTCGGGAGGACTCGGATAGGCAAGCAAGAAGTCATGGCTAGAGTCGGGAGGACTCGGATAGTCATGCATGAGAGACTCCCTAGAGGAATGAGTGTCTTGGATAGGGAGTTGGCTATTATATTGGTAAGCCTAGGCATATGGTTAGACATAGACTCCAAAAGAACGAGGTACACGGGAGGTGTATGCACTCTTGAGGAATTTCTAATCTTCCATCGATGTTGGTTTTGTATGTTGTCCAATATATGGTGGTTCCGCATCATTGAGGGATCTCATACTTTCCAATAGAGTTGGGAAGACTTAGACTCCATTAGGTTGGGTGAGCTAAAGATTGGTCACTTTGTGGATTCTCTATTTTTGTCATCCAATATATATAGTACCCAATGGTTGTAGTTCAACCCGTGGATGTTTCCTCCTTGAAAGTTTTACCACGTTAAAAAATCTCTTGTGTTAATTCTTCCTATCTCTATCTCTTATACTTTATTTTTTGTATGTTATTATCTTGTTTCATATTATTCACTTATGATGTATAGTGAAGTAAGTCTTTGTAAAGTGTGATTTGTGAATTCATTTAATTGATCATTTTTGTATATATAATTCTTTTGTATATTGTAATTTTGTATAGTGATATTTGATCATTCTTGTAACTCATTGAACATCTATTGAAATACAAGTATTCTTTGTTGTTGAGTTTATTTGTTCTTATACCTTATACAACTAGGTGATATATATAGACTATGTCCACATGATTACATTCACATGTTGTCTATGTATGTTTTTCTTGGTTTATTTGTTGTATGTAAAGCTACCTTGAGGAACAAACGAAAGTTTGTTCAAGGGATTGAAAAAAGCGTAAAAACCTATTCACCCCCTCTAGGTATGCCTTAAGCAATTTAACTACGTTTGTATACTTTCACCATTCTAAATGTTAGTTTTGACAACGTTGGACCAACTATATATAGGATTAAAATGAACTATTTTTAATTATATAGGGACTTGTTTGAATAAGTAAGTAAAAAAAATGATGTTTCCTAATTATATAGGGACTAAATTATAAAAAGCCCATGAAAGAAAGAGAGATAGAGAAAATAGGTAATAAAACTTTTTAAGTGTGAAGACCGGGACTAATAGCAAACATTGGGATGATGTGTCAACATTTTAGTGGTTGAGTGCAACAATCAGTTGGTACATCTAAGGGTCATTTGTTGTTTTATTTTTTTATCAGAAGACTGAATATGTCGGAATTTTACCGAACATTAACTAAACCTAGACTCTGAGAGACATGTTTGTTTGTTTGTTTTTTCTTCTAATCAACGTTTGAATATATGTTGGTTGTTTTTTTTTTCTCCAACAAAAAGATCAAAAGACAAATATTTTATGTACTTTTATGGCTACTAATTGTTATGTATTTTATTTGAAATTATATAAATAGTTACAAACAAATAATTTAATAAATATTACTCTAAAATTATCAAAATATTAAAATTGATTCATAAATTAATTTTTGTTATTGATTTATTATTTTAAGCTGATTGTTTTGGAAGAATATATTGTAATTATGATTTAGTAATTAAGCATAAGTAATAACTCAAAAATTTTAATTTTAATTTTAATTTTTTTTTTCATTTTAAAGTTATTTGACCACTCAAAAAATAAAACAAATAAAAACAACCTAATGAGTCTAATTCAGACCCATTAAGTGAGTGGAAAAAATAAACAAACCCCCCATTGCTCTAAAGATTTTGTCATAGAGAGTTTGAGTAGAAAGCAAGTAAATAAAAAGGTGGAAAAAGAAAATTATTTATAAGGAAAGAAAGAAAACCATAAGTTTCTTAATTTGTCTCATCTTCCAAGCAAGCATATATTCGCAGCGAACAAACAATAATCTTCCTTTAGTTGATTTTGTTAAATATTAATAGTCGTATCCACTTTATGTACTGAAAATGGGCTTAGTGGCTTTCTATAAATCATGAACGAAGCAGAAAATTATAGTTGGAAGCTAAGGGTGTTTATTCATTGCATGCCATGGAGGAGCCACCAACAAGTGTTTGTGTGAAATTCTTTCTTTTAGTTGCAGCCACCACCTTCTTCACTACTCTCACCGGTAAATTTTTATTTTATTTTTTTATTTATATATATATATATAGTTTTTATTCATATATCAGTCCTTTCATGCTATAGGTTTCGGGAAAAATGGGGTGAAAAGAATCCTCATCCTCATCCTCGTCTCCGAGATTTGGGGATTTAGGGGCTTTGGGGGAAATTACCATCTCTAGTATCATTCATTGCATACAGCCACGCAGGCATGTTAAGAAAAATTCTCTAACAAAATAACATCCGATTTTGCATGTCTAAAATTATTTGCTGTAGATGCAAGAGTGCAATTATTGAACTCAAAAGCTGATCAATCATATGGCGATTACACTATCAATCCATTATCTCCAACACCACTTCCTTCACATGATAAATTCCCTCCCATTTACACAAACCCACCTCCAAGCACAGCACAAAGCCCATCACCTGGCCCAAATCCACCTCATTATAGGCCAAGCCCACCAAAACATGTTCCAGGCCCACCCCAATACACTCCAAGCCCACCAATCTATCTACCGCCGGTTGTTAATCCATCACCATCTGTACCTCCTCCTTCTCCGCATAAAAAGCCTAAATCTGCGGTTTGGTGTGTGGCCAAGCCAACAGTGCCTGACCCGATAATTCAAGAAGCAGTGGATTATGCATGCTGGTTCGGAGCAGATTGCAAGTCGATTCAACCCAATGGGCCATGCTTTCAGCCCAATACATTGTTTGCACATGCTTCGTATGCTTTCAATAGTTACTGGCAGAACACAAAGGTGAGTGGAGGAACTTGTGATTTTGGTGGGACTGCTATGCTTGTCACTGTTGATCCAAGTAAGTTTTACCATTATATTTACATATTTTATGAGGGGCGTGAGGGGCGTGAGGGGCATTTCCTTCTTTTATATTTATTTATTTATTTTTTAAAAATTAATTAAGAATCACAAGGGTATTTTGGTATTTTTAATGGTCAAACTTGGTCAACGGTTAAGTTTGACTAACGGTAGCCGGTAGGAGAGGTGAGTGCCAATTAATGATAAAGTTGAAACCGGATGTAAAAGGGGAAACCTTAGGGGAGTTTGGTGCAATTTGCTCTTTTTTAAATATATAATTATATATATCCTTGTATTGTATTTTATTTTATCTAATTAATATTATCAAACCTAATTATGCATCTATTATATATTTCAGGTTCTGATGACTGCAATTTCATCTACAACTAATTGCTTGAGACTAGACGGGGCCTTATATGAGATTCAGAGAGAGCAATTAATTAAGAAATAAAACCATTTTGTCAAATATAATTTTATTTTTGCAGTATCGGAATTTGTTTGGATTTAGAATTTTTTTTATCTATCATTGAAGCTCTAGCTATTTTAATTTTTCAATGTTTGTATATCAAATCTACTTATACTTGGCACTTGATGTATACATGCAATACTGTGTATTATAATAATAATAATAATAATAATTATTATTATTATTATTATTATTGTTATTATTATTATTATTATTATTATTTACAGTAGCATTACTGTGTTGATCATGAGGAAATTAAATTACAATTATATAGAGTTCTCAAAATTTGTTTTTTTGGGGTGCGATTAAAACTAATTAGGGTGCATTGGGTTGGGTCATGGACTCATGGCCCTCATGGCCCATGGGTGTTGTTTTACAAAGGGGTAAATACACTGAGATTCCCTAAAGTTTGGCATAAATACATCTAAAGAGCAAGTTTTCATTTATCTACTTAGACATTTTATCTTCTTAAACTTGAATTAATAAAAATATCAAATTACCCATAATGATTAAAATTTAAACAAATGAAGATTTTTTTTTTTTAATGATATAAAATATAAATTAAAAAATAATTTAAAAACAGAAAAATAAAAAAATGTTTTTAAAATTTAATTTTTATTCAATAACTTCAAATTAAGTTTTTTTTTTTTTTTTTTTTTTTTTTTTTTTTTTTTTTTTCACACTACTAGCACCATATAACTGGCATTAATGGCATGTTTGTTACATGAGATTGAACTAATCTTAGTCCAATCTCACATTTGTAGTCTACACAGGATTGGATTTTTCCAATCTCATGTGGACAAATAGTCTCACCATAAAGGTTGGGACAATATTTTGTTATACATGTGTTTTTT
Organism: Acer saccharum; assembly: GCA_030490815.1. Taxonomy (NCBI): domain Eukaryota; kingdom Viridiplantae; phylum Streptophyta; class Magnoliopsida; order Sapindales; family Sapindaceae; genus Acer; species Acer saccharum. The sequence continues at coordinate 23,263,006 of CM059875.1, forward strand.
TTTTTTTTTTTTAATTAAATTATTTATATATTAAATATTATATTTATTTAATTCATTTTAAAAATTAATTTATTATATTTTATTCCTTTTAATATTAATATAATTTATTTCTAACATTTAATTTTTTTTAATATCAATTAAAAAATGATATTTTATTTCAAAAATAATTTTAAATATTTTTTAAAAATAATTATTTTATTCAAAAATTTTTTAAATAATTTTAACCAAATTTAATTTAAAATGATTTTATTTTTATTTTCTTTGAATTGATTTAAAATGACTTAATTAATTTAAAAATTAATTTAATATAATTTTATACTGACCTCTCATAAAACATAATTATTTTCAATTACTATTATTATTTTTTTCCAATCTCATGTTATATCAAGCTAGAGATAGTATTATATCAATCAAATCCGTACTTCACCAAACATATCACAATACTAATTTAGTTCAACCCTATCCAATCCAATCCCATACAAATAGTCCAATCCTATCCAATCTACTCCCATACAGAAAAATGCCCTAGTGACACATTTCTTTGTGACAATTTTTACATGTATCACCATTGGTATTATTTAGTGACAAATTTTATTTTTTGTCTTTATGTTTTGGTGAAAAATCTCCCTCCAAAATTGTTTGTCGAAAATAATGATTCAACTTAGACTTTTTAAATTAATTTATCATAAGTAATTAAAAAAATGATAAAGGGTTTTCATTGGGATTTCAATTGGTATATTTTTCTACTTTTAATCTCTCTAATCAGGTATTTTCTTAGCTAATTAGAAAAGTAATTTCAGTTTCTTTGCCGGGCAAGAATTGTCAAGAGTTATTGTGGGTTTTCAATTGGGTATTTTTAAATCGTTGTACGACATATATTTGTAATTCTCCCTTATGCAAAGTAGTGTTTTTGGCAGTGGCGTACCCAGAAAATTTTACGAGATAGGGCACTTGCACGAAATAATAATTATATAAAATTATAGACTATTGAGAACTAAACGATAATTTTATAGACTAGAGGGATCAAAGTGTAATTTTTTCACTATAGCGGGCAAAAAACAGCTACTTATGAAAAATTTCTATAAATTCATCACTCTAGCTGTAAGTAATTAAATACTCAAGGCGTGTTTAATATATAAAGCTAGAGGGGGGGTGAATAGATTTTAGCTAATTATTACCCAATTTTCGTGTGCATGTCAATTTTACGAAAATACCCCTAGCAAGTTAAATATACATACAAGTGTAATAAGATGCGGAAATAATAAATGACACTTGATGTTTACGTGGAAACCCAACCACTGGGAAAAAACCACGGGCTGTTTAGTGCGCCACACTCGGAACTCGAAATCACTAATTGAAATGAAGTTTACAACCTATGTAGATCTCGTCTAACACTCCGGTCTGTAACCCCTCACTTCTACCCAGCAGGCCTTTATTAGCAACCCTATTCCAATTTGCTCGATCCTCGCAATCACTACTTGTAATGATGTTTACAGCCTAATCCCGGTCTGTAACCCACCACTACTACCCGCAGGCCTGTAATAGCAACCCTAGACCAAGACTTCAATCTCTCAAAAGAGATGCACAACCCTATGTGAATATGTATGAATATTCAATTAACAAACAAGGCTAGGGAACCTTAGATGCTTATCTAGGATAATGATATATTCAAATTAAATCAACCCTAGATATCAATTGCTAAATGACATGTCAAATAGCATAGATAATCATAGATTATAAAAACCTAGATATCTATCAAAAACAACATTCAATCAATTCATCACAATTAATCACTTTTCTTGTATTTAGCATATGATCTAAAACATACAAGTAATTTAAAAGAGATGGCTTGGTATTTAAAATACTAAAATAAGATGAAATTAATCAAAATCTTACCAAGCAAGTTGTGATGATGCAAACCCATACATGGATGCACTCTATATAGACATAGGAGATGCAATATGAAATTTGATGCAAAAGGGGTTTGATTTGAGTGGTTAAAGGTGAGTTCTTGATTTGATTTTCTCTCAAAATCTATCTTTGAAGTTTAGGGTTCTTAAGAGTAAAAGAACTTGTTCAGATAATGAGAAAGTGTGATATTTATAGACATCAAGAATAGGGCAAGTGAAAAGACAATTTTGCCCCTGAATCACACTATCGCGGTTGCTCTGTGGCTCGACTGCCGCGGTTGTACAACCGCGGCACTAGAACCGCGGCACTGACTTGCTGTCGCTCGAACGCCGCTGTCACAAACCGTGGCACTGAAACCGCGGCGAAGCATCACAGCACAAAGCTTGATTTTCAAGCGACTCAAAACATGACCAAACGACATCGAAACCTTTCATATAATATACCGTTGGAAAGGTATGGAAGTCTACTTTCTATTCCAATTAACAAAACATGATTTGGATAACTGTAGAAAAAGTTATGGTCATTTGAGTGACCAAAGGTCAGATTCGGATAACAGCTGTGATGCCCTGTTTTAGTGGTCACTTTGGAAATTTCAAAACCAATCCAAACGGTCATGAAATATTACGAATAATATACCGTTGGAAAGGTATGGGTGTCTAGTTTGTACAGAAATTTTCAAAACTCATTTTGAAGCTTTGTGTAAAAAGCTATGGTCACACGACCATGTAAAGGTCAGTTTTGAAAACACTTAAAACATTGAAATCCAATCTTTTGAAACTAGACACCTTACTCCAATCAACCCAACCAAACTAAAGCTACCACTTTTCCAAGAGAAGAATGAGATCTTCTCAAGTGGTCAACCATCGCGCTAAGACAAGCACACCATCGTGCAAGCGCGGACGTTTCCGATCACACAAATGGAAACGAATTACACCACACTTAAGACTAATCATGAAGTGCAAGTGTGGGTATTGAATGCATCATAATGCCTATCATGTCATGGCATTTCATAGAACAAGATGCAATCAATTAAATGCAAGAAGAGATATTAAATAAATCAATAAAGCACAATGCACACAAAATATAAACACAACATTCAAGAATAAAAGTTATGCATGTTGTGTGTGTGTGCAACTATATCTCTTCAAGACAATGTAAGCACTAGATATATACCTTTGGTGCTTGTCCTCTTGAGGTCTTGGAAAGGGTCTTTGATCTTCAACAAATCACTTAGACTACCCTTACAACCAAACCCCAACTTGTGGTTTGCCCACGAAATAAGCCAATCAACAAAACGGGAATCCTTACACTAGCCATTCTTTGAGTCTTCTAAGAGCTTACAAATCTTCCTGTCCTCTATATGAAGTCATTTAGTGATATGTGAGCCACTTCTAGTCATCAAATCATATCACACATACTCTGATGCTTAAATCGTTTTATTTATCCATTGAAAGAGAGATTCTTTTATGCTCAATCTTTCATATTTGTATTTGAATGTGAGAAAAATTTGTTGAGCGTTAAGGAACACTTGTAGTGGGTGAAATCCTAGTGTGAGGGATCACTAGGTAGAAATTGTTATAAAGGTTTAATTGGCACCCAGAAATCCAATTGGAGATCATAGTGGAGAATTCTAAGCTTAGTGAAGCTTGAAAGTATGAAAGTAGGCAATGATTGGCCGAACCAAGTAAAAACCATCATATTTGATTTTCGATCTAACACATTGCTTCACCAATTTTGATTTCTCTCTATGTTGGCAACCTTGTAAATTCATTGCAAACTAGGGATGGGCGTGGGGGCCCATTGGGGTGGAGGAGGGTCCCCCCACCCGCACCCCCATTCCTCATTTGGGGGAACTAGGTATGGGGGCGTTTGGGGGGAGGTTCCCAAACCCTCACCCCCAAACCCCATTTCCCCAAATTTCTTTTCATTTCCAATCCTACATTTCTAATTTTCAATCTGATAATCGAAATTCGAAATATGGAATCTGACAATTCCAATATCTAGTTTGACCCTATTAGTATATTATTATTATTTTTTAAAATTATTTAGACATGAGGGTGGGGGAAGGTCCCCCCTACCACCTCCCCCATTCATAAAATGGGGGCCAAGTTTACCTCCACCCCTAAAACCCATTTAGAGGCAAAATTTGCCTTTAAAACCCCTTGGGGGCCCGTGGGGGTGGGGCCCTATGAGGAAATGCCCATCCCTATTGCAAACACATGTTCTCTTCAATGCATTTTGTTGTCCCTCATAGTACTAGGAGTGGGTACTTTCAACCCAACCCAACCCAATTTCATATGGTCAAGTCGATTAGGTTACTACAAATAAATGGTGCAGTCAATTTATTAAATTATAACTCGATTTCATCTTGAGTTATATATCTAACCTGACCAGAAATTCTTTTAATATAAAAAGAAAAAAAAAACCAAATAAACCTTAAACCTAAGAGCAATTTGGTCATTTTATAAAAAAGATTATTTTCATTTTTAAATTTTAGTAACTATAGGCAATGTGATCCTTTTAGAGATAATTCCATAGAATAGCCATTTTGGTTTTCAAATTTTTACATATAGCCACTAGTTTTAAAAAAACCAAATATAACCAATATGATCATGGATCAACCAATATGATCATGGATCATGGATTGTGTGGTGGAAGTTAGTGGGTTCTTTGACAAGTATACCCCTGAAGAGTTGTCAGTGGTTGTTGATGTAAGATGTCCAAAATGACCCTGTCTCCTTCTTATATCTCAGACGAAGGCAATCCCCAAACCCAATCCCTAAATTACGGTGCGGCTTCCAACTGATTTTATGGCTATTCTATGGAATTATCTCTTTTATTATATGCATCTTATTAAATTGAAATGCAAGTCGGTTAACCCAATCCCTTACATGTAAAAATAGCACCCAATTACCCGCAATATTTCGTATCTCCGATTCTCCGCCATAATCGTATTTCCAGTTGTCGATTCGTTGCCGTGATTGAAGCTGTCCTAATTTGTTTCAGCCATCCCCAATATCAGAGAAGGTATGTATCTCCTTAGAACTCGAACTGTAACTATAATAACATATGTTGAAAATGATTGAGAAGGGTCATCTTGTTCGTCGCGGCGGCCTGTGTGTGTTGATGTCAGTCTAAAAAATACATATGATTGATTTCTTTCATATTCAGGATATAACATATGTTTATGTCAGTCTAAATACTACATATGATTGATTTCAATCATAGTCATAATATATGTTGAAAAGGATTGAGAAGGTCCCCTTTATCTTCGTCGCGGCGGCCTGTTTGTGTTTGTTTATGTCAGATGTCAGATTAGGAGTTTTATTGCATTCCCTGTGTCGTCGTATTTACATTACATTCCATGATCGAACCATTACATTACATTCCATGATCGAACCATTACATTACATTCCATGACACGACATTCCATGACATGGAATGACTTTCCTTGATTCTCCATGACATGAAATGAGATTCCATGATCCTCCCAGATTCGAAGATTACATGACATTCCATGATCGTACCATTACATTCCATTTTATTCCATTACATTCCATGATCGTACCATTACATTCCATGACCGTACCATTACATTCCAAGACCGTACCATGACACGACATTCCATGACATGGAATGACTTTCCTAGATTCTCCATGACATGAAATGAGATTCCATGATCCTCCCAGATTCCAAGATTACATGACATGGAAAGATTCTCCATGACATGGAATGACTTTCCTAGATTCTCCATGACATGAAATGAGATTCCATGATCCTCCCAGATTCCATGACATTACATTACATTCCATGATCCTACCATTACAACACTAAATTACATTCCATGATCCTCCTACCACAACACGACATTACATTCCATGATCCATCATGGAATGTAATTCCATAAAACATTGATGACATTTTCCGTCTGATGACATTATTTTAATCCGTCTGATGACATTGATGACATGTATTTTAATTTTAATTCCATGATGATAGAACTGATTAAATCTATTGCATACAGCTTCAGGAATATGGTTCTGTTGATAGTGAACTACGATGGACAGTGGGAAGATGGACAATTCAACCCTAAAGCTGTTTTCTTTTTGTCAGTGACAGTGAAGGAGACTTTGAAAACATTGGCAGAGAAGATATGTAGTCGATTTGGCTTAAATTCTGATGAAGTGGAATTCAAGATAAGTACTAGAATTGATGGCTCCATTGTTGAAATGATTTATGACTTAGATTTACAGATCTTCGTTTTGCATAACAAAGAGAATCCTAAATGTTATGTGTCGGTGTTTCACAAACAGTTACGAAGCCTGGTTGACCAATTAACTGTGACTCGTGATCTGAAATCCAAATGTACCTTCATCACCATCGGTTGTACTGGTGATCAGGCATGTACGCCACCACCCATTGTGAAGTGTAAATTGTTATACCCTAAAAAGGACTCAAGCCCAAGGCCTCAGAAAAAAGCTTAAAGGCCTCAGAAAAGAAGACCACCAACAAAGGAAACTACATCGGCCCATATAAAGGGAAATCATCAGACCGCTCTCAGAAGAGCCGAGTCCAGCCGAAAGACACGAACGTCTTCAGACATGTCATTCGGGCACATTTATATTATAAATGTGCAGCTCCACCGCCCATATCAAACAAAGAGCTATACTCCCTAAAACACGTCGAAAGATTCAAACGAGCAGGTGTCAAAAGATCATTCGATACGAAATAGGCTCCCGCCCAAGCTACCTAAAGTCTGTCAGCCTAGGACACTCAAGTATGGTTATTCAGACGCGCTTTCGAAGAGTATAAATACGAGGTTTAAAACTCGATAGAAGGAGAGATTTTTGGAGACTAGCTGTAAAAAGAGGACGAGTTTATATTTAAGCTTTGTATCTTCTTTTATTCGGCGGGTTTAATTTCAATTCCAAATATAGATCACATTGATACCATACATTAATTGTATTCGGTTCTCAGGTCACTAAATTCACACGAAAACATAAATCTACAGGCAGCCTTGCTGTGAGTTCATCCGGATACAGATCCACAACTGGTAGCAATGAATTTGTTCCGAGTGGTTTCCTCGTAGATGAATCAAAAACTCCGCCATCAATCAGGAAGTCTATATTTCCCCAAAGCCCACTCGGCGGTACAGTCAGTAAGAAATCTGCTAACCGCAGCAATCACGGCAATTATGTTAAAGACGAGAAAGTTCATTGTCCAACTGTTGTTACTGCTGAGGATGAAGAAGGCGGCATGGGTTGCTCAGCCAATATCAACTCGCCATTGTGTCCTTGCTCTAATGAAATCAGTCCACAAGATTTACCGCTACGCCCTACACATGATGACAATCCATTGCACCTTGTTGATCTGGTAGGCCTTTCTGCATCAGGTATAAACAAGAATTTATCAAGTCCCGAGCATGAGCTAAAATTGCGTCGACGGTCTGGAAGACAGAGAAAGTCCATTAAGTACAACCAGGAGACTTGTTCAAATTGCTCTGAAAAGGGACACAACAAATCAGGGTGCCGGAAACCAGCGTTTGATGCATCTGGGCCAACCAAGCCTCCACGCACTTGCAGTATATGTCACAGACCTGGACACAATAGACAAACTTGTCCCTCTGGCTATTAACCCTAATCCATCAGGTGATATCATGACCCAGTTTAGAATGCTGCACCAACAAGTTCCTCCGATTTGAGAACCTTTTATCGGCACTCTTAGGTTGATTCATCGACAATGTGTCATTCTACTTTGGTTTTAAGGAAAATGCGTGTAATATGTGATCTATTTAATTTTTCTTTCATTCAGTTGTTTGAGTAGTCCCTGCTTGTAATATCAGCTTACGATAACAGTTCTGTATTGTTTGACGTTAGGTGTAATTGCCCCTTTATTTACAAACCTCAATCGGGTAGGTTCTCCTCCAGTCTGGTCTCTTCCCAAAGAATTTGTAGGCTACTTATCCCCTTAAAAACATCACCGAAAAAGTTACCCGATCTACTTATAAAGATTTTGCAATCCTAGATGGCTAATATTTGCTTATATTTACAAGGGATGTTCACGGATCTCTTCTTGCATAGCAACCACAGGTAGGCACAGGTATTTTCATTTATTATTAGGTCTCAAGTCTCAACAATCTAGTTCAAATCTAAGGGGAACAAAAAAACACACAGATTCCTGATCCGTTAACAAGTACGAAATGAGAACTTCATGTACACAATCTTGTACCCCACATCGGACTACGTTGTTTATGCTGTGAATTTGATAAAAACAGCCTTTTATGAGTTACCAACGCTGTAGTTTTTTGTTTTTTTGTTTTTTTTTGTCCATCCCCTTTAGCTTATGGTCGTGTAATTCGTTAGTGCAAAATCCTCCTAGTTTAATCTGCATGATTCATGTTTGTCTTTTCTTAGCGTGTGTATTAGATCGTGTAATCTATTGTTGTTGATTTTAATCGTGTAAGGAATTTATTCTGCTACCGTGTTTCGTATAAGTTTTTTTTCTTTTCCTCGCGTAAAGAATGTTGTTGCATGTTTATCTTTTCTTAGCCTGTGTATTAGATCGTGTAATCAATTGTTTTAGATTTTATCGTGTAAGGAATTTATTCTGCTACCGTGTTTCGTATAAGTTGTTTGTCTTTTCCTCGCGTAAAGAATTTTGTAGTATTAAGGATTATTTTTACTTTCCACAGACAACATTTGAATCCATTGCGAACCATGCAACTTGGGTGTAGAAAGACTTGTCCAGATATACCCCACCGATGATTTTCTTGTTCGAACAATGCATAAACATTGTCTCCAAATACAGACGAGACGATGATATCTTCGATTAGAGGTTCTTATTCTTATTAGTTATTATATATTGATTACTCTATTGGGCTTCATTTGGTAAAAGACGTTTTCTTTTAGTAAGATGGGCTTTTATCCACCTTCAGGACAACAATCTTATCTGATCCATCCGATTTCCGATATTGCGTTTTTACTTTTATATAGCAAGAGTTATTTTCGTTATCTTATGCACAGTAGATCTTTTATAGTATATATGTTGACCAATACAGTCGTCGCTCGTTTTACACACTGTACTTTCATTTATTTAAATTTTTTGGTTCAGCTACTATATACTGAGTAATGCTATTGGACCCAAAAAACCAACCCAAATTCTAACCCAAATGCCATGTGGCAACATCACACGCAACATGGGCCCACGTCACTCTTTCCAAGATCTTTCCAAGATCCCATGTGATGTTGCCACATGGGTTTGGGTTAAAAATTTGGGTTGGTTTTTTGGGTCCAACAGGTTTACTCTTATTGATACTAGTATACTTGGTGGATTAGTTTTTTTTTTTTTTTTTTTTTGATTACATCAACAACTACTGGGACCAGCGAGATGGGGCTCTACAAGCACGGCTCGGACACGTAACTCCCATAAGGGGAGAGCACATCCACACGAAGGTGGGACAAGACCCACACATATGGTGGGAAAACCTCCATATACACACCAAGCCAGGATTTGAACCTTGGTGGCGAAGACTCTAGGCCAGCGAGGCATAGGGCCCGTGTGTATACTTGCTGGATTAGTTATTGGGAATTAGATTGAAATTGAAGGGTAAATAAAAACAAAACATTAAAATGCTCAGGATTTTACTTCTTTTCTTCCACTCAACCCTGTCAGCAAGGCAAAAGTAAAATTTATCCCAAACAAGCACAAGAAAAAGAGGGGGGGGGGGGGGGGGGGGGGGGTGGGGAAACCGACTCTATGTCTCTATCTCTTCGCCACTAATTATATAGTCAGTTTCAATTATAACCCTTATTCAATGGTGGAGCCAACCCCACACAACCTTTATGCCTTTCTATGTCGCAAATGCATCGTCGTTAACCTCGGATTCTTGTTTTTGATTTCCCATGATGTACGACTGAACTTACCATTTGCACACGATAGTTGTATCACACTATCATCATTCACAGGACCAAATTATTTTATGAATTGTGAGATATCCAGTTTGGATGTACTTCAGAGTTCAGATTTGTTATAGAGAACATAAAAAAATGGGTAATACACTGAAACCTTTGAATCCGTATCATCCGTCCAACGTTGAACGGTGAAGGTGAACCTCACGTAAGAATAAAAACATGATTGACGAATGATGATGTATTTTGTTGTATTGGAAACACAAAGAAAACAAAAGCAGTACCGAGGGAGATGAAACTGCAAGTACTTAGAAAGGTCTGCACATATCTGGGATTAACCTACACAAAATTCACAACTATTAATCTAAAAATGGAAACCACGGCAGTAGAGGTAGCGAATCTATAGGTACCAAGGTTTTAATCGCAAACCAAGCAAATAACCAGCAAAAAACAACAAACAGAAAGGCAAATTTCGTAGATTACACAATAACAATGATAATCTAAAAGTGTTAACTGGATTTACAAAAAATTCCTTGAAGTTGATGTCAGATCTTTCAATGAAAAAGGTCGGCGTCGACAGTTGAAACGGTCGCGGAGAGAAACAGCTGTCCGTGGTTTATCTATTCTCTTCAAGGCCTCCACATCTGTCTCCAGTTGATCAACGCGAGCCTCCAAAGAAATCCTTCCTGCTATTTTCCTAGAAGCATTTTTTTTCTTTACTTCGTTTAATGCTATGAACTCGTCCAGCAGCAGTTTGATAGCCTCGGAGCTTCTACTTACCTAGGAAACCACTCGATACCACCTGCCTAATTCGTTCTCATCGTGCGACGACTCGGACTCCATATCTCTGGTATAATGCGAAGTAGCGAAAGGTAGATAAGCTCTAACAGAAGGGTTCACGTAATGCTGCTTACGGCTTACCCCCGTTTTAAAGGTTAATTGTAAGCATTACCCTCTCTCAGAAGCGACAGAATCTTGCATGCACCCGGTGCATTGCAGCCAACCAATGGGTGCATGCCATGTGGCAAGGACAACAATCAAATGTGGAGAAAATCTTGGCTGGGACGGTCCCATACACGTGGCCATAGGACCGTCCAATGAGAGTGTGCCACATACTCTGCACATGCTGTCCAATGTATATGTGGCGCACTCTCATTGGACGGTCCCATGGCCACGTGTATGGGACCTTCCCAGCCAAGATTTTCTCTGAAATGTGTTCTCCCTGCCACGTGGCATGCACCCATTGGCTACGGTGCATTGCACCAGGTGCATACAAGATTTTCTCAAAGAAGCATGACATGTGTCCATTGGGAGTAAAATTGTCCACCCAAATACAGTGTTTGGACAAATTTACTCCCTAATGGACACATGTGACACCATTTTTGGACAGTTGATTTCAGTCTGATTGCTTAAACGAGCATGAACCCAACCCGATATATTGCATCCTAAATTCCTAATGAATGGGAGCATACCATGTAGCATGGATAACTCATTTGATTACTTTTCCTTCCCATTTGGCATACACCCATTTGGCCGATGGATTGGTTTTGTTAAATAATGTACTATACATACATATACAGATATATAGAAATGATCAAGCCAATGCGCACCGATGTAAATTTATGGTCCATGATATTGGATGTCAACCACTATTAGCTAACATCCTTTGACTGAAGTGCGTATGCACTTTTCTAAACTAGTTGCTCACATTCAATGTCCTCATGAAGTTATATCATTGCGCACTAACCAGATCCTGACTTTATAATTTCTAGACGTCCAACCATAGCCACACATTCACAGCGGGCCCATAACCTGACATTAACAAATACCCACAACCAATACGAATGTATGGTTGTGGGCGGATGTCCTGAACTTATAAAGTCAAAACGGCCCTAATTATAGTAGTATTATATATACAGTCTCGTTCCCATGCGGACGTCATGATATAACCTCATGAGGATATTGAATGTGAGCCAGTAGTTTTAATAAGTGCGTACACACTTAAGTCAAATCATGTAAAACTAGTGGCTTACATTCAATATCCTCGTGAAGTTATTTTAGGATGTCCCCATTTGAAAAAAGTCCTTATCGCAATATGCTAGGTAACCCAGACCCAGTATCCATTTGTTTGAGTTTTCAAGCAAATAGGTTTTGTGATGCTGTAGTTGTTTACGATGAGAAGAACAAATACAGTATTAATACGATTAGGGTTTCAATAGAAGACACAATTTGAAATAAGTTTTTTATTTATGGGAAATTATTAGTCTCCCCCCTGTAGTTTGCCGTATTCTCCAGTCTCCCCCCTATAGTTTCAAAATTATCCAATTTCCCCCCTCCCATGCACAAATACAACCATTCTCACCATATAAAAATAGGCATGGGAGTGGGGAAATTGGAGAATTTTGAAACTAGATAGGGGAGATTGGAGAATACGGAAAATTATAGGGGGATAATGATAATTTCCCTTTATTTATTTGTGAGCAACTAGGTTTTTTTTTTTTTTTTTTTTTTTTTTTTTTTTTTTTTTTTTTTTTTTTTTACAATAAATTGAACTTGAAGTAAAAAATTTCTAATACGGTATTTTAAGTAAAGTAATTCCAACAGGCAACCGTTGGCAAATCGTGTAGGTTTTTTTATTTAAAAAAAAAAATTCCGTGTCAGTGTAGGCTGTGTAGGTACTATTTTTAGATTCGTCAAAGTTGTACACGTGTATAACCTATATAAAAAATTTAGGTTTGGAAATCGGTTCTCCTCTCATTTTCAATATTTTGTCCTCGTTCAATTACAAAACATCATATCGACTCTGGTGTGGACGTCGTTTCCGGATGGTCAAATACAACTTCAACTACTCCCCGATACTTAATTGTCAATTCAATTAGTATTATTAGGTTGGGCCACACCCCCATGAGCAATTTTCTTCATCATTACCCATACCCTATTCGTACAGAACTAAATCTGTGACCTGCAAATAGGGTGGGTAGAGTACAGTCACAGGCAATTATGGTAACCTTTACAAAGTGGCTTTTTTGGGGGGGGAAGGGGTTTGGGTCAATGACCAATATATAGTTGATACGACACTTATAATGGGAGCAAGTGAGACGTCAAAATCCGATGGGTTATCCCACAGATTTACTAAATCGTCCATTGTAATCTACAGCCGTCTCAATGTAACGTATATCAAGGTTTGATTGTACACATCTGGTTTGATGGCAAACAAAATTAACCATAACCATAATGTGAAGGGTTGTACAACAGACATTGTAAACCCTCATCTCCAACCCTAAAACCTGATTTGGTGCAACCGTTGGAACTATAATGGTGCAACTTGCACAGTATTTGAGATGTTGCCACATGACATTTGGGTTAGAATTTGGGTTGGATTTTTTTGGGTACCCAATAACATTACCCTTTTTTTAAACATCTAGCCAATATTTTATTAAATATGGGTCAAACTGTATATAAGTCAAACTTTAGGGATGAAATAATAAACAAAAGTTAATGCCATTCATCCGGCAACCGAAGACTGTTGCGCCAGGGTTCCCTTTAGACTCTGTATGAAGCTGGAATTAAGCGCATACTATTTCCCCTTGGATGGAAACCAATTGTCGTTCTATGTTATGTTTGAAGAATGTTGTATTTTGCCTATGGGTTTGAGAAATCCACCCTGAACAATCTGACACCTTCGGACATATTCCCACTTCTACATATGGAGTGAGAATTTTTGGATTTCATCGAGATTTAAACGGCTATAGTCTATAGATAATAATTAACATTATTCTGAAGCAAAATAAAGTTATGCTACCTTGTTTTATGCGTCTGAATGGGAGCATTTTTATCAACATCGACAGTTCTCGACACCTTCCTCGATTTACAAGTGAAGTTGGGGAATGGTGTTCTTCTACATGTTAAACTTAACAGGACAATTGGTGTTCAAACTAAGAACGGTGTTGAGTACATCTCAAAATTAACTGTGTCTTAGGGTTGTTCGAATAGTTTGATAACTGTAGTGAAATGTGAAAACGTATAAGTTTTTTTCTGAATTTGAACTCCAAGGCAAGTTTCCGATTATAGCTTAGAAAACCCTTCAGAAGGGACATAAGTTGTTAAGATTTTACAACTCAAAATCGTCAAATGATTACACACACAAACGAGGTATGTCTGGAAGTTTTTAACATGGGTTATCTAAATCCAATTACAAAAACAACAGGCGTTTTTGAAAACATAAAACAAATGGCAACAACAAACCTAAGTACCTTACGTCAAACGGTATTTGCAAGTCCTAAAATGGATTGTAGGAACAAAACAAACAAAACAAACATCACCTGCAAAAACATGTTTGGTGGCGCTATGGCGTTGACTCGGTGAGTGTGAATGTATTAATGCCTTGAGCCCGAAGGGCGATTCTTAAATAACGTACAGCCCTCTTGACGCCGAAGACGGTCGACGAGAGACGTCGACTTGGTATTCTTTAACCTGTAAACATCCCTCTCTAGTTCCGCGACGCGAGATTCAACAACTGTTGATCGAGAACGGGACCGTGCTTCGTTTCTTTCCACAACTTTCTTGTATTCAATTGTAACATCCAGGAGGTCTTTCAGAGAGTCGCAGCACTTGCTTACGCAGAAAATCAGTCGATCCAATATGGTGGATTCGTTCTCATCATCGGACTCCATCTCTACAGTCATAAGTAATTTATTTATTTTTTTCCAAGCTCTACAGACCGAAGTTACCTGTTAACGAAATCTGACTCTGAACATATGTTTTTATAAGGGGGCACACTGCGGCACAGGCACACAGCCCACTCATCTGCGGAAACATTAACACATCCTTGTCCCATTTCCCTAAGTTTAAATTCTAGTATAATGGTCAAATAGAAATCATCAATGTGTTATGTATATAACAATATCATCGATCAAGTAAACGAAATATATTTATTGGTTGTCCACATGTTGTCCATAATTTTAGATGGTATTACATGTCCATAATTGAGTTATTATGTATTTATTGTTTTTCATGTTTTAGTAAAATTATCTCATATTATTTTTTTGAATTATATAATTATATTAATATATTAATATATATCTAATTATCTATATATAATATTGCACAATTTTATGAAATTTTTTCAGATTTAAGGTTAAAAAGGTCTTTTTGAGGAGAAAATCTTGGCTGGGACGGTCCCATACACGTGGCCATGGGACCGTCCAATGAGAGTGTGCCACATACTTAGCACATGCTGTCCCAATGTATATGTGGCGCACTCTCATTGGACGGTCCCATGGCCACGTGTATGGGACCGTCCCAGCCAAGTTTTTCTCCTTTTTGAGACTTGTCCCACGTATGGGTACTCAAATAACCTGTCAATTTTTGGTGTCCCGATTTGTGTGTAACCAACCAAATTGGGACATGTGTACACATTTATGACACATTTATGGAAGAAGTTGAAAAAAATTCATACATGTCCCAATTTGGTTGGTTGGACACAAAATGGGACACCAAAATTTGACAGCTGATTTGCGACACATTTATGACACATTTTTTCCCACCTTGTCCCATTCTGTCCCATGCTAAAGTTGTACCAAACGTGGGACAAGAATAATCTGGCCAACATTTGGTGCGACCGTGTCCCGCGTACCAAACGCACCCTTTCAAAGGAGAAAAACTTACATGCACCTGGTGCAACACTCAGCACATGCTGAGTGTTGCACCTCAGCCAATCACAATTTGCCACCTCATGCACCTCATCCAACCAACTCAGCCATCCATCCAACTCAGCCAACCAACCCAGCTATCTAACTCAGCTGGGATCTAAGATCGGCGGCGGGGTGCAGCGGCGACGGCGACGGTGACGCTGGATGTGTAGCAGCGACGGCGGAGGAGCATCGACGACGGCGGAGGAGCATCGACGACGGCGACGTCGAAGACGGCAACGATCGACGAGCAGGCGAGGTTTCCACCGTCCTCCTCCGCTCTCACCACCACCAAACCGTCCAGCTTCTCGGTGGCTCTTCGCATCGCCGTCGCCGCTGCAACGGTCACCGTTGTCGATGCTCCTCCGCGGTCGCCGACGTCGCGAAGAGCCGCCGTCACCAACGATCAACGACGGCGACGCGAAGAGCCACCGAGAAGTTGGATGGTTTGGTGGTGGTGAGAGCGGAGGAGGACGGTGGAAACCTCGCCTGCTCGTTGATAACGTCGCCGTCGCCGTCGCCGTCGTCGCCGTCATCGCCGTCGTCAATGCTCCTACGCGGTCGCCGTTGCACATCCACCGTCACCGTCGCCATCGCCGCTGCACCCTGCCGCCGATCTTGGATCTCAGCTGAGTTGGATAGCTGGGTTGGTTGGCTGAGTTGGATGGATGGCTGAGTTGGTTGGATTAGGTGCATGAGGTGGCAAATTGTGATTGGCTGAGGTGCAACACTCAGCATGTGTGAGTGTTGCACCAGGTGCATGTAAGTTTTTCTCCTTTCAAAGACCTTTTTACCCTTAAATCTTATTTTAAAACAAAAACTTGTGCAATATTATATAAATTTAATTATAACATATATATGTTATGCAATCTTTATTCTATCGGCATGCCTTTCCAATTGATTACATATGATTTTATGATATTATAGGTATATGAAATAGGCAAAACGTGTCATGGGCCGTATCAACGCAGATAGATGGATGAGGTATTAGCTTCGGAGATTGAATCCCGAGTCAATGTATCGAATCCTATAAATGGGTTGATGTTATTATATAAAATACCTGGTTTATAACGGTGAATACATAGATACCGTCAATAAATATGTGTTGGGAGATTTTGACAAACTCCGAAATTATAGTTTAGCATTAAGTTTTGGAACCATGAGGGTAATAAGGATTACAGTAACTCAAAAGTTTCACAGCCAAATGATGAGACTTGATACGCAATTTAAATAGCATGTTTCGGAAATATGCACCGACACCAAATGTGAATTCATTCTGATGAGATCACTTATGACGTGTGGTTAACCCCTCACACATGCACCGAAAAGGTTAGGGCTAAACTCCTCCTCTCCCCCAAAAGAACTCGACAGGTTTTTAATAGTGTAAAACAACAAGAAGGTATATTTCAACCAATATTAAAAGTTTGTTGAGTTATATATATTTCTCCAATTTTTTCACAAGCTTTATATTTAACAAAATTGGTATACTTAGTTGTAATGCTTTAAAATTTATCAAATTTGATTTATTGGTTTATATTAGAATGAACTTATCATATAAATCGATGTGATTTCATGAAGGTGTGGACAGAACTTGAAGTGAGGGATCCCTTAGTTGACGGTTAATCTAATACAATTGGAATTATGGATGGCAATTAAACCCGATCTCATGGGACCCGCCCGAACCCAACCTGCTTGACGAGGGTTTGGGTTTGAAAATCGTACCCGTCATGAGTTCCGGTTCAGGTACAGATTTGGAAAAAATTCTATACCCGAACCCGCATACCCGCGAACAATAAAATTTATATAATATATTATTATTTCAAATATTATAAATTTAAACCAAAATAAAAACTTTTTAATTATATAGAGAATAAAATGTAAACATTTCAATATATTAAGTGTTTTTATTCTTTAAAATCATAATATTACATATATTTAAATAGGGGAAAAAAATATAGAAATAATTTCTTTAAAAAAAAAACATTAATTGATGGGTTCGCGGGTTCACGGGTTCATGGGCGGGTTTGGGTGTCCTAACACCCAAACCCGAACCCGTTTATTTTCGCGGGTTCATGGGTGGGTTTGGTAGACATAAAATTTTACGGGTTTGGGTTTGGATTTTGCCAGACCTGCCCGAACGCGCCCCATTACCATTCCTAATTGGAATGCACTGTTGTGATTTGTATGGAGAATTCTACGGGCATGTAAATACATGTACATAATTCTTGAACATTGTAGATACATATAATAAAATATATGAATCCTATAGTAATTATAACTTTTTAAACCTAATACAATACAACTTCTTAGCTACCCACGAATTATGGTTACTTAATTTTGTTTGAATTTATATTAAATAATTGATTATTATTTTAAACTTATATTATTTGTAATAGTTTTAGTTTGCCATACCAAACATATCACATCAATAAACCATTAAATCTCAAATTTCCAACTATGTATTAAAATAGTCCTTTTATTAATATCATTCATTTTATTTTATCCTCACTATTTTTCTTTATTTTATATGTTTAATTTATGTAGATTCATTAAATCAATAATTTACTTTAATTAGAATAATAACAAAGTCAATATCATGTCTAGTAATATTTATTAATCAATTATTCTGTATTAAATTAAAATAATATAAAGATATATTAAGGCTTGAATTGTTTCGACTATATTCGATTAAACTCAGATTTTCTATGACTAATTAAAGAATTAAGGTTCTCTATGCAATCACATACCTACAAGTAACAAAAACGATTTTCATATTTTGAATTTTTTTAATATTTTATTTTAAAAACAAGTTACTTGTGTTTTCTGTTTTTTTAATTCATTTATTTAAAATTATTTATTTATTTATATACATACACATGGGGTTTTTGTGTTGCTTCAGAAAGAATGGAGACAGATAAATACAGATTTTTATTGGAGGATATAGAGGTTAATATGGTAATTAAAAATTTAGGAGAGTATTTCATATGTAATATGCTATCTAATTATTTATTCAGGAGAGATAATTTATTTACTTAATAATTTAATTCAAATAAGATAAAAAATAAATTATTGTAACAACATTAACCGTCTTTAGAATTTTTCTAAATTTTAATTATGGGAATGGAGATTTCATAGAAAAAAATGTGGTAGCATAAAAAATTGGATTGTCAAAAAAGCTCTCCAGATTACAAAAGAACTAATTGTCAAAATTTTCCTCGTCTAAATTATTTTATTTTTTATTTTTTATTTATTTGATTTTTTTATAATACAACAACTGCCGAGATCGGCCAGAATGGGCTCTACAAACGCAGCTCGGACTACAGCTCCCACACCGGGGAGACCGAAGCTCTCGGAATCTGGACAGAACTATAATTTTGAACTTCATTTTTTGCGTGTGAAAAAACCCATCCAATGCCCGTACATAAATAACATATATTAAGTTCATGTTTCCGAGTTAATTCTGCAGTTCCTAAGTGGCCAATGTATTTTGTCGATACTGGCTTGCAATTTGAAATTGTTGCCTACATAATGAACCCATCTTCTTAATATTATTATTTATTTTTATATATTACATTAGTACTGTCGGGATTTGTCGAGATCAAACAATACATGTGCGGCCCAGATATCTACTCCCATAACAGTAGATAACTGCTTCCCAAAACCCGGGCAGAAAAACTCCCCACACCTGCTTCTAAAATGTGCACGGTGGATCATATACAGTAAACCACATATGTGGAAGAGGTGCACTGCCAGCTTTGCTAAGAGGTGATGTGCACTCTTGATCTGTCACCATTATGGCATCTTTTGAACATATCTAATCTACTGATGTTTATATTTGCCTGTAAAGATGTGTGGTATACTGGTATGCTATGCCGGACCCAGGAATTTTACACTGTTAGGGTATTTGAATAAATTACAATCGCAATTATATGATAAACGTTTGAAAAATTTAACATCATAGTAAAATAGTTTTTTTAAAAATTTTTATTTTTGAATTTTTAATTTTTATAGATAAAATTAAATAAATAGAACACTTACTCAAATGAATTAAATAATGTTACATTCAAAAGAAAATAAAAACAAGAAAAATTATTTATTATTAAATAATAACAAGAAAAAATATTTAAAAAATAATAATAATAACAAGAAAAACAACATAAATAATGAAAAAAATTAAAAGAATAAATTACAATCTAAATTTATAATAAGAAATTTTGTTTTGCTTTATAATGAATTCAATTTTAACTATTACTAGACATGTTTTTAAATTTTTTATTCTTCAAACTATTGGTAAATTATTGATTTATTGATTCTAAATAAATTACAACTATAAAATAAAGAAAAATACTAAGGATAAAAAAAAATAATAATAATCATAGTAATAGATTGACCATTTTAATTCAATAAAGTAAAATCTGATATTTTTAGCTTTATTGATTGGGCATGTTAGTTATGTCAAATTAAAACTATTTGAAATAGTAAAAATTGAAAATAATAATATATAATTTCATTTAAAAAAAATTGAATTAAATAAACACACAGTAATGGTAGTTAAGAAATTGATAACGACGGAATAGAGAAAATGAATCGGAAAAGATGATAAAATAAATAAGATATAAAAATAAAAAATTGGAAGATAAAGTTGAATGAAAAAAGGCACATAAAAAAATTTTAGAACAAAAAATGTCATTAACAACAGTACCTTTGAGATGAGACTCGATCCAAGCACCTAAGTCTAAAATTAAGATCCACCACCCGCCATACCACCAACAACTTGTTGTTAACGATTTTTAATTAATATGTATATATACAATGTAAACAGAAGAAATTTTTTTTTTTAAAAATATTGAGGTAGGGCACTGCCCCACATGGTCTCCACGTGGGTCCGCCCAATGTACGTCCTTTGGGAGTGGATAGTGTAATCTTCTAGTTTAATTCTCATCGTGTCATCAGCTAGAGTATTCTCATCATGTAATGATGTTGCCACTAGCAGAAACCTGTCAACCAATCAGTTAAGTTGAAATCAGTCGATGACGGAAAATCAATTCGGTTCCCTATTCACACTGACCGAAGAACTGATCCTGACGTTTGTACTCGATGGACGTGCCGACCCAGTCCATCGCATTTTCATTATTACTGTCCATTGGGTGGTCACATCAAGGAACTGTTCTCACTGTTTTACAGTGGGTGCATTCAGTTTAATTAAACATTTTTGGATTAGGATAATATTTAGTAACTTATTTAAGTTTTAATATAACAGGGGGAATTTTAGCCTACAAGGTTATCGAAAATGGTCTTACTTTAACTTCTTCGTGTTTATCGAGTATTTTTAATATTCAATATACAGCATCTCCAATCCTATTATGCAATAGCATTTGGAGAAAAAAGAGTGTCACATAGGTTAAATATTAAAAAAGTTAGAAAAACTCTCCGAAGCTGTTATCTAAGTTCAATATGGAGATGATGTGGCCAAAACAAAAGTTATATGGAGTTGCTGACTAGGATTTCTAACTCTTTCCACCAACAAGATTAAAGCTTTCAACTCTGTCCACCAACAAGATTAAATCTCGTTTAATTGTAAAATTAAAGAGGAGACAGAGTGTAATAATTGTTTTATTATGATTGGACATCAAATGGATGTATATTTGACTTTAGATAATTGCTTTGGAGGTGTGAATCTGCATTTCTTTAAAAAAAATTAAAAAGTGGTTATAAATAGGTCGTTGCTTTTCATTTTCAGAAAGAGCTGAACAATAAACTGGTGGCTTTCCCTAGTGTACCGCCCGTTCAGTTTACGATATATTTAATAAATGTTCATTTAAGATAAGTTTAATGGTTCAATTAAGATTTAAGGCACAATGGTTCATTTAAAATGTCAAGGAATTGGAAAGGTTACAATGGTTCATTCTTCAATGAAATTAATGTAAGAGGTGACTCTTCAGTTTTCACTGATATGGGTCAATATTCTTCCACTATAAATATGTCAATTGCTGAGTTATATTTTAGTCAGAAATCTCTTGAAAAGCTTACAAGTGGAAATGGAAGCAAACGGCATGAGCCTTCACAGGATGAATGCCATTTCAGAAGTGATGCGTGAAAGGATTGCAAAGGCTGAGGAGACCATCGCCATGGAGCGTGAAAATGCAAAACGGCTACGTGATGATTATACTCTTCTGATGGGGAAATATCATAATCTGGAAGCTGAAATCATCAACTTACATGTAGCGATTGAAGCAAGGGACAACGAACTGAATGTCCTCTACCAACTTGTTGAAAAAATGCAGAAGAAGTTGATGGACTTCAACATTCCACCATCACCCTGAATTCAATGTTTATTTTAATGTTTTTTCACATGCTGTACCCCCCGTCTATATAAATGGAGAGTATCGGTTCGTTTTCACATGCATTACAAATTTCACATACCGTCATTATATTCCTTCATTACTCATACCAGTATAACAGAACAAATAAAATGGTCCTTCATTACTCATACAAGCAGCACAGAACAAATAAAATGCTCCTTCATTACTCATACCAGCAAAACAGAACAGAACAAACAAGATCTTTCAAACAATCTTGCATACCAAACTCCCAAAATAAATAAACACGAATACAAATAAAAAATATGATAATATATAATATATAATATATAAATATATATTATTATTATATATAGATATATAATAATATATATTACTAATATATATAAATACATATTATATATATAATATAATATATATTATATATAGGATATAATTATTTATATATTATATAATAATATAATATAATATATTATATAAAAAATATAATAATATATATTAAATATATATAATACAGTCTCTGCTACATTATTATGATATATATTATTATGATATAAAGTAATATATATAAATACATATTATATAACATATATATATATATATATATATATATATATAATGGGGCAGGATCCATGACCCCATCTTTTTACACAATTTTTGACACAATTCCTTGGCCATTGGATATTGCTTCTTTCAATGGAAGAGATATATATGTATTATATATCTATATTATAGGAATTCTTCTTAGGCCTTACAGATCTTACCCGTTGATTAAATTATGGGGGCCCCGTAAAAATCTCAACGATCGGCACCATCCTATGATGAAGGGGTATCAATGGAAGTATGTACGTGGAGTTTCGAGATAATCAAACGGTCGAACAAGTACATCCATACCCATTACACTAGATATACCATATACTAAACAACCCTTTCAAATATTAACCCCTAAGTGCCTAAGAGTTTTTTCAAAACCTTATAAGTGGTTCTAGTTGCTTGAATCGATCTCCCGTAATACATTTACACTTCCGAAATCGAGTCTGATGGGTGCACACCGCCTTTTTAAAACATTCTGACCAATCGGAATAAATAAATAAAATATTAAAAAAATTTATTTAAATCGAAATTCAATCCACAATGGGCCTAGGAGTTGTTCTTAAGCTTACAGTACCTATTCCAAGGCCTTTAGGGTGCGTTTGGTACGCGGGACAGGACGGGACTATTTTCTCTTGTCCTGCGTTTGGCGCACCAATAGCTTGGGACGGGACGGGACAAGGTGGGACAAAATTCACCAAAAATTGTCCCACCTCAGACCATAGGCCAGACTTGTCCCATGCATGGGACAAGTCTGGAAAAGACAATTTTGCCCTCACCATTTCAAAATATTACAAAAATATCACCTATATAATAATTACTATATAATATTATATATATTATATATATTATATAATAATATATTATATTATATTATTATATATAATAATATATAATATATAAAAACATATTATTATATATAATATATAATAATATTCAATATATCATATATATATATTTAGAGCATCTTCAAAAGATTATATTTTCACTCTTCAAATGTCTATTTACTTACCTATGTGTCAATTTGAAGAGTGAGAAAAAAAAGGAGCCACTCCAAAAGACTCTTCAATTAGAAATAGAGTTATAGTATTTTAATGAAAGCACTCAAATTCCTCCCCCAACAAATCTAATCACCCTCCAATTTTTTCAAGTTAGAAATAATAATATGTTATTATTAAGTATTCAATATTAGTCTTATTTTAAAGATCTATATGAGACCCTTCTAATGGTATAATTTTTATGATGATAAAATTTATAAATTAAAACGTTGACAGTTGATTTCAGTCCTTTTTATAATTAACACCTTTTAACTTTTGTTTTCAATATTTGGGGTTTCACCCTTGAAATAGTGGAGTGCAACTTTGCTCACCCCTTTAACTAGAGGTAAGCATTACCCCCCATCTCAGGTGTTGCCACGTGTCCCAAACCTTGGGTTAATTTTTGACTTTGAGTTAAGTTTAGGACACGTGGCAACACCTGAGGTGGGAGGTAATGCTTACCTCTAGTTAATGTGGGTGAGCAAAATTGCACTCGAAATAGTGTCTTCCCCAGTTCCCCTCTTCTCAGTTCCCAATCACCCTTGAAATATTATCTTCCTCACTCTCAGTCTCACACCCTCACAACCTCCTTATATAGCTCCACCTGTGTTTATTGTAAATCCGCCCTTGAATCTCCTGTTTCCGTTCTTCAAACCCAACAGTTTTGTTTGCCTCTAGTTAACATGCTTCCTTCCTCACTTCGTGTAAAATGTTTGCTTCCATGCTACATCTCTTCCCGATCACCCTCCACTCGTGTTTTACTTTTGGTTCCGGTTTAGATTGTTTGTTTCACCTTTGAATATTGAGTTAGGTTTCTTCGATTGGCCAGGTAATGGAGCATAAATTCTCGTTGGAAGATACTGCGGTTCCTATTTCTTGGAAAGGAAGAAGACCTCCGGGGAGGCCACGGTATAAAAGTATGGCCAAAAAGTGCGTATTCATAGCGAACCCCTTTCTTGTTCAAGTGGCGAACAGAGACATCCATCACTATGATGTTCGGTGGATGAGACATTGATATTTCTGATGAAAGCACTAGGTGACGACGTGGTCAATTGCGTGGAGAAGGTTTGGAGCATCCAAAGCATTCCATTGATGCTAGTGTATCTGCATAATTTTTGGTAGATATGTTGGAGTATGATAATAGGGAGCTATGAGCCACTAGTAATGAAAATAATGTATGGATCGTGTAAGGGTTATGTTCAGAAAGCTATTATATATTAATTTTCTGATGAATTTTTCAAATTGAATATACGTGGTTGCACATTACAAAGAACTACCATTGCACGTTATACTATTCAAATTATTTATTTTAATTTTTCATTCATACAATATATCCCATACATTATCCCGTACTTAAAAGTTGGTGTTCGGCGGTTTGAATCCCCACCGTGAGTAAATGAAATGAATACTTACATCTGTATATCTGTTATCAATAATGCTAGAGGACCCAAAAAAATGACCCAAATTTTGGACCCAAACCTATGTGGCAACATCACACACAATATAGGCCCACGTCACTCTTCCCAAAGATCCCATGTGATGTTGCCACATAAGTTTGGGTCTAAAATTTGGGTCACTTTTTTGGGTTCTCTAGCATTACTCATCTGTTATTGGGTTACCGAAAATTTCGCAAATGAATTTTCATCGCATTCAAACAATTGTCATTATCACTTTCATTAAGATGTTCTTTTACGCAATTTACCCAACTCAATATGTAACACATGCAGTGTAATAAATCATTGCAACATTTGCACAACGCAGTGTACAAGATAGTAAACCTTATTTATATTGTAACCAACCCTCTCCGGGTGACATAGAGACATAGACATTACATACTACGATTAGTTTCGAACCAGATGTGTTGAATCCGGTTTCATGTTCGAAATCAGTCATTTTCTGTCGTTCAATCTCGAGGGTCGATCGAGTAATATCCTAATGCTTTGTTTTAACCTTTCTATAATTCTATGTTCGTGCCTTAATCAGATAGGGGTTAACGTACCAAATCTAATTTGATGCTGACAAAATTGATTTTGCTTGCTTTGTAGAGCATAATGACGTTTGATGTGATGGCCCATACAGATTTTGACAACCCAAAAACCAATGGCCACGCTTTTCTGGCGCAATGGCGGTCTACAAATAGTCAAATACACTCATTACCTCTTCGTGTAGGCGTGTAGCCTTGCAAAACAGGAAAGGACGGTTGAATACTTGAATATATGTTAATCAATTTAAATTGCGTCATCAAATCATATCATATCATATATATATATATATATATATATATCATATCATCGGTCCCGATTCTATCAGTGCATCCCGATACAACTTTATTAGGATATTGAATATGAGCCACTCATTTATAACAGTGATTTGACAAGTGCACACATGCCAAGTCAAAGTATGTTAAACGAGTGGCTCACATTCAATATCTTTATATAATTCTATCAGGATGCACTGATAGGTTAATTTCCGTGTATATATATATATATATATATATATATATATATAATGATAGAGTTTCACAGCTGCACTTAATAATGAATTTACAATTTCAAAAATGCCTTAATTATATCAATGCATGCACTTAATTAATAACTAATGAACTTACAATTTCAAAAAACTTGAGAACTTCAAAAGTCTCGATTTATAAATTATAAATTGTAACCCAACTTTAAAGGTCAAATACATTCACAACACTAAACCCACGGTTGTGCACATATTCGTTTTCCGGAATGGATAGGAATTTCCAAGGCGAAGCAGCGGTCAGCCGAGATCGAATATACTCCTTTCTTGACGCGATTCTACAAGTATTCAGTGAATTGGAGGAAGTGCAAACTCACTTTTCTGGGCATTTAAACACAGACGTGGTTTTGTTATGGACAAAATTCATCCAGGTAATTGATGACACACAGAGACTGATCGCGGACTTTGAGAGGGAGATGGGTCATCCTTTATCACCGTCTCATCCTCCCCATTAGGTCATTAAAAGTACTGTAAACGAACACATGTAGGCTGTTTGTCTTTACCTTATCAAATTTTACGTATGGAAATTGATACTAGTGGGTTCAGCTACTGTATATTGCAAGTTGGGATGCGATGTTTTTAAGTTTGGAATATGTAAACGAAAATCTTCACCTTGTGTTTTCTATGTTTTTTTCTTTGAATTTGGTGCAGTGGTTTGCAAATGAAATGTCGTAGATAAATTTATGCATCCGTAGTGAACTTCTTGTATGAGTTTCCCCATCACATGGGGAATACGAACCAAATTACGCGACGCATGCGTTTCAAGTGTCTTCACGCATCCATATACCACCAAAAATGAGTTAAAACTTTATTATTTTAACAGGAAATTCAAGCCAATTACCCATGTTGTGTTCAGGTTACCTGCAACACAAAATCCGTTGTTTCAAACTGTTATTACTTATTAGTTTACCGATTACAAATCGTGTCTAATGTCTTTTCAACTCATTATCTTATCAACTATTATCATGATAGAATAAACGTTCAACCTATGGGACAAAAGGGTTAGAGCATCTCCAATGGTATCCTCAAAAGTGAGAGATTAATGAACATTTGCCCAAATTTACAGTCCAACAGAGTCAATAATCAAATTGCCTGCTGACTTGGTATCGGCCAATCATTAGTACATACCCACAGTACATGTCATCGTCAAGCGTAATCCTTTACAGCGACATGGATTAATCGTGTTTGCGTAATAACTAAGAACGTTGGTGGTCGATCGAATGTAATTTTACCGCCTATTAATATTTCTGTATATACCTTTAAAATACATATATACCAAGATTATGTATTAGTATTGGTTAGTAATAAGATTATTAAATTAGTTTTACAATCAACGATAGAATCTTCTAGTTTTGTAAATTATTGTTAACAATAAAATACTAATTTTTGTACATCCGTTTTTACAAAATTCAAATTGAGCTGTAAATACAAAGGGGTATAAATAAATTAGGGGTGCCCTAGCTTTTTTTAAGGGTGCAGATATTAGATAGCTGAATTATATTATGAAATGAGATATTAGGAGATAATTTAATACAAATTGTCCAATTGAGAAAAATAAAACAAAGCCTGCGCATCGCACATGTTGACATAATACTATACTAGTTACATATAATAATAACATAATTTTTTAAGCCATAGAAGATTCAAATCAAAAGTAATTCTTGGCCATTGATCTGATGCCAAAGAAATTTCAGTAATTGTGATGGCAAAGGAATTTCAAAACTAATTGTGATAATTATATTAGTTGTACACGCATGTACCAAGTCAGTTACACGAATATAACAGACTTAGTTTATTCGTGCATACGTATAGTCTGTTATATTTGTGTATATGTAATTACTCCACAACTTGTACCGTGTAAGCATTAAGAAAATGTATTTGTGAATCGGCACCTGGAACCCTGGAAGAACATCTATAACACTCAAACTACAGAGTGCATTTTTTCTCACCCACACTAACTAGGGTGAACCACTACAGGTGTTGACACGTGTCCCAAACTCAACCCAAATTCTAAAGTTAACCCAAAGTTGCGACACGTGTCAGCACCTGGAGTGGGTGAGTGGGTGGTAAACTGGTAATGGTTCACCCTAGTTAGTGTGTTCTAACTTTGACCGCTATTGCAGTGGGTGTTAACTGTGTTATGACTTATGACTTATGATAAAGT
The DNA here is from genome assembly GCA_030490815.1 of Acer saccharum. NCBI lineage: Eukaryota > Viridiplantae > Streptophyta > Magnoliopsida > Sapindales > Sapindaceae > Acer > Acer saccharum. The sequence continues at coordinate 23,291,149 of CM059875.1, forward strand.
TGTGTCTGGGTATAAGAGGGGTTCCGTGCAGCGCAATGCATGATGTTGCCACGTTAGCATATTTTCTGACGTGGCAGGATGAGGGTGGGGGAGGCATCATGCATCTGATGCAACCAGGTTTTAGCCAATTGACCAATTTTGATTAGTTGACCTTACACATCACATCAATACTTTGCATTTAATGGATGTCATAATTACCTTTAATAATAAAATCAATATTTTTTATATATTTCTTTAATCTAAAGGAATTCTTGGCCATTGATCTGGTGTCAACGCCAATTTTATATCAAATCGAAACGGTCAATTGGATTTTGTAAATAGTTTTTATATCTCAATTTGAATTTATCAAAACTTGAACGATATTTATTTTTTAATTGCAATTAAACCAAAAAGGTTAATTGCAATTTATTTGTGAAAGAGCAAACCTTAAGGGGGTTGGTTGCAATTTGGTCATAAATCCGGTAAACAGTCTTATTTTCTTCGTGTATACTAACTTACTCGAAGAACTTACACCGTGTAAGCATCAATAGGAGGAACTATTCCGATTCTTCTGGAAGTACTTCTTTAATCGACGGCATTGACACTTTCGTGTCGACGGTATGGCGTTCTCTGTTTTGATCCTAATTTTGTTTCTTATCATAAGTTTGCTTGTTTCAATTTCATTATTACAACTGGGTATGTATTAATTGGTAATGGGTTTCAGTCTGGGTATGTCGTTTCGAACATGCAAGGAATAATCTATACCCAATTTGTGTTTGCTCGATGGGTTTCAGTCTGTAATTGTTACTACAAGGAAGATGATTGAAACGAAATCCAAATTACTCACAGAGACGACGGTTCGGATTATTCTATGAATGTTTATGTAGTGTTCGACTTAAATACTGTATCTGGACTCAATGTTTATCCGGTTTTCGAACTTCGAACAAGCGCTTGTTTAGGAGATGGGTGGATATGCTAACTCTAGATTTTATGTTTTTCGTCTTTACCGCTATAAAATATCAAGATTTCTAGGATGGGTTTTGTTCTGTTTAATTCTTACTGTGGATATATGTTCATGCTCCCTCAATGCTTCGTTAGATTACTCTTGCAATTTTATATTTTTTTTACAGATGGCTGAGGAGGAAAATTTGGATCATTTGTTGGTACACCCGAGGGCCACTTGGAATTATAACATCACCATCAACACACACTGTTTTCACAAATTGATTTCCGATGTAGACAAGATCCTTTGGAGCCCTCCACCATCACCACCAAGGTTCAAGTGCCAAGGCATGCATGGATATATGCAATTTTTCTTTGGCCCTCCTAGTTTGGATGTTGTCCCTCCTTTGTGGGTGTTGTCCCACCCTTGTGTGGGTGCTCTCTCCCCTTTTGTGGGAGCGTCTGTCTGGGCTGTGCTTATAGTTGTGTCTTATCCTCGCAGGGTCCCAATTGTTGTATTCCAATAAAAAAAAATTAAAAAGACATAATCGTGAAGGGAAATTAGTTAAATGGTTACAGAACATATATTTTTAATATGTTCCCCAATTTTTGGTAAATAAAATATGTTGTGCAATAAAGAGTGGTAAAGCAATACCTTCATGTTCTGATGCTCTATATGTTGCGTTAGGTGTTTTGGACAGTGGAAGTGGTCCGGATTATGGGTGTCGCGAAATCGGTTTAAAAGCAAAAACCGATAAACGATCAACGACGGCATCGCTATGGCAAAAGTAAACACTTTCACCGTACGCTAACTTCAGATATTCCAATGCCTCGTCATCGTAACTGATGCTACAATTAAATCGTGATGAGACATTGAAATTTCTGAAGCGTGAGTTCGGTGAATGAAAAACGTAGGAAAGGATGTCAAGGAAAAAAGAGCATGTCCAAGTGTGGACTTGACCACCAAACAGCCCTAAAACGGGAGTGAGAGCATCTCCAAGAGTCTCCTCTGGAGACCCGTTTGCTTAATTAAGGGAGGAGTTTCATTTTTACAAATCGAAAAGGTGCCCAGAAAAAAGTTTTGGTTAAGCTCACTGATATGCTGAGGGCTGAATCCCTTAATAAAGGGGTGCATTGAATATTTTGGTCCATGGATTCAACCCCTATAAGTGGGCTCCACGGACCACGGTTAAACAAAGTATTGATCGTTTGTTCAAGAGTGCAATTTTGCTCACACCTTTAACTACAGGTAAGCACTACCCCCACATCAGGTGTTGCCACGTGTCCCAAACCTTGGGTTAACTTTGGACTTTGGGTTAAGTTTAGGACACGTAGCAACACCTGAGGTCCGGAGTAATGCTTACCTCTAGTTAATGTGGGTGAGCAAAGTTGCACTCTTGTTTAAAGGAGTTTCGATAGTTTTTTTAATTTTTTTGATTGGAATACAACAACAACAGGAATATAGGAATACAAGATTACAGATCCAGAACATGATTAAATGATTACAACAACTGGGACCCATCGAGAATCGATTTCCAAGCGAAGCCCAGACTAGAGCACCCACGGACGGGGAGAGAGAACCCACACGAAGGATTTTTCAACCACCCACACAAAGTGGAACAACACCCATGTTTTTAAATGGGACAAGGAAAATTTGCATAATTATATGCACACCCACTGTCTTCAACCTTGGTAGTGGGGGGTTCCCAAAGGAAGGCCCACCACTATGGCAAGGGACCATGTGTGAGTTTCGATAGTTAAATAAGCTTGATTAGTGGCCTGTACACATCACATCAACACATTACATTAATGCATTGGATAATTACATATAATAAAATCAATATTGTTGCAAACTTGCAATATTTTATTTTTAATCAAAAGTAACTCTTGCCCATTGATCTGCTGGCAGATGCATATTTGATAGGCAATGCGGACGGTCAAATGGATTTTGTAAATAGTTTTCTTTAATTGGAATTTATTTAATTTAAACTTTAAGGACGTTTTTATTATTTTGTTTATTATTCCATAATGGAAAGTAGGTGCTCACAACTGAGAAGTGAGAACTGACTAACGGGTAATTGAGTCATTATACAAATTTGATATGGTTGATGATTGGAGTTAACTGACATATTTTTAGTGGAGGGAGGCGATTGTTTATTTTTCAGAAAAGTGATTTGTAGTTGTCTAAAGAGAAAAACTCAGGGTCCTTGGTTGCAATTTGCGATTTTAATCCTAATATAACAGACTTAGAATATTCGTGTATACTTACCGAAGGACATCTACCGTGAAAGCATCAAAGGAGGGACTGTTATGCCGTACCTGGAACAACTTCTTTAATCGACGGCGCACCCATTCTAGTCGAAGGTATGGCGTTTTCTGTTTTGATCCTAATTTTGTTTCTGATCATATTTTTGTTTGTTTCGATTTCATTATTAAGGCTTCGTATGTATCCATAGGTAATGGGTTTCAGTCTGGCTATGGAGTGTCGAACATACAATATAATGAATATTCTATACCCAATTTGCTTGTTGCTGGAACCAGTGATGTTGTTGTACTTTGCATGTTGGCTCTAAATATTTGTTGGTTGTGTACGATTTACGTTTTTAGATGTGCAATTCGCGACCCGTTTGAATGATATGGTTTAGTGTGATGCTGATCACATTATACTTCATACCATGGTTCTGTTTTATTGTGTGTGTTGTTGCTAGTTATAGGCCTCTTTTTTGTTAGATGCTGAACTTTAGAATTTGGTTATGATTATGTGTTATTGGTAGTGCAAGAAATATTTAGAATTTTATGGTTAGTAAACCTATTCTCAAACCGGTGGTCTTTTGAGGCTGTTATGTATTTTTAAAATTTTACTGTGCTAAAATGAAATACGCAGCTCATAAACTCAAAAAATCGTTCCTTCCAAAACTACGCAGCTTATCACTTTTTTCTTTATGACGAGTACCGGAGCTGATCTCGTCAGTAATGAGGACGATGTTATTAATGTCTTACTGGACCAGGTGCATAGGCACATCAAACTAGCCGAGTTTTTTTCCAAGTTACTTGAAGGGAAGCTTGGGTCAATGTCTTCCCGTGGGTCGTCGCTTGCGTCTAGCGCGGATATACATAATATTAGGAAGACGTATACGGTGATAAAGCGGAATGGGGAACGACTTATTAATGACCTACAGAAGGTGAACAGATGTAGCAACTGACACTCAAAAAAAACAAAAAGAACAGGAATGGAAAGTTGTATTGGGAAATCTGTTGGGGTCTTATTAGTTATATAGCTTTTATTTGGTAGTATGTTGCAGTAAAGAAAATAGTGTGGATGGCGATTGCATGATCAAATTGTGGCTGTGTTCCCGTCACCGTTCGATGACAGTATATTAAAGTATGGTATATGATTTTTTTGTTTTTTTGTGTTCCTTAATGAAGAGAAGGATGTATGGATCATATCATTTCAGTTCTGCCCAGCTTTGTCTAGTAAACATATACTAATTGATATATATCCAAATGTTGATCGTAAATGACAATATGAAATGTACTTCACAAGGGTGGAAAACCCTATCCGGATGATGCGATGAATGTAATAGTCATAAAAAACACCACGCTTTATTGATTGTGAGACATCACTGAAATCAATTTTATACAATTTCATCATTACCTCATTCCTATGTCTATTGACAAAAACATTTATTACTGTAATCCTCCGATCGAATACTGCAAGCCCCGTTGATTGCCTTTGAAATTGGCTTGAAGTTGACGTAGCACTGACGCATAACACTTTGCATTTAAAATTATAATACGAATTTAAAATTTTAACACGAATCTTTACAGAGAAAGCAATACACGAGTTCAAGTTCCTAATGTAATCCCAATGGACAGATATTGCTGTGATAAGATAATCTTTTAAAATATAGGTTGTCACTGGACGTGTGGGCCGATCACGATGCAATCAATCAATCAGAAGGATATTTTGACAGGGAAAATTCAGGCAATTAATGGTTTTAAATGGCCTGACGGAAGATTGCGTTGGGAAAAGAAGGATATTCTGACGGGTGGAGTGTTGGACATAGAAATAAAAAATTAAATTACAAACAGAAATAAAATTGTGTGTCTCTCTCTCTCTCTCTCTCTCCCTCGGACTATCTTGTGCAATCTTCTTCTTCTTCTTGGTTTCTTATTGTGACTCTTTCCAGGCGTTATTCGGATATTGGGAGAGTATCGTGTAATAATCTTTCATGTATCGTGAAAGGAGTAGTAACTAATGTTTTATATTACAACTAAGGGTAAGTATCGTGTAATAATCTTTCATGTATCGTGTAAGGAGTAGTAACTAATGTTTTATATTACAACTAAGGGTAAATAGGTAAATAGGTAAATTTAAAAAAATTTACCTATAAATTTTTTAACAATTCTTATTCAAAGATTTAATTCAGACTATTCAGTCTCCCGATTTCCTCTCACCCTATCTCCTATCTCCGACTTCCTCTCTCCCTATCTCCGACTATCTTCTGTCATCGTCTTCTGGTTCCTTTACGTCAACTACAAACCGAAACACAGACGAGGAATTGGACTCTGTGTGGAGATTTTGGTTTTGGAGTCGGTTGTAATTATTACGGTTTTGGAATTGGATTTGACATAAAATGGGGTCAAAGAAAGGTACATCAGTTTCATTATGTAAACCAATTAAAATTGGTTGTCTTCTAAACTTAAAGTTATTCAGAAAGGAACCTCTCTGAACCTTATATCAATCAAAATTTGGGATTCATGGATTGGAGAAGCCATTTTTACAAAATTCTTGATCCGAACCTCAACCTACCTGATATTGACTAAAAAATTCAGTTTGAAATTGTAACCCAAAAAGATATAAGGTGGAGACTGGGATCCTATTATTTTTTGATTTGATTTTACAGAAACAATGGGTTGAGTGGTCGGTTGGGATAATTTTCTGGGTTTTTTTATGTATGTTTTCAAGTGTTATGTTATAACAAGGTTAATTACTTACCGGGAACGGGGGGTAATGCTCAACCCCCTTAGATAGGGGGTGACTGGGTCACCAAAAATTAGCTCAGTCTTAAATTTTGGAAGGTATCGTTAGAAAATATGTGACACGGTGATCAATTACGTCCAACGTTGTTCGTTGCGTTTACATGGTGGATTTGAAATCTCTTGCCACCGTGTTATCTAGGACAATTTTTTTATCGTGTAATGTGTGTATTAAATGTTAAAGAGATGCATGGCAAAGAGGATTGCCCAAGGAATCGTCAAATCGTTTGTAAAGGTTAGTTGTTGATTACTTTACACTGACGTAATGAATATGTCGCAATCGTTTCTATTTAGTGAGGTATTAATCAAAATCATATTAATACAAAGATTAATCGGACCACTGTGTATATATGGACCATTATCGTGTAATCATTGCAACACATTTTATATCGTGTAAGGTTGGAGTAATAGTTGTTTAATCGTGTGAGAATGATGTGTTGACAATGCTTTGAAAAAGTACATCTTACACACGAGTACAATGTCCAGTGATAATGTGATTAGCTAAGGACATGTGCAAATGGTAAATAATGATTGCTGGGCGGTTATGGTGCTGGGTCACTCCGTTGTTGCGTTCGTGTAAACCTCATGTGCCATCCATGCCCTAACCAACGGCACGTTCGAACAGTGGAAATTCCAAGGTTTTTTCTTTCTTTCTAATATAAATTCAGCAAACTGGCACATGTAGACGCTGCACTGGATACTGAAAAGTGAAAACGTATACAGAAAGTATGAAAATAAATACATATATGAAGACTGAAGAAAAAATCAACTATTGCAAAGGGTTATGCGAGAAATTAACGACTATTAATTACGTACCCATCATTTTGGGTTGGCAAATCTTTTCTGATGTAATCAATAGGCTTGAATGGTTTCGTATGTACTTGTATCCCCTTATGCTCATAGTACCCAGACTGGTGGAGAAGGGAGGGCATTAGGTAGCTGACACAGTGCATTTGCCCTAACCTCCACGCTGCGTTGCTTTTGGCATGCACTGAGTCGTAAAAAGTGAACGCCCCATCTTCAGGGAACAGATGGCAGAGAACCCAGTGGTTACCCACATTACAGGGGATTAGAACCTACGGAGGTGAGAAAAAGATGAGAAACGGGTTTAGCAATTGATGACATGAGAAGTTAGTGATAATGAAAAATAGTGCAGGAAAGATAACCCACCGACTTCATTTTCCACCACTCGGGTCGAACTACAATTGACCCACCGCCTCTGACAGCATCCAGAATAAATTCATTGTGGACGAAGGACATGACATCAATGTCCAAATTAGCAATCCAAGATTCCGGATTTAGTCTACCACTCTTTCGTACCCCCGAGGTCTTCGGTTGCAAGGTTTGCTTGATCGTCTCCCATTTTTTAGCAAGGTTAAGTTGTTTAAAGGATTGGTGTTACTTTGTCTGAGATAGGGATGTGTTATACTGATTAAATGACTGTTGGATACGCACTTAGTCGGGTATACTTACATAGAATGAACAGTCAACCATTGTGATGTCCTGTGCATACTCGGCCTTTATGGACGAATGCCGCCTCCATAGAACATCCATAAAGCTGTCGATATGCTGATAGAATTTTGGTTTTTATTAAAAAGGATTGTTTAAGGTGTTCGGCCAAAACATAAAGGGATAAATAGCATAGACAATAAATAGCATGTACAAAAACAGTTATAATTACCAGGTTGGAGAACGGCACCGAGACGCTCCTCATTTCGAGAAAATGTTGCCGAGTAAATCGCTCTTCTTGACCCACGTAAAGACTGTGGTACAACACGAAACGTATTAGATGCAAGTAAAAAAGATAGATAATAAGAGGATGAAGAGGTTACAAAAATTAAAGTTTAAATTTACGAAATATTATCGCCGGTGTTTGTCAGGAAAGCGGCATATTGAGTGTCCAGTAAATCGTCATCATCACTGATATCAAGGAGCTGTGGCGTTTTTCGTCGCTTTTGCTGCTTCTTCCTTGTCTTAGGATCGATCCACTATCTGTTCAGAAATTTGGATCTCTTCCGCTTCCTCGCGGTTTCTAAATCCCTTTCTGGGTAGTTGTCTGGTCTTTTTTCCAACAGAGTTATACTTTGTTCCACTGTCGGGACCTTCAAGTTGGGAACCGGAGAGCTGTAAGGTTCAAGATTGATCGTACGTTTGCAGACTATAGGGGACCCTGTAAAAGCCTGTGACTCAACTAATGCAATTAAAAGCATTGGTATATGATCAAAGAACCTCGAAGAGTGACTAAACCGTAACTTGTATGTACCCTTTTGGATAACGCGGAATAGGTAATAAGAAAGCCAAAAATAATAAATGGGTAACGCGGAATAGGTATTAAGAAAGCCAAATAGTATTGTACTTAAATAATTTTGTACTATGTAAGGACTTGGATCAGAATATGTGTACCTCAACTGCAACTTCAAATTCATCAACTTTGGGAGCATGTTCATCCGGTTTTGGGGCCTCGGAGATCTTATTATCAACTTCCTCAAGTTTGTCTTTTTTTTCGGCAGGGTCGGAGGCAAGTGACATGCACATTGTACTGATTCTGTTCAGATTCATTGACTTTGGGAGGATGTCCATCTGGTTTTGCGCCCTCGGAGTCCTTATTATCATTTGCCTCAGTTTTGTCTTTTTTGTTGGCAGAGTCGGAGGCATTCCCATGCACATTGTACAGATTGTCATGCATCGCCTTCTCCAGATAAGCAGGCATCAACTTCGGAAGAATGTCATTCAGTGCCTGAGGGAGGACCTTAGGGAGCACATCATTAAGTGCCTGAGGAAGCACCTTGGGTAGAACGTCATACAGCACCTTTGTTATCACCTCAGAAGTATTTTTTTTCGTAACCTCATTAGGCAACACATCCTTCACCGCTGTCTGGGGAAGCACCCTGGGAAGAACGTCAAACAAAACCTTTGTCATCATCCCACACATACTTTTATATGTAACCTCCTTTGGGTCAAGGTCATCCATGCCGTTTGGATTGGGTGTAGTCTCAAGAGATTCGTTGTTGGCAAACAGTGTCCTCTGAACCGAAGGTGGACACGATTTTGATGGGAATCGATTTGTTCCTTTTTATTCTTGGTTTCCTGGTTGTCCAAATCCGGAATACCACCAGGCAATTCACACCCTACTTCATCACTAATAGACTCACTTCGATACGGCTGGGCAGGGCATCCCAGATGAACAAATCTGTCACAGACGTAATCCATGTCGATTGATTTGAAGTAGGTTTGCTGTGTTTCGGCTGGAGTAGGTTTTAGGTCCACTGTTACCAACTGCACATCAGCACATATCACAGGATTAATGTTAATGTTAAAGTGAGATAAATATCTAACATGACAATTATGTATATACACACATACATTGCATCTGTCGAAAAACAATTCATTGAACCCATTTGAAGCGTTCAAAAACTCCCAGTTTTTGAACCGTGGATAACTCCGCTCGCGACGAATGCCAATTACGCCGGTCAGACAAGGAAATCTTTCAACGGCCCAAACCTATTAACGTTTTCATTAAGTAGCGTTATAAACATGTGTTAGGAAATGGATCCAGTCAATCGGCATTGCATAGTGGTCGGTGTACATACCTGAAAAGAGAGAAGAAATCCGAAAAGGTTGTAAGTGATGGAAGCATTTCTTTTCGAAGTACCTGGGTTCTGTGATTCTTGTTTACCTTCTCCTTCAACACCTGATTTGATTGTTTTGGAGTATGACTCATTCTTGTCTGCTTCGGGTTTGCTTTCAGTCTTTTTAATTCTTCTTCTTTTTGCATTTTCTTTGGAAGGACCTGCGTCATCGGGTTTGCTTTCACTCTTTTTAATTCTTCTTCTTTTTGCATTTCCTTTGGAAGGACCTGCGTCCTGTGATTCTTGTTTACCTTCTCCTTCAAAACCTGATTAGATTGTTTTGGGTCTCAGATTGTCAACGTTGTTGTGTATAGCATTTTTTAGCCGGTTCAAAGTATAACTATACACGTATGAACCCCATGGAAAACCTTCAAAAGCTACTTCGTCATCCAATAATGCAAACATCCATAGCGGTACATGGTCACGTGGGTCGACAGTGCATAAGACATATCCTATAACCAACAGATTTGCCATCTTCAGGCCATCTTCACCTTGATCGTCGGTCAGTTGTTTAAAAGTTTGGAACACAAAATAGTACGCAGTTTGGTTTTGGAAACGTCTTGCGTATAGGCTGTCCTTCGTTGGAGTAATCGCCTTCATTATTCCTTCTGGCAATTTACCCATTTTTAGCCCAGAACATAGGCAAAACTCAACTTGACCGAAACGATGTTGTTGCCTACCCAGCCCAAACCACATTTCGTCATCTCGAGGTGGTGATGCTTTTTCAAACGTACTGGTATATTCGATATGCCTTTTCAGAATAGAATGCAAAACCTTTCCATGTGTAGTGACGGGCAAATGCAGACCAAGGTAATGACCGAAAGGTCCTTGCTTAAACTGCTCTAAAACGTTTAATCTGCCTAATACGTTGCCAATGTCAACAATAATGTTACAGTGCTGCCGACCTCTCGAGTTTATCCTTGCATTGATCCATCTCTCATGATCCGGATATAAGAAGGTTCTCGCGTTTGGGTCCAAAGCCATCTGAAAATAATAGGGGGAATATATATGAAATAATGCCAGGTCGTGTAAAAACCATACGTAATTCGTGTCAAAACAATAGGCAATTCGTGTAAAAACCATAGGTCGTGTAAAAACCATAGGCAATTCGTGTAAAAACCATAGGCACTTCATGAAAGCATAGAAAAACAGAATTATAAGAGGCTAACATGAAAAGGTAATGAAAAGTAATTGAAAGCCATGGGAGATGATTGTGATGGCATCATGGAAAGTCATATAAACATCATGGAATCGAAAGCATCATGGAATGTTAGCCTTCGTTATGGCATCATGGAATGTTAGCCTTCGTTATGGCATCATGGAAACAAAGTCATGTTAACATCATGGAAAGTATTGCAACGTCATGGAAGGTCATGTAAAGTCATATAAACATATCATGGAATCGAAAGCATCATGGAATGTTAGCCTTCGTCATGGCATAAGTAAAGAAAGTCATGGCATCATCATGGAAAGTATTGCAACGTCATGGAAGGTCATGTAAACATCATTGAATGTCATGGAAACGTCATGAAAAATGCATTGAATGTCATGGAAACGTCATGAAAAATGCCATGTCCAGAATCATGAGTGCTTCATGGAACGTTAATCTTGGACATGAAATCATTTAATGTCATGGCAACGTCATGAAAAATCATATTAACATCATAAAATGTCATGGAAACGTCATGGAATGTCAAGAATCATGAATGTATCATGGAACTTTAATCTTGGACATGGCATCTTGTTTGGCAACATCATGAATGTATCATGGAACTTTAATCTTGGACATGGCATCTTGTTTGGCAACATCATGGAAATCAAGATCATGGAAAGCTTCATGTAAAGTCTAAGGGGATATGGCAACATCACGGAAAGCTTCATGTAAAGGGTTTTTTTTTTTTTGGTGAACCATCGAAATCATGGAGACCGGTCTTGGGTCCTAAACGATTGATGGGAAAATCATGGTAAAATCAAGACCCAAATCGGGAATTAATTCAAGATTAAATCCAGATTTCAAGTAATTTCAGATTTCCAAACAAACCCTAATATCAAATCAAATGTAATTAGGGATCGTGCCGATGAAGGGATAGAGGATATCAAATCAAAGGAAATTATTAGGGATCGTGCCGATTAAGAACACACCTAATCCGATCCTACCTCGTATCCACACACGGTGGTCGTCAGGGTATTTAGTGGTCACCTGCGGTCGTCGTTCTTTTCTGAGTATCCACACACTGTGGCTTTCCCGTTTCCCTTTCCAAGGCTTTTCCGTTTCCCGTTTTCCCTCCCTTGCGGCCTGCGGTCATCGTTCTTCAGTGTGGCTTTCTCACTTTTGAAGCTTTTGTTACTGGTGCCTTTCCGTTTCCGTTTTGTCTTTTGAACCGAGATTCTATAACAAGGGTAATTTATTCTTTTAGTAGAACAATTAGATGTCAGATCAGAAGAATTCGAATAGGGGTAAAATTGTAAGATCAGGTATTTAAATACAATAAAGTCGTCTCCAGGGTATAACTGTCAAAGAACCCACTAACTTCCACCACACAATCCATGATCCATGATCATATTGGTTGATCCATGATCATATTGGTTATATTTGGTTTTTTAAAAACTAGTGGCTATATGTGGTTTTGGCATCTTAACGGTGGCTATATTTGAAAACCCCCCATCATTTTATTAGTTCAATTTTAAGAGTATGACAGGTATGAGTAGATAATGTACATACTTACTTTTTAATAGTATTTATGACAAACTTCAGGGGTCTTAATATATTTACCCATTTTTAATTTAGACAAAACCTATCGTATGCCAAGTAGGGAAAGCTAGAGAGAGTTTTGAGAAAATGTTTGGTGCACCCAACCACTAAAACATTAACAAGTAGCAATGTCAACTTAAAAAAATAAAAATAATAATGAAAGAAGGGGTTTTACAACTCAGTCCCTATTTAAATGTGAAACGGTCAGATTTTTACTTGGCATTTGATTTTTCATCAAACTGGTCACTATATGATTTAAAAATAGCTCATTTCAGTCCTAAAGTTAGTCAAACTATTGGTCAATCGTCACAAAATCAGGTAAAAGTCTTTTTTACCCCTGATAAATGACAGACGAGTGAAAAGAAGAATTCACACTCTAATTAAATAGTTTTTTTTTTTTCCATAATTGATAAATAAATAAATAAATAAAGCGAAAAGAGAGGAAACTGATAAATAAATTGATGGATCTTGTGTGATGGAGATCCGTCAATTGATCTCCAATGGAGACCCACTAATGGGTAGGGATCCAACCTAGGTTGGATCTCCACCTAAGTTGAATTTTTTTAAAAAGTTTTTTAATTTGTTTTCTTTTCTTTTTTTTTTTTACAAAAAAATTTCTTATTTAAAAAAATGGATCCATTTTTTTTTTTTTTTTGGTTGAGAATAAAATCAATTTTAAATTTATTTTCTTTTCAAATTTTCCATTTTTTTTATAAGTTTTTAAAATCCTTTTTTTTTTTTTTTACAATTTTGTATTGGTCAACTAAAGTTTAAGGGGAAAATAGACATAATGACTTTTTTACCATTCTAAATGTTAGTTTTGACAACGTTGGACCAACTATATATAGGATTAAAATGAACTATTTTTAATTATATAGGGACTTGTTTGAATAAGTAAGTAAAAAAATGATGTTTCCCAATTATATAGGGACTAAATTATAAAAAGCCCATGAAAGAAAGAGAAATAGAGAAAATAGGTTAGTAAAACTTTGTTAGTGTGAAGACCGGGACTAATAACAAACATTGGGATGATGTGTCAACATTTTAGTGGTTGAGTGCAACAATCAGTTGGTACATCTAAGGGTCGTTTGTTGTTTTATTTTTTTATCAGAAGACTGAATATGTCGGAATTTTACTGAAGCTTGAACATTAACTAAACCTAGACTCTGAGAGACATGTTTGTTTGTTTGTTTTTTCTTCTAATTAACGTTTGAATATATGTTGGTTGTTTTTTTTTTCTCCAACAAAAAGATCAGAAGACAAATATTTTATGTACTTTTATGGCTACTAATTGTTATGTATTTTATTTGAAATTATATAAATAGTTACAAACAAATAATTTAATAAATATTACTATAAAATTATCAAAATATTAAAATTGATTCATAAATTAATTTTTGTTATTGATTTATTATTTTAAGCTGATTGTTTTGGAAGAATATATTGTAATTATGATTTAATATAATTTTATACTGACCTCTCATAAAACATAATTATTTTCAATTACTATTATTATCTTTTTCCAATCTCATGTTATATCAAGCTAGAGATAGTATTATATCAATCAAATCCGTACTTCACCAAACATATCACAATACTAATTTAGTTCAACCCTATCCAATCCAATCCCATACAAATAGTCCAATCCTATCCAATCTACTCCCATACAGAAAAATGCCCTAGTGACACATTTCTTGTCTTTATGTTTTGGTGAAAAATCTCCCTCCAAAATTGTTTGTCGAAAATAATGTTTCAACTTAGACTTTTTAAATTAATTTGTCACAAGTAATTAAAAAAATGATAAAGGGTTTTCATTGGGATTTCAATTGGTATATTTTTCTACTTTTAATCTCTCTAATCAGGCATTTTCTTAGCTAATTAGAAAAGTAATTTCAGTTTCTTTGCCGGGCAAGAATTGTCAAGAGTTATTGTGGGTTTTCAATTGGGTATTTTTAAATCCTTGTACGACATATATTTGTAATTCTCCCTTATGCAAAGTAGTGTTTTTGGCAGTGGCGTACCCAGAAAATTTTACGAGATAGGGCACTTGCACGAAATAATAATTATATAAAAAAAATATTGAAAATTTAAGATCCTAATAAAATTAGTTTTTTTTTTAATATAAAAATATGGTATAATGAAGTTTAGATAAAATAAAACAAATAGAATACTTACTCAAGATGAACTAAATAATCTTACATTGAAAAAGAAATGAAAACAAGAAACACAACATTAAAAATAAATAATAACAAGAAAAACAACATAAACAATGGAAAATTATAATCTTTATTCTTAAAAAAATAAATTACAATATAATTTTATAATAAGAAATTTTGTTTTGTATTTATAATGAATTTATTTTAAATTTATACAAAAATAATTGATTAATAAATCTAACTAGATATATTTTTAAATTTTTTATATTCTAATTGTTGGTAAATTATTGATTTATTGATTCTAAATAAATTAAAACTATAAAATAAAGAAAAATACTAAGGATAAAATAAAATAAATCGTAATAATAGATGGATTATTTTAATACAATTAATAAATTTGAGATTTTAGGGATTGATTGGATGTGTCAGGAGTTTTTTTTTTTTGAAAATAGATGTGTTAGGAGTTAGGACCTAAGTATATCAAACTAAAACTATTAGAAATAAGAAAATTTTAAAATAATAATAAATAATTTAAAATTAAAAAAGATAAATTTTAAAAAATAAAGGCATTAAAAGAATGCAACAGCGGGCCTTTGAACTCGTACCATTACCAAGCTCCAAAAAATTATTACCAACTATGCTAACATGTTATTTCATTGTTGGTGTTGTTTGATATAAATATATATCATGAACAGAAGAATCAATTTATTTTTATTTTTATTTATTTATAAAAATTGAGGTAGGGCACGGGCCCCACCTAGTCTAAAGGTGGGTCCGGCCTTGGTTTTTGGTATGGATCTTGATAAAAATTGATGGTGACTTTCCATTATTTTTGTGTTTTAGTTCGCTTTTCTACATTTGGTTTATCTTTTCTTATGAGCTTCAGTTTTACAATTGGAATTTCATTAGTGTTGATTTAGCATTAGAAATAATTGTGATGTAGATATATTGGAACAAATCTTGGTTGTTTTTTGCTTGTTGTCTTTTTTGATACCATCGATGCGTGTCCTGGTATAATAATGTATTGCAATCTTTAAAGTATTTAAATTTCTATTTGGATTTCATTGACTTGCTTTTTTAGAAGATAAAACTTCCTTGGTTTGTTGTGTAATTCATTATGTTTATACTTTGAGTTCTTGATGTTATCATGACTATTAATTTTAATATGGATGATGATTTGGTTGAAGTTTCTCAACTGATAGTTTACATTGATGATGTGACCGTACCAGCTAATTTGGCTTTTCTTTCAAGTTTTAATAAAAGCAAAAAGTCAACAATATTCTATTTGTTATGATAAATATTATAAGAATATGTGAACATCAAGTAATTAAAGAGTAGATAAACATAATTAACCAAAGAGTAGATAGACAAGAATTAAAAGAAAAGGAGATGAGAGAGGCGAGAGAGACAAAGATGGGAGAAAATATATTGCCTTTGAATTTGGATGAGAGTTCACTATTAATCACACATGTCTTTTTCATTTACAATAAGGCCATATATATAGGCAAACAAAAACAAAGGGGATAATATTGTAATTTTCTATTTATATGTGCTTGGTGACCAAGTAATGAATGCCAAGCTTCCATGTGTCTTGGTGTGTCCAAGAAGCCAAAGAATAAGATATTTTGGTGGAAAGCCACATTCTACATATGTGTTACAACACTTCCCCTTGGATTTCCACCATTTGTATCTTGATTTGCTAGGAAAAACCCAGTGGGACAAAAACCTTACCAAAGTATATACAATGATCTTCTAGATCAAGTGGTGTGAACGGGTTTAGAACTGCCTCATTAAAACCTTTCCGGTAAAACCCAGTGGGACAAAATCCGGTAGAAGGAAAAAGAGTACAGTACCCATATTTATATTTAAAATTTTTCTCCCCCTGATTGAACGCTCCCCCTGAATGAAACTTCAATATCAATCATGTAATTTACAAAGCCGACGCATGCCAATTCCGTATACCAGTTTCTCAAAAGTTGATGTAAGCAATGCTTTGGTAAACAGATCTGCAAGATTATCTGTAGACCGTATTTGTTTAACATCAATTTGTCGGCTCTGTTGAAGTTCATGAGTACAGAAGAATTTAGGAGAAATATGTTTGGTTCTATCTCCCTTGATATATCCTCCTCTAACTTGAGCAATACAAGCCGCATTATCTTTGAATATTGGTGTTGGCATTTCTGTAGATAATGGAAATCCACAAGTATTTTGAATATGATAAATAACTGACCTTAGCCACACGCATTCTCGGCTTGTTTCATGAAGTGCAAGGATCTCAGAATGATTAGAGGATGTAGCAACAAGAGTTTGCTTTGTGGAGCGCCAGGAGATTTCTGTGCCATTATATGTAAGAACATATCCCGTTTGTGAACGGGCTTTATGGGGATCAGATAAATACCCGGCATCAGCATAACCAATTAAACCTGAAAAGTTGTTGGATTTTGAATAATATAATCACAAATCTTTCATTCTACGAAGATAATGAAAAAGATGTTTAATCTCATTCCAATGTCTCCGAGTTGGTGCTGAACTGAATCTAGCAAGCAAATTTACTAAAAATACGATATCTGGTCTAGTACATTGAGCCAGATATAATAAAGCACCAATTGCATTAAGATATGGTACTTCAGGACCAAGTATCTTTTCACTATCTTCAAGTGGCCGGAATGGATCTTTCTTAGGATCAAGATTTCTAACAACCATGGGGGTACTTAATGGATGAGCATTATCCATATTAAATCTTTTCAGGATTTTTTCAATATATGCTGATTGATGGATAAGTATTCCATCTGATTTACGCTCGATCTCCAGGTCGAGACAATATTTTGTCTTCCCTAAGTCTTTCATTTCAAATTCCCTCTTCAAATATTCAGCAGTTTTCAGGAGCTCTTCAGGAGTTCCAATTAAATTCATATCATCAACATAAACTGCTATAATAGTAAATCCAAATTCTGATTTCTTTATGAATACACATGGGCATATGGGATTATTGATATATCCTTCTTTAGTTAAATATTCATTGAGGCGGTTGTACCACATGCGCCCAGATTGCTTTAATCCATACAAGGACCTTTGTAATTTAATTGAATATAAATTCTGAGGTCTCGAGTTGTATGCTTCTGGCATTCTAAATCCTTCAAGGATTTTCATGTAAATATCAGAATCGAGTGAGCCATATAGGTAGGCAGTTACTACGTCCATAAGACGCATTTCAAGTTTTTCTGAGACAGCCAAACTTATCAGAAATCGAAATGTAATTGTATCCATTACTGGTGAATACGTCTTATCAAAATCAATACCAGGTCTCTGTGAGAAACCCTGTGCTACGAGTCGTGCCTTATATCACACCACCTCGTTTTCCTCATTACGTTTCCGTACAAAAACCCATTTGTATCCAACAGGTTTGACGTCTTCAGGTGTCTGGACTATTGATCCAAATACTTTACGTTTGGTTAATGAAGTCAATTCTGCTTGAATTGCTTCTTTCCATTTAGGCCAATCAGTTCTTTGCCTACAATCGTCGAGGTTATAAGGCTCACAATCATCATTTAAAATTTCAGTAGCCACTGTGTACGAAATATATCATCAATGATTGTTTCTTTACGATTCCACATTCCTCTTGTATAATTTATAGAAATTTCTTCATTTCTAGGTTCTTGTATCTCTTCAGAGATTTCTTCCCCTGCGGGGGTTTCTTGTGTCCTTTCAGGGACATCTAACTCTTGTGGAGTTGATTTAGAGAATATGGATTTATTTATAATTTCAGGAGTATGATCCTGATATTTTGTTTTCTTCCTCCGGGGAACAGTATCTTTCGAACCAAGTGGCCTACCACGCTTCTGGCATACAGTAGATGATTCTTTTGCTATTATTTGTTTAGATTGTTCTCTTGGAACAATCACTTCGTGCTGGTACATTAACAGCTGGGATGTGTGATTTTGTTACCCTAGTGGCATCTGTAAATGCATCTGGTAACTGATTTGCTATTGTTTGAAGGTGAACTATCTTTCGTATTTCATTCTCACATTGAGATGTGTATGGATCAAGATGAATTAGACTAGGGACTTTCCAAGAAAATTCACGCTTCTCTTCAGGAGAAGTTTTTCCTTTCCCTAATGATGAGAAATTTTTCTCATCGAAATGACAATCTGCAAATCGTGCAGTAAAAAGATCACCAGTTAAAGGTTCTAGATACCTAATAATTGATGGTGAATCTAGACCAACATATATTCCCAAATGCCGTTGGGGTCCCATTTTATGTCTATGTGTAGGTGCAATTGGGACATATACTGCACAGCCAAAAGTATGCAGATGAGAAATATCTGGCTGATGGCCAAATACGAGTTGCACTGGAGAATATTGATGATAAGAAGTGGGATGAAGACGAATTAATGCAGCAGCATGCAAAATAGCATGTCCCCAAACATAAATTGGTAATTGCGTTCGTAATAGTAAAGTTCTTGCAATTACCTGGAGACGCTTGATAAGTGACTCTGCCAATCCATTCTGAGTATGAACGTGTGGAACTGGATGCTCAACATCAATCCCAACTGATTTGCAATATTCATCAAATGTTTTGGAAGTAAATTCACCCGCATTATCAAGGCGTATTGATTTAATTGGATGATCGGGAAAATGTGCCCGAAGCTTGATAATCTATGCCAGTAACCTTGCAAAAGCAACATTGCGTGTTGATAATAAGCAAACATGTGACCATCTGATGGATGCGTCAACTAGGACCATAAAATAGCGGAATGGTCCACTTGGTGGATGGATAGGTTCACATATGTCCCCTTGAATCCTTTGTAGGAATGATGGGGATTCAAAGCCAACCTTAGAATGTGATGGTTTTATTACTAATTTTCCTTGTGAACATGCAGTACATAAATTTTCATGGGATAAAAGAATCTTCTGGTTCTTTAATGGATGTCCATGAGAATTTTCAATGATTTTTTGCATCATTGTAGATCCTGGGTGACCAAGACGGTCATGCCAAAGCATAAATATTTTTGGATCTAAGAACTTCTGGTTCATAACTGCATGGACTTCTACATCTCTTATAAGAGTGTAATATAATCCAGATGATAAAGCACGCAGCTTTTCCATAATAAGTTTCTGGCCTGAACTATGAGAAGTAATGCACAGATACTCAATATTCTCATCACTTATAGTTTCTATGTGGTATCCATTATACCGTATATCTTTGAAACTGAGCAGATTTCTTTTGGATCTGCTTGAATATAAAGCATCGTTGATACATATTTTAGTATTGTTTGGTAACAATATCATGGCTCTACCGAAGCCTTCTATCAGATCTGCTGGACCTGATATTGTATTAACATTTGCTTTAAGCAAGGTTAAATTCAGAAAGTATTTCCGATTTCGTAGAATCGTATGTGTCGTCGCACTATCGGCTAGACATATATCTCCTGTATTTTGCTTTTCAATATCACTCATCTTATTGTTTAAAGACATATCTGTTCACAATGAAAAATAAAGTGCATATTAGACAAAGTGATTAAAAGTGTAAACATATAGATATGAAAATATATCACTTCATAAAACAAAATCATGAATCATACTGATTTTTCGAACTTCCGGTTCGACCATGAATTGCAGGTTCATAAAATTCAGAAAACTTCAGGTTCTAAATAGAAATTACAAATTGACTTTCTAGATGAAAGAATCGTAACTTGATCCAATTCAGAATTTCTGGTTCTAATAAACTTTGACATAAAAGTTTTAATATCACAATTTAAATTGAATTCAGAGCTTCAAGTCTGATTAGAACTTCATGTTCAAAACTTAAGAACTTTAAGTTCAGATTCAATACTTTGTATTCAAAATTAGAATTTCAGATTCTGATCAGTTTGTAAAACCACGCCAACCTAAATATTATAATGATAAATCCAGAAACTTCAGATTCTGGTTAGTCGGTCAAACCGAGCTTGGATTGAATTCCAGAAACTTAAATTATGCTTAACACATAATTTATACAAATCCAGAAACTTCAGGTTCTGATTAGTTGGCATACTCAGATACATAAATTGCATAAAATTAAATAGATGCGTAAAATTAAAATAATAGATAATATAACGGAAATAAGATGAAGAAGAACGAGAGAATAACAATATGAGATAAAGTGAAAAGGGGAGAAAATTTACTATTTGCTTTTATTGATGATTTCAGATTACATCCTGACCACACAATTTCAGCTGTGTAGTGATTTTGAATAAAACAGAATTATACTCAGAGACTGATTTAAGTCTTGAAAACGTAAATGTTGCCACTGATTTTAGGAGTAATCTGGCATCAATAACCTAGGACATGTAATTGTCCCCAGACACTTCTAGTGCAGCAAATTTCAAACTTGCAAGCTTTGACATTATTACAGCTTCTGGTTATCCGAAAATCACAATCGGAGTCAGAACTTCTGGTATGATAAAAATCCGAGGAATTTAAATATTTGCTTGTAAGTAAATAAATTCAGAACTTCAGGTTCCGTTAAATAAATCCATGAACTCCAGGTTCTGGATAAGTGACCAAATTGTTTAAATAAATAAAAATTGTATAAAAGTAAATAAAGTGCGAGAAAGTAAATTGTGTAAAAATAAAATGCGGGAAAGTAAATTCAGAACTGCAAGTCTTGGTATTAATAAATAAAGGTCTAGAAACTTCAGGTTCTAGTAATAATAAATTCAGAACTTCAAGTTCTGGTAATAGATCTAGGAACTTCAGGTTCCAGTGATAATAAATTCATAAGCTTCAGGCTTTAATAATAAATTCAAAACTTCAAGTTCTGGAAATAACAGCATTGTGCTGATAACGTGTTATGATAAATATTATAAGAATATGTGAACATCAAGTAATTAAAGAGTAGATAAACATAATTAACCAAAGAGTAGATAGACAAGAATTAAAAGAAGAGGAGATGAGAGAGGCGAGAGAGACAAAGATGGGAGAAAATATATTGCCTTTGAATTTGGATGAGAGTTCACTATTAATCACACATGTCTTTTTCATTTACAATAAGGCCATATATATAGGCAAACAAAAACAAAGGGGGTAATATTGTAATTTTCTATTTATATGTGCTTGGTGACCAAGTAATGAATGCCAAGCTTCCATGTGTCTTGGTGTGTCCAAGAAGCCAAAGAATAAGATATTTTGGTGGAAAGCCGCATTCCACATATGTGTTACAACACTATTCGATTATTTGAATTTTTTTCAATCTGCAAAGTGCAAACAAAGCTTCTTGTGATTACCCAAAGTTTCAAGTGGAGACCCATTTGTCTATATTTGCAAAGTAGTGATGCATTACATTGGTACAAATAATTACCACAATTATCATTTGCATATATATGATGAAATCGAAGTTAATGTGATATTGACACACTAACTCGTTATTTATATATTTTTATTTTTTAGAAAATGTTCCTTAGACACATAATGTAAAAGGTAAGTGGATAAAAGGTAATCCACATGTTCCTAGAGAGCTTAAAGGGTGTTATATTATTTCAAGTTTTAAAGAAACGTAATTCCAATTATGAAGTTTTGGTCATGCAACAGTTTAGATAGCAAGACTCTGTCCAATGTATCACTGTTGGAGGTGAAATTCCAGCAATCCACGGTCTCCGAGAAAACACAACCACTTACCAAGAACTAGAAGCTTCATGCACTACATTTCATTCAAAATAAGCATGCTTCAATTAAAATGCTTTCCAGTAAGGGGCTGTTTGGTATGGGGGCATCTTGGCATGGGAATGGGAATCTAATAGGATTACCATGTTTGTTACAAGGTTTGCAATTTCAGATTCCTGGGAATGTGAATCCCATGGGAATCACATTACCCTCTAAAGGGGTAATGTGATTCCCACCCCAACAGGTGGGTTTCAGATGCCCCTCTATCTAATTCCCACCGTGGGACCCACCTCATTAAAAAAAAATAAAAATTGTTCTTCTTCTTCTTTCTTCACGCAGGTCATTGATCACACCTCTTCTTCTTCAATTTTCAATTTTCAATCACACCACCTCTTCTTCTTCTTCAATTTTCAATCACACAAACCCTTTAATTCATCCCCAAATCCCAATCTTGTCAAATCGAATCAATTTTTCAAAAACCCAAACCCAAACCTAAATTGATCAATTTTAAAATCGAATCACACCATCTGGGTTTGCTCGATGATGATGACGCCAATGACGACGAGCTTCGACAATGACAAGCTTCTTGGCGACGAAGAGCTTTGGCAACGAAGAGCTTCGACAACGAGCTTCTTGGGGACGACGAGCTTTTCGGCTACGACTAGCTTCTCGACGAAGAAGATGAGGACGACGACGAGCTTCGAAGAAGATGAAGATGACGATCCAGTTTTTTCTTTTTTGTTTTCTTGATTTGGTTTTAGACAGCAATGAAGATGACGATGACGTGTAAATATGTGATGTTATTTACCTATTTATAATTTTTTTTTTCAAATTAATTTTGACATGTTTTTATATATAAAGACAAAAACATTCCCATACGCAACCAAACACAATTATCTAACATTCCCAGGAATCCAACATAATATTCTCATACACAACCAAACACATGTATACAACTTTCCCAGTAATGTGATTCCTGGGTTTCACATTCCCAGGAATCACATTATTTTGATTACCCCATACCAAACGGCCCCTAAGGCTCTTAAACCCCCGATACCTATATTCTTAGCCATGGTTTTATTTATTTATTTATTTTTTTGATATATAGCCATAGCTTTCTTGTAAATGCGAACTCAAATTCAATTGAATACAAGGAGAGAAAGAGAGACCGGTGGCATTTAAAGACAAGTTTCTCACATTTTTCATGCTTACAAAATGCATTTTTTGGAAAAACCTAGATCTGGAATTGGGGTTCAAATCGTGGAGACGACTGGGAAACTCTTGCAGCCATAACTTACTTTTAAAATAATAATAAAAAAAATCTTTTAACTTTTTTTAAGTATTACACAACTTTTAACTTAATATATTTATATTTTTTTCTTAATTTATTAATTTTAAGTAGGGGTATCAAAGTAATTTCATAATTTCATTATAAGTCAATGTCTAAGAGCTTGTTTTGTTAGGCTTTTGAAAAACCTCTATTGGTAAAAGATTTACTTGCAGTAGATCTATTAGAAATAGAGTTTTTGAAAAAAAAAAAATAGTAGTTTGGTTGGTAGACTTTTTTAAAAAAAAAAGGTCTATTTGTAGAAGAACCTCCACATGAGCTTTTGCCTAGTAGAGGTTTAAACTCTACTAGCTTCTATTTAATTTAAAATAGACAATCTCAAAAGCTCAACCAAACAACTCCAAAAAACTTAAATAGACGTTGGTAGACCTTTTGAGACAGTAGAAAACTTAACCAAACAAGCACTAAATCAATTATCAACTATGACCAATTTGGTATTACTGAAAAGTCGGGGACCAATTTGGCACTTGGAAAAAAAAGATAAGGACCAACTTGGTCACTTATGTAAAAGTTGCAAACTACTTGAAATTTAAAAAAAAAATACGGGACCTATTTGGTAATTGCCCACTGGATTATTATGGATGGAGGGAGAAAGGTTTCACTTTTCAAATGTGATTGGATTGATATAAAGTCCAATCGAGGAACAAAGAAAGATGAGTTAGGTTTTACACTCATAAATCCTAACTGTTTGCTAAAAACTGAAGAACCATTCATACTTGCATCCCAAGCAATTCAAGTGTTCTATGTTAAAGTAGTGCTAGCATGGTTCCGGTCCGACGGTTCCAGTTCCGGTTCCAAGGATTGGTGGAATCGTAACTGGAACCGCTATATAGCCGGTTCTGGTTCCGGAACCGCTATATAGCCGGTTTTGAATTTTTTTTTTCAATAACAAACAAAAAAAGACTTCTAAGTTCTAACTTGTAACTTATAAATTGTAGATTGTAATTGAATAAAATAAAATATATAAATGACAAATTACAAAATAAATAAATAAAATAAATAAAATTAAATAAAATTCATTGGGTTCATTGGATGTTGGAAGTTAGATCACCCGACCGAAAATAAAATAAAATAAACAAATGAAAAATTACAAAAATTAAATTAAAATAAAACTAAACAAAATGACAAATTACAATTTACATTTCATTGGGTATTTGGAAATTGAGTCACCCAAATTTTAAAAATCCAAATTTTAAAAATAACATAAAATAAATAAATGATAAATTACAAAATTAAATTTAAAAAAAACTAAAAAAAAAAATGTAAAGTTATTAGCCTTGCACTTAATTTTTACCACAATTAAGTTGCCTACGTATCCTCTTGGGGGGGTTAAGAGGAATCAAAGGTCACGTAGTTCTCTTACCTTTTATTACAGGTTTGGTGATGACGTGGACTAATTTTTATTACAGATTTGCTATTCCGGCTCCACTACTCCAGAGCCTTCAGGTTCGTCATCTTTGAAGAAATTGTATGTTGGCTCCTGATCGATTTCTTGTTGTCTATATTCCGCCTTTGTCCAATCATCAACACAAACCTGTATCTGAAGTGCTTTCGGTGTCAAGCATGAACGTTTTTCATCTAAGATATTTCCCCCGGCGCTGAACTCTTGTTCCACCGCCACAGTAGAAACTGGTGTTGAAAAAATATTTTTGGCTATCATAGCCGTGATTGGATAGTACTTTGTAGCTTCTTTCCAATATTTTAAAATATCAAATTCTTCTGTAAACTCACAAGAAGAAGCTAGATAAGATTCAAGCTCGGAATACGAACCAGTGCTTGATGAAGAACATCTTGGTTTTTTGGTTTTTTTTGATAACTTACTATACCCTAAATTCAAAAATCCAGAGGAGGATGATGGAGGCTGAGATGCAGTTTGTGTTCGTGTAACATCTAAATTCAGTGAGGATCCATAAAATGTAACATATTCATCATATAAACTATACAATAATTTCTTAACTCTATCACAACACACATCAACATCATATTCAATATTTAAACCTTCTTTGCCATAATAACCTTCTAGATAATAAGACAAAGATTGTAATTTATAAACGTGGATCAAAAACCATAGCAATCAAATAAATATTTGGAAACTCCTTATAATAATTTAACCATTTTTCCTTCATATCACTAACAGCTTCCTCTATTGCTAGGTCAGATTCACAATAAAAAAATGTACAAGCAACATTAAGACTCTCAATAACAAATAAATGTGTTGTAGGAAAATAAATGTGGGATAAATTTTTTGTAGCATTATTAAAAACTTTTAACAAATTGAAAACATTGTAACAAGCATCCCAATGAGCTTCAAAAAGTTCAATGGTAGGAACATGAAATTGAATAAAAGAAACTAATAAATCCCTATACTCATAACTTTGAGCAAGCAATTTATAAGTAGAATTTCAACGTGTTGGAATATCACGAGCAAATTTAATGACACGACTACCATTTTGTTTACAATATCTTGCCCATGCTTTCATTGTAGAAGAATGTCTCCATAAAATCGTTAGGGCTTTTCTAATAGGTAGAATAAAATCTCCAAGAGTTTCTAATCCTTTTTGAACACATATATTTAAAACATGGCATGCACACCTTTGATGAAAAAATGTACCACCAAGAAAGGGTTTGCATAAATCAATTAAAGATGGAATAACAGCGGTATTTGCAGAAGCATTATCAAAACCAATTGCAAAAATTTTGTTTTCAATATTATACTCTGAAAAAATAATTCTAAGTTGTCTATAAATATTCTGAGCAGTGTGTGCATCATCAAAAACTCTAAATGCAAGAATTCTTTTTTGGATAGTCCATGCATTATCCATAAAATGGCAAGTGACACCCAAGTATGAATGCGATTGCCAATAGTCAGTCCATATGTCGGCACATACGGTAACACGACCATTATATTTTTCAAAATATTTTTCTAACTTTTTTTTCTCTCTCGAATAAATCTTTTCAAGTGTTTGTGTGAGTGTGGAACTAGGGACACGGCATGCAGCAGAGTTTAATGCTCATCGACAATAGTTAACAAAACCAACCCTTTCACCAAAACTGAATGATAAGTGTTCTACTGCTACCATTCTAGCTAATTCTTCTCTATTTTGTTCATCAGTATAACGAAATAATTGTTGGTTAGGAGTACCGTACCTGGGAATTTGTGATTGTGACCTCGTTCTGGTCACTGCTTCTGGATGTTTGGTTTCAATATGCTTCCGATAAGTGTCATATCCTCCGGATTTGCTCCACTTATATGTTTTGGTGCAGTAATTGCAAGCCGCTACATAGCTTCCATCTTCTTTCCTAACTTTCTTCTTATGTTTGACGAAGAGATCAGATTTGTTCTGCTTCTGTATCAGATCTTCCTCCTCTTGTAGTTCCACTTTCGGTGGATCGTAATCAAAATCCAGAGGTGTATCAATATCAGAAATATTTTCTGACTAGTTTGTCAAATTGGGGGTGGTGTCATTGGGGGTGGTGTCATTGGGATCGGGTTCAGAAATTATTAGAGGGGGAGTAGGACAGTTTAGGCCTAGGTCTTCAGTATAGGCCCGACGTTGTAGATAATCGTGATAGGTGGGGTTGTTATGATTGAGATTATCGATCATAGTACCCTTACCTTTCATTGAAATCGAACGCCTAGGACCGTCACGGCCGTGACCCCTTCCATTTCCACTTCCACCACTTCCACTTGCCATTTAAAAATAAATCTGGGAGAGAATTGGAAACTTAGAACTTAGAAGAATAATAGTATTAGTAGGTACTATGTAGTAAAGTACTAAAGTACTAAAGTAGTAAACTAGTAATTGCAAATAAATGAAAATGAAATTGGAAACTTAGTAATTGACTAATTGGAAATTAAATAAATTGGAAATAAGATAAATTGCAAATAAAATAAATTGGAAATAAAATAAATTGAAAATAAAATATATTGGAAATAAAATAAATTGCAAAAAAAATAAATTGGAGATAAAATATATTGGAAATAAAATAAATTACAAATTGCAAATAAAATTAATTTCAAATAAAACAATTACAAAATCAAATAAATATTAAAAACCTTGGAAACTTGGAGATTGAGAGACTTGAGAGTTGAGAGTGTTGGAGAGAAATTAGAATTAGAGAATGGAGAGAATTGAGAAGAAATTGGTGTGAGGAAAAATGAAAGAGTGGGGGGGCGTGGGTGAGTTGGTATTTATAGAAAAGAAAAAAAAAAAAAAAATTTGGGGTAGCCATTGGAGGCCCAACGGTAGCCCAAAAAAAAAAAAAAAATTAA
This sequence comes from Acer saccharum, assembly GCA_030490815.1. NCBI lineage: Eukaryota > Viridiplantae > Streptophyta > Magnoliopsida > Sapindales > Sapindaceae > Acer > Acer saccharum. The sequence continues at coordinate 23,318,909 of CM059875.1, forward strand.
ATTAAATTATTGCGCGAACCGGCGATTTGAACCGGAACCGCCGGTTCCATTCCAGTTCGAACCAAGTTGGGGGGGCGTGGGTGAGTTGGTATTTATAGAAAAGAAAAAAAAAATAAAAAAATTGGGGTAGCCATTGGAGGCCCAACGGTAGCCCAAAAAAAAAAAAATTAAATTAAATTATTGCGTGAACCGGCGGTTTGAACCGGAACCGCCGGGGAACCGCCGGTTCCATTCCAGTTCGAACCAGCCGGTTCCTCAAACCTTGGAATCGAAACCGGGACCGAAACCAACCTCCTCCGGTTCAGGTTCCGGTTTCAGAACCAGAACCGGATTTTCGGTTCCGGTTTTTTCGGTTTCGATTCCCCTACGGTTCCACGGTTCGAACCGGAACCTTGCCAGGTCTATGTTAAAGATCCAGTGGAAATGAATTGGCATGCAGTTGTCTTTATTAAGCCGAGAGATCTATATGGTATGGATGATGTTGCAAATGTTGGAGATTTGTATGTAGAAAATGAAGGTGGCAATATAGAAAGTTTTCAAGAATTTATGGATAACACATATGATGTCAGAGACAATATGTCTGGGAGAATGCTTGACTCACCTTTGAACATCATAGAGGAGGATGATACAGATGATGAATATGGGGATGCAACTGACAAATAATTTTGATGTTTATTTTTATTTAACTTCTATTGCTTTTCAATTTATTTTTTGTTCATGTTACTAAGTTTGTTTATATTATGGTTTTAGGTGATTGATGTGAACATCAGAGCATAAAATACATGGCTTTATGTTTATATACTTTATAAATCTTAGACTTTGTTTTATTTATACCATATACATACACATGGCTTTAAGTTTATATATTTTTTAAATCTTAAGATTTTGTTTGATTTGAAAAGTATTGAAACAAATCTGCATTCATCTATGACACAAATTTATATTATGCTTGAAAGCATCTATTTTACGTTTAGATGAGTTGATAACGAAACACATTTCATAGATAGATTAAAACTAAATAATATTATATTTCCTTACAAAAGCAATATTGACAGTAACTTATGTTAGAGGTTGACAAAGAAATTTTATTTTCATTATTACAGTAATGTTTAGTTTTTGGTTTATATTTTCATATATATATATAATTATTTGTTGATAATTTTAATTGAACATCTTCAACAGGCCGGAAATGTTGAAACATAAAAGAGATTAACAAGATATTCAACTATTGGCTAGAAGGGGTCATGTTGACAGTTCCAAACATAAAAGCAACATATATCAAGTTGTTGGGTCAAAGGGTTATCAATGTTCCAAAAAATATGACCAACAAGCAAATTCTTGAAAAGTACATTACCAATTACATGGTTGGAAGTAGGAAGGACATACAACTAAGGGCTGAAAGAGGTTTAGTTAATAGTTTAAAGAATAAGAACAACATACAGCAAATGGTTGGAAAAAAAAGATTCTACAATCCTAGAAAACATGAACAACATAGAATTGGTAATGAGGGTGCTACCAACAATTTTAAGACTTAGATTAACATGAGACATGTGGTTATAAGGGGAGTAGTCAACAATCTAGAAAATATGAGTGATGATTCTTGTAAGGTTTATGATTTGTATTGGCTTAATTCCATTGCAAAACACTCTATGATTGTATTAGTTGTTGCTTAGGACATTATTTGAAGAAAGGAAGCTCAAAGAGTGAAGAGCAACATCTTGTGCAAAAGTCGTCTTCAAGAGGTGAAAATCGTCAAAGGTAAAACTTGACTTCCACCCTCTTGCAAGGCGTTAGCGCACACACACACAATTCATACATGTGTGTCCCTGCATCGTGGTTCAAACATTTGGTATAACACATTCACACACTTCATAGCATGCTCATGCATTTATCTTGTATTGACAAACATTGTGAAATTGCATGCTTTGTGACTATCTCTTTGATATGGCATGTTTGTGTGAATATGTGTTTATTTGTTTTCGTATTTTGTGTTTAGGACTTGAACATGTTCTTTTTTAATGCCTTATTGAGTTCCGGTCGTTTTGGTTACTCATACATAAGGTTTCGAGTCCAAACAAGTTGACTATGCTACTTTTCGTTCTCATTTGTTGTGTTGTCTTCATCATCGGATTCCGAGATGATTTCTCAACCATTTTTCAATGTTGAGTAGTCGTAGTCGTGCGTGAGGGAGTCACGGTTCGTAATCCGAAAACGGATTCGAAATCGGAGGTCGGATGCTCAAGATATGGGGCAACGAACCGAGGGAGCGCGCGAGAGGTGTGCAAACCACGTGTGGCCACTTGGCCAGCCCGTGTGGGAGGCCGTGGGCCCCACGGGAAAGGGAGCCTTCTGCTCCCGTGGGCCCCACGCTCCCCCCACGGGGTGCTGACGTGGCAGCACGTGATTTGCTCGGAAATCTTCTCCTTTTCCCTCCTTTTAATCAAACCTCCTTCCCTCCACACTTGTGCAATTTTTTTTAAAGAACACTTGACTTTCCCGCATCAGTTTTCTACAATTTTTGTTTACTTGTTTTGATCATATCTCTCTCATACGAACTCGAAATCAATCGATTCAAAAACCAAAATTGTTGGTCTCGAAGAGAGCTACAAACCCCAAGCATTTCCAGAGGCAGCTGACTTCACTATTGTTCTCAGTTGAGCGTTTTCCAGTCCGTGGTCAGTATGTGTGATACAACTTTTTCTTTTTTCAATTTCATCTTTGATCTTCTTTTGATTCTTACTATTTGATTGATGAAATTTGTTGAGAAGTATGTTAGATCACTTGCTAGGGTTGTTTGATCATTTGTTAATTGAGTTTTAGCTTTGTGATTTGTTTTGAACATATATGTGCTAAACTTGATTTATCATGAAATTGATTCTAGAAAATATATGTGTGATGTGCTTCATGTTATTTTCTATGTTTTATTTCATGATCTAAGAACTAGGTTTTTAGTGTGATATATTGAATATTCATACCTTTGTTCTTATCGATTTACATGTCTTGATTTCTAGATAATCTTGTGATTGTGTGTTGGAAGCATATTCTAGATTGTCATTGAACATGTACATTTTGCTTGATTGATCATCTAGCTTAATTTGTTTGTGTTTGCATCACTTGCATCACTTTAGATCATAGCCTTGCATTAGGTTGAAGTCTCTAGCAAAGTGAGTGAAGCTTTGTGGATAGAGCAAGGAAGTCTTGTCTAGGGTCGGGAGGATCCGGATAGGCAAGCATGAAATCTTCCTAGAGACGTGAGCGTCTTGGATAGGAAGTTACTTTCTAGAGGTGTAGGATACATCTCGGATAGGAAGTAGGCTTGGTGATTCACTAGCCCGAGGGTAGATTAGGAGTTGATAGCTTGAGCGGATATCATGAGTGATAGCTTGAGTGTGTAAGTCCTTTTTCACATAGTGGATTGCTTCGCCGGTGGTTGTGGTATCAACCCGTGGATGTTTCCTCATTGAGGTTTTACCACGTTAAAATCATTGTGTTCAATTTTGCTTTACTTTCTTTTATCTTCCATATATTACATTGTTTGCACATCTTGTAAATTGATTAACTCTTGTCTTAGTGAAATCAATTCATTTGTTAAATCTTATCAAGTGTGCATTTTGCTTTGTAATTTTCCGCATTATTTTTAATTGGAAGAATTTGGAGCCTATACCTATTCACCCCCCCTCTAGGTATATTTACACTATATTGCTTAAGGGAATTTCAATTCTGAGACTGAGAAACCTTCTAACCATGATATTAATAAAACTCAAGATGATGCTGGTCATAAATCTCCCAAACCTATTTATAATTATTTATGAAATTCTGCTTTATATTTGTTTGAATAACGTTGTTTTTAAGTTTAATTTCTACTTTGATTATAGGTTCTGCTCTTAAGAAGACTCGTGGTCGAACACGTTTGCAATGATTACATTTGAAAAGGACCCTATCCAAGTCAAACTCAATTAGCTTTGTCAACCTATTGGAGAACATGGTAAACAATTAGGACAGTACATTAGTTTCATCGTAAGTGATTCAATAATAGTGGCCCTTACCTTTGAGGATTGGAGACATATGCCGTAGGAGACAAAATTTCATATTTATGACATAATAAAGGTATTATGAATTCTTGATTTTTTTTTTCTTTTAGTTATGCATATTAATTTATTAGTTATAAGAATTTATTCCAACAATTTTAACTTCATGTTCATTAGCCATCTCATATCATTTATGTTGGCTATATATGGAGTTTTTCTCTGGTAGGCACACAACTGTGAGCATACTTATAGCACACTTATTTACCTCATCACTTTTTACCAGAAAAGGCAATGCAATTGGGTCAAATAATGCTTACATGACAAAAAGTGATGATGTGGATAAATGTGTTATAAATATACTCACAATTGTATGCCTACTAGAGAAAAACTCGCTATATATGTATAATTGATTTCTTTTCTTTTTTGAGGACATAATGTATAGTTGATTTCTGACCTAATCTATTGTCATGACATAATAATATATGTTAAGCTAAATTTAATATTGATCGGGACATATTCAAGATTGGATAAATAAAAAGATAGATTACTTTGGCGTCCGCGAAAGTATACAATGAAAAAGAAATATGAGAAGTCAAGAAATGATAAGGAGAAAATTTCTGAACTTGTAAATGGTGTGGGGCAAGTTCAATGGGATTGGCTGGTCAAGTTTTGGAATTCTGAGAAGGGAAACATAAGAATTTAATTTGATTGAGTTCTCAAGTTTTTGTTTATCTCACATATTAATTTTAAATTCTATAATATGACAATTATTTTAATTTATTAATGTTCTATAGGATCGTGCAAACACCAATAAAAAAAATTATGGCCAACTGAAAATGCATCATACTGGTGGAATAAAAAGTTTTGCTAGACTTAGAGATGAGTTGGTAAATACTCGTATGTTGTATATTTTAATTAGTAATTGATAGTAAACATTTATTAATGCAAATATATTTATATTTATAGAAAAAACAAGACACTGAAGGAAATGAGCCAGACAAGATAACAATATTTAAGGTCACTTACACTAGGAAAATAGACAAGTCTGTTGACCCAACGATTGCAAGTGCAATGGTAAGATGCGTTGAAAACAAACAGTCACATTTCTCAATTATATTTTTGCTTTAATACTTGATTTTTTAAGTTATGTTATATTGATAAGTAATCTAAGAAGCACAGATACGAACACGACACGGGGACACGACACAATACGACACGGGGATACGGCAAATCTCTAAAAACTAGAATACGGACACGGCAGGATATGTCAATTTAAATAATATATATATATCTATATATTTAAAATACAAAAGTCACATAAAAGGCAATCAATTTTTTTTAAAAAAAAACGGCAGCAAGCTTACGAAAGATGAGAGTTGTACGAATTTGAAGATGAGAGTTAAAAGATGAGTTTGAAGATGTTTACATACCAGGTATGCAGATCGACTCGAAATTCTTCTTCTTCCTCTTCTCTTTCCTTCTCTTTCTTCTTCTTCTTCTTCTTCCTTCTCTTCTTCTTTCTTGTTTTTTTTCTTAAGACCAGACGGTAGAATGAGATGAAGAATTGAAAGAAACTAATAAAGGAATGTAAGGATTCCCGTTGTTTTTAATTGGCTTATTTCGTGATCAAACCATATGTGGGGGTTCTTTGTAAGGGTAGTTTAGATGTTGTTGTTATTGCTTTAGGCCCTTTGAAGACCTCATTATTGACAAGCACCAAAGGTAATACTCTAAGTGCTTACTTGTCTTGAAGAGATAGTTGCACACACTCACAACTCATGCATATGTTTAATCTTTGTATGTTGTGTTTCTTTTTGTTGTGCATCAATGCTTATTTACATCTCTTCTTGCTTGTTATTATGATTGCATCTTGTGTTTATAATATCATAGCATTTAGGCTTTTAGGATGCATCTTAGTTTACCTTTGTTCCCCTTGCATGATTGCTTGTGGGGTTCAAGATTGTGGGCTGTGCGTTGGTCCACCTGCGCCGGTCGTCCAGCGCAGCTCACCGGCGCAAAAGGCCCAGTGGCGTGCCGCTGGTCATGCGCTGGTCCACACCAGCGCAAGGCCACCAGCGCTGATCGCCCAGTATGGCTCCGTTGGACTGGCGCCTGTGTGAGCGCATGTCGTCCAGCGCCAAAGCAAAAATGTGCTTGTGCGCTGGTCCTGCGCCTGTCGTCCAGCACAGGTCCACCAGCGCACAAAGCAATTTTCTGGCGCGTTTTCAAAACGACCTCACTTCACTTATGGCCTCTATATATATGTTAACTTGATTTTAGGTCATCAACAAGAGTTCTTATTCATGCTTCATACTTAGGATATTTTTCAAGAGAAGAAAAATACACAAAGAACTCATTTTTAATCACTCAAACACATTTCCATGATCATCAATCATCATCTAGCATCATCTTAGATCATCTAGATGTCATCTAGCATGGATTCTTCATCATACTTTGCTTGGTAAGTTTTTCACTGATATCTTACATATTTTGTGTTTCTCTTATCTAGCAATCTCAAATTAATTACTTGTATGTTATTTTATATACTTTGAATACAAGATTGAGATTAGTATGATGTATGTTTGAGAAGTTGTATTGTGCTAGCATATTAGGTTTTGTGCTTAATATTGATTAGCTAAACTAATTGACATGTCATTTAGTTTTGATATCTAGGATTGTTCTTAATTGCATATTAATCATCTTAGATAAGCATATAGGGTTTCCCTTGCTCTATGTTGCATTTTGAATATTCACATATATTCACTTAGGGTTGTATTCTCTTATAGAGAAGGTAAGTCTTGTGTGTAGCAACCGGGATTAGGTTGCTTAGATCGCAAGCAAATTGGACTAGGTTCACTCATACCGGGATTAGGTAGGTGTGTGATTACTTCCGGGATTAGGTTGTAATCGTTTGCACATTTAGTGGATTCGAGGTTCGAGTGTGGCTTACTTACATAGCCCGTGGTTTTTCCCGTGAGGGTTTCCACCTAAAAATCAAGTGTTGATTTAATTTCCGCACCATATTACACTTGCTTGTTTATATTATCTTGAGGGTAAATTCGTAATTTTGACTAACACGAAAAAATGGGTAAAAAGCGTAAAATCTATTCACCCCCCCTCTAGATAGTTTTATACACACCGTGCTATATTTAGTTTCAATTGGTATTAGAGCGGGTTCCTAGACATACATAGGTGATCCTTGCTTATTTTGGTGTGTTTTGCATTTTGTGTGATTTTTGATCATTCATATATTTGCATTCATTTCATTCATTCATAAACACTATGAGTGGAAACGGTGGAAATGGTGGTGGCCACGAAGGAGCTTCTAGCACAAGGCCTCCACTTCTTACCGGTTTGAACTATTCCCAATGGAAAGGGAAGATGGAATCCTACATATGCCAAATTCATGACCGGGCATGGATGTCGGTTGAAGATGGATATGATCTCCCTATGATGACTCCCGCGGGTGGAGGACAAGATGTTTTGAAGCCTAAGGCGCAATGGAACGCGCAAGAGTTTAAGGCTTCTAAGTGGAATAGGAAGGCTATGCATGCCATTATGTGTGCAATGGATGAGAATCAGTACAAGCTTATTCAGAATACTCAGATTGCCAAAGTGGCATGGGACATCCTTCAAGTTGCACATGAGGGAACCGAGGTGGTGAAGGAGTCCAAGCTTCAAGTCCTCCAAACTCAATTTAAGTTACTTAGGATGGGAGAGGATGAATGCTTCAATGACTTCGAAATCAAATTGATGGACATAGTAAATCAAAGCCATCAACTCGGAGACCCGTATTCGGATAGGAGAGTCAAGCAAAAAATTATGAGATCTCTCCCCGATAGGTTTGAATCAAAGGTGACAGCCATAGAAGAAAATAGTGGCTACATGGATATGAAGCCAAGTGAGGTAATTGGGCGTCTCCTTGCATATGAGTCTAGGAAGGCTCCTAGCACCATTACTCCTCCTAAGAAGTCTAAAGGAATAGCTTTGAAAGCATCTAAGGATGCAAAGGAGCCAAAGCATGATTCGGATGAAGACCTTGCCTTATTTGTGAAAAGGTTTAACAAAGTTATGGGGTTCAAGAAGAAGAAGGGATTTGGGTCAAGAGGACAAGATTTGAAGAAAAAAGGTTCCTTCAAGAAGTTTGAGCCTAGACAAGAGAGGACCGAAAGGAAAGGGGTCCGATGCTTTGAATGTGGTGGGATTGGTCACTTTGCCCCCGAATGTGCTAATCACAATGAAAGGAAGAAGGGTAAAGTGATGGCTGCCACTTGGAGTGGGAGTAGTGATGACTCCAATGAGGAAGATGAGTCTTCAAGTGAAGAAGAGCTCATGGCTAACTTCCTAGCTTTTGCCTCTTCTCACTAGAGCAATAGTGCTAGTGAAAAAGAGGAGATGAGTCAAGAGGAAATTGACTCTAGTGAAGTAGAAAGTGACTCCTCTTCTAGTTCCAAAAAGAAATTTGTGGAGCAAAAGGTGCTTGCTAAATACCATGCCGAGTTCAATGATTTAGCAATTAAAAGCACAAGAAAGATTGAGAGGTTGAGAGAAGAGAACCTTGAACTTTCGGCTCACAATGACCACTTAAGTGAACAAGTGGAAAGATTGAAGAGGAGAGAGGATAAGTTAATTGAGGAGTTAGACTTATCCAAGAGAAGTGAAGAAGGCTTGAAGAGGGAACTTGTTGAAGTTAAAGGGTCCTTGGCTAGGATAGATTCTAGCACTAAGAAGCTTGATCATTTACTTGGTGTTGGAAAGAGTCCAAGTGATAAGAGAGGTCTTGGGTATGAAGATGGCAAGAAAGTCTCAACCTTTAACAAGACAGTGTTTGTCAAGAGCTTGAAGAACGAAGAAACTTCATTTGTGCAACCTCCTAGGAAGAAGTTAGAAGTAGGACAATGTTCTAATGCACAAGTGAAAATGGGACCAAGAAGGAAATCTCAAGCTCAACCCCCTAGGGTCCCTCAAGCCAACACTCCTCCCAAATTGGCTCACAAAGGAAAGAGACCAATCATGCAACCTCAAGCTTGGAAGCAACCTAGACCGGTTCAACAACGAAGATGGATTGAACCCACTTATCCACAAAGACATGGATGAGCTCCCATACGTGCACAAAGACGAGGTATGATTCCTTTTTTCATCCCTATTTGTCACTTTTGTGGTTGTGATGGTCATATTAGACCAAATTGCTTTCAATATATTAAAATGTGTAGAAAACAAAGCATGATTGAAAAGAGAAAGAATAGAGCCAAGATGCATGTTTCTAGGAATGAAAATATTGATTTGCATGATCCTAGAAATAGTAGAGCACATGTACCAAAGACCACTAAGAAAGCTAAAATTGTTGCTAAGTGGATTAGAAAGAATGAAAATGTTTGCCATGTTGCACAAATAGCCTTGAAGGCAAATTCTTCTAATTTTTGGTATTTGGATAGTGGGTGCTCTAGGCACATGACGGGAAACAAGAGTTTCTTCGAGACTCTTGTTATGGAGGAAGGTGGAAATGTCACTTTTGGTGATGGATCCAAAAGAAATGTTGTAGGGAAAGGAACCATTTCCGTTCCCGGATTACCCTCCTTATCCAATGCTTTATTTGTTGATGGCTTGAAAGCCAATTTAATAAGCATTTCACATCTAAGTGATGAAGGATATTCCGTCTTGTTTTCTAAAGATTATTGCTCTATCCTTAAACCCGATGGACAAACCTTGTTGAAGGGCATGAGATCTAGCGACAATTGTTATTGTCTTGAAGCTAGTATTGTATCTAATCATGTGTCCATGGATGAGCAAATTGAGTTGTGGCATTTAAGATTTGGCCACATGAACTTTAGGGATCTACGGACCCTTGGAAAGTTCAATTGTGTGCGTGGCCTCCCTAAGCTTGGGAAGAAAGCCAATGGTATTTGTGGACCTTGCCAACAAGGAAAGCAAACTAAAAGCATGCACAAAAAGGGTAAGTATCTCACCACCAAGGAGCCTCTTGAGCTTCTCCACATGGACCTCATGGGTCCCATGCAAACTGAAAGTTTGGGTGGAAAGAGATACATTTTTGTTTGTGTTGATGATTTCTCTAGGTTCACATGGACATATTTTCTTAGAGAAAAATCCGAAACTTTTGATAAGTTTAAAATGCTTTGTAATAAAATACAAAATGAAATGAACTCAAATATTAAAAGCATAAAACGGATTAGAAGTGACCATGGGAGGGAATTTGAGAATGCCATTTTTGAAACCTATTGTAATGGTTTAGGCATCTCCCATGAATTTTCGGCTCTTAGGACACCTCAACAAAATGGAGTTGTTGAGAGGAAAAATAGGGTCCTTCAAGAGATGGCCCGTGTGATGTTGCTTAGCAACAATGTCCCTAGGAACCTATGGGCCGAAGCCATCAATACGGCTTGCTATATAGGAAATAGAGTGTTCCTAAGGCCCGGTACTAGAAACACCTCCTATGAGTTATGGAAAGGCAAGAGGCCAAATGTTAGCTACTTCCACACTTTTGGAAGCAAATGCTACATTTTGAATGACCGTGATCAACTTGGCAAATTCGATGCTAAGAGTGATGAGGGTATTTTTATTGGCTATGCCTTAAATAGTAGAGCCTATAGAGTTTTCAATTTAAAGACTCTAAGTGTTATGGAATCATCCAATGTCGTATTTGATGATACTAGGCTCAAGTCAAATGATCATGAGGAGGAGGTTATTTTTAGTGATGGTTCTCCTTTGGAGGAGGTTGTGGTGTCACCTAATGTTGGGACATCTAATGTCAACAATAATGACACACAACCTATTGATAGAGTTCCTCTCTTGGACTCTAAAGAACTCGCTCCATGGGTTAGGAAACTCCATGATAAAGAAGATATCATTGGAGAGGTAAATGAGGGTGTTAGGACTAGACGTCAACTTGCTAATCTTATTAGCTATACTTGCTACACCTCTCAAATTGAACCCAAAAAGGTTGAAGAAGCCTTAAATGATGAATTTTGGGTTCTTGCTATGCAAGAAGAGCTAAACCAATTCGAAAGGAATAAGGTTTGGACTCTAGTTCCTAGGCCTAAGACCACTAATGTCATAGGCACTAAATGGATATTTAGGAACATATCCGATGAGGATGGCAACATAGTGCGGAACAAGGCTAGACTTGTAGCACAAGGGTACTCTCAAATTGAGGGTATCGACTTTGAGGAGACTTTTGCTCCCGTTGCCCGCTTAGAGTCCATTAGGCTTCTCTTGTCCATCTCTTGTGTGCACAAGTTCAAATTGCACCAAATGGACGTCAAGAGTGCCTTCCTCAATGGCTTCTTGCAAGAGGAAGTGTTTGTTGAACAACCTAAGGGGTTTGTGGATGCACACCACCCCAACCATGTTTATCGCCTCAAGAAGGCACTTTATGGGTTGAAACAAGCACCGAGGGCTTGGTATGAGCGCCTCACTCAATTTCTTGTTGACAACAACTACACAAGAGGTAGTGTTGACAAGACGCTATTCATCAAAAGAGACAATGATGAGCTTTTCATAGCTCAAATATATGTTGATGATATAGTTTTTGGCTCCACCAACAACACCAAAGTCCAACAATTTGTTGATGTCATGTCTCATGAATTTGAGATGAGTCTTGTTGGTGAGCTTAGTTACTTCCTAGGTTTGCAAATTAGGCAACTAGATGATGGGATTTTCATATCCCAAGCCAAATATGCCAAAAACCTAGTGAAGAAGTTTGGTCTTGAAAAAGCCAAACATTGTGATACTCCTATGAGCACAACTTTGAAGCTAAGCAAGGATGCTAGCAGTAAAAGTGTGCACCAAACCTTATATCGTGGCATGATAGGGAGCTTGCTCTATTTGACCGCAAGTAGGCCCGATATATCATTTAGTGTAGGAGTTTGTGCTAGGTACCAATCCGATCCCAAGGAGTCTCATCTCTCTTCGGTTAAGAGAGTCATTCGCTTTGTGAATGGGACTTCTAATTATAGGATTTGGTACTCATTTGACACTAATCCTAGTCTTGTAGGATATAGTGATGCGGATTGGGCAGGAAATTGTGATGATAGGAAGAGCACATCGGGCGGTTGCTTCTCTCTAGGCAACAACTTGGTGTCTTGGTTTTGCAAGAAGCAAAACTCGATTTCCTTGTCCACGGCCGAGGCCGAGTACATAGCCGCAGGGAGTGGATGCACTCAACTTATTTGGATGAAGCAAATGCTAGTAGACTACGGATTCAACCAAGGTACTCTCACTCTCTTTTGTGATAACATGAGTGCTATTAATATTTCCAAGAATCCGGTTCAACATTCTAGAACTAAGCATATTGACATCCGCCATCACTTCATTAGAGAGCTTGTTGAAAATAAATGCATAGTACTTGAACATGTAGGTACTAATGATAACTTGCGGACCTATTTACTAAACCCTTAGATGCTACTCGATTTAAAACTCTTAGTAGATCTATTGGGATATGTCTTGTGGAGTGATGTGTTCTATTAATTGACCCCATATGGGGAACTCAAGCAAAGAGAGCTATTTTCCATTCTTGTAACTTGCAAAAAATTTGAAATATCTTATGCCTCTTCTTTTGATTGCTTGAGTAAGCTTGGTTGTACATATGTATATATGTTTTCTATTCTATAAGTGTGAACCTTGCTTGTTTACAATCCATGTCATATTCATGTTCAATCATGCATTTTTGGACTAGGAGATTTACATAGGAAGTATGATGTGAATGACCTATAGTTATCTCCATGACATGATGTTTCTTAAATAACATGCTAATGCTAAATGAAAAAGCATGAAATTCATACAACATGCTCACATGAAAAGCATGAATTGATGATTGCATATTCTTAAAATGCAAAACTTGTGTGAAAGATTATGAGACTCAAAATGAATAAAGGATCTTGTATCCGTTCAAAGGAATTTACATTCCAAATGTCTCTCTTTCTTTATTAGTTGAACATGGTTACTATCATACGGATATCTTATCCGGAAAAATCAAATAGGGTGCAAAGTCGCTCATGCCATGTTTCGCTTATAAAGTTGGATATAGTTGCTCTTAAATTGAAATCAATAATCTCTATATCCTTGCTTTTCCCATGACATTGGTGAAATTGGTTTGAATTCTTATTAGAAACCTTTGTCATTTGCTTTGCCAAATACCATTGTATTTTGGACTTGAATGCTATATGTCTTGTATGCAAAGCATGTTGGATTCACACATTTTCTCAAATAAATCTCCTTGTTTCTCTCAAATTAATTGAAGTACATAAAGTGACTTATATGTATATGCAAATCTTGCATGCTTCTATCTCTCGTTGCTATGAGTGACCCGGTTGGGGACTACTCCTTTGCCTATATCATGACAAAAAGGGGGAGTAGGATATGGTAAGGGGAGTTGCAAAATATAGAAGCTATTGTGCACTTTGGGGAGAACATACATTGAGGGGGAGTAACCTTTTGAGGGGGAGCATTGCATTTATCATACATTGCATACATTTGGTAATGTTGTGCCTAAATTCTAAAAATGCAAATGCTTGGTATTGTTCTCACATGATTAATCTCACACTTTTCTTGTATTGGAAATGTTAGAAACTCTTTTCAGGGATTGATTATTCTACAAAAGGATTGAAGACTTCAAGTTGTATTATCTTATCTCTTTGTAATGTAGAATATCATTGTAGTCCCGTAGTTTCTATTTTTTTTGTGAGGAATCAATGTGAGTGATGGTTTTGTCACGAAATAGCCAAAGGGGGAGATTGTAAGGATTCCCGTTGTTTTTGATTGGCTTATTTCGTGATCAAACCATATGTGGGGATTCTTTGTAAGGGTAGTTTAGATGTTGTTGTTATTGCTTTAGGCCCTTTGAAGACCTCATTATTGACAAGCACCAAAGGTAATACTCTAAGTGCTTACTTGTCTTGAAGAGATAATTGCACACACTCACAACTCATGCATATGTTTAATCTTTGTATGTTGTGTTTCTTTTTGTTGTGCATCAATGCTTATTTACATCTCTTCTTGCTTGTTATTATGATTGCATCTTGTGTTTATAATATCATAGCATTTAGGCTTTTAGGATGCATCTTAGTTTACCTTTGTTCCCCTTGCATGATTGCTTGTGGGGTTCAAGGTTGTGGGCTATGCGCTGGTCCACCTGCGCCGGTCGTCCAGCGCAGCTCACCGGCGCAAAAGGCCCAGTGGCGTGCCGCTGGTCGTGCGCTGGTCCACACCAGCGCAAGGCCACCAGCGCTGATCGCCCAGTATGGCTCCGTTGGACTGGCGCCTGTGTGAGCGCATGTCGTCCAGCGCCAAAGCAAAAATGTGCTTGTGCGCTGGTCCTGCGCCTGTCGTCCAGCGCAGGTCCACCAGCGCACAAAGCAATTTTCTGGCGTGTTTTCAAAACGACCTCACTTCACTTATGGCCTCTATATTGAAATTCCCTTAAGCAATATAGTGTAAAATATACCTAGAGGGGGGGTGAATAGGTATTTACTCAAATTCTTCCAATATTAAAAATGATGCGGAATACAACAAAGAAAATGCATACTTGATTAGATTTAGCAAATGAATTGATTTCACTAATACAAGAGTTAATCAATTTACAAGATATGCAATCAATGTAAGATATGGAAGATAAAGAAAAGTAAAAACAAAAATGAACACAAGTATTTTTTACATGGTAAAACCTTAAAGAGGAAACATCCACGGGTTGATACCACAACCACCGGCAAAGCAATCCACTATATGAAAAGGACTTACACACTCAAGCTATCAACACATGATATCCGCTCAAGCTATCAACTCCTAATCTACCCTCTCACCAAGCCTACTTCCTATCCGAGATGTATCCTACACCTCTAGAAAACAACTTCCTATCCAAGACGCTCACGTCTCTAGGAAGATTTCTTGCTTGCCTATCCGGATCCTCCCGACCCTAGACAAGTCTCTCTTGCTTGATTATCCGAGTCCTCCCGACTCTAATCAAGACTCCATTGCTCTATCCACAAAGCTTCACTCACTTTGCTAGAGACTTCAACCTAATGCAAGGCTATGATCTAAGTGATGCAAGTGATGCAAACACAAACAAATTAAGCTAGATGATCAATCAAGCAAAATGTACATGTTCAATGACAATCTAGAATATACTTCCAACACACAATCACAAAGATTATCTAGAAATCAAGACATGTAAATCAATAAGAACAAGGTATGAATATTCAATATATCACACTAAAAACCTAGTTCTTAGATCATGAAATTAAACATAGAAAATAACATGAAGCACATCACACATACATTTTCTAGAATCAATTTCATGATAAATCAAGTTTAGCACATATATGTTCAAAACAAATCACAAAGCTAAATCTCAATTAACTAATGATCAAAAACCCCTAGCATATGATCTAACATGCTTCTCAACAAATTTCATCAATCAAATAGTAAGAATCAAAAGAAGATCAAAGATGAAATTGAAAAAGAAGAAGTTGAAACAAACAACCTGACCACGTACTGAAAATGAGACTGCTGGGAAAAATGTCGAAGTCAAATGCCTCTGAAAATGCTTGGGGTTTGTAGCTCTCTTCAAGACCAACAATTGTGGTTTTTGAATCGATTGATTTCGAGTTCGTATGAGAAAGTTATGATCAAAATAAGAAAATGAAAATTTGAAGAAAAACTGCAGAAAATCGTGAAAATCCCTTCAAGTTCTTCAACAAGTGTGGAGGGAAGGAGAGGAGTTTAAAAGGAGGAAAGAGAAGGCTTTTCAGGGCCAATCACCATGAGCCACGTCACCCTCCCGTGGGGGGCGCGTGGGCCTCACGGGACCAGAGAGGGTCCCTGGCCGTGGGCCCCACGGCCTCCCCCACGGGGAGGGGCACACGTGGTCTCATGGCCACTCTAGCCTCTCTCGCGCAGTCTCACGTTCTTCAGCCGTATCTTGGGCATCTGAACTCCAATTTCGAATCCGTTTGTGGATTACGAATTGTGACTCCCTCACACATGACTACGACTATAAAACTTTGAAAAATGGTTGAGAAATCATCTCGGAAAACGACGATGAAGTCAACTCAACGAATGAGAACGAAAAGTAGCGTAGCTACATCGTTTGGACTCGAAACCTTATGAATGAGTAACCGAAACGACCGGAACTCAATAAGGCATCAAATAAGAATATGTTCAAGTCCAAAACACAAAATACACAAACAAATAAACACATATTCACACAAGCATGCCATATCAAAGAGATAGTCACAAAGCATGCAATTTCACAATGTTTGTCTATACAAGATCAATGCATGAACATACTATGAAGTGTGTGAATGTATTATACCAAATGTTTGAACCACGATGCAGGGACACACATGTATGAATTGTGTGTGTGTGCGCTAATGCCTTGCAAGAGGATAGGAGTCAAGATATACCTTTGACGCTTTTCACCTCTTGAAGACGACTTTTGCACTAGACGTTACTCTTCACTTTTTAAGCTTCCTTTCTTCAAATAATGTCCTAAGCAACAACTAATACAAATATGGAGTGTTTTGCAATGGAATTAAGCCAATACACATCATGAACCTTACATATATATATGCTAACTTGATTTTAGGTCATCAACAAGAGTTCTTATTCATGCTTCATACTTAGGATATTTTTCAAGAGAAGAAAAATACACAAAGAACTCATTTTTAATCACTCAAACACATTTCCATGATCATCAATCATCATCTAGCATCATCTTAGATCATCTAGATGTCATCTAGCATGGATTCTTCATCATACTTTGCTTGGTAAGTTTTTCACTGATATCTTACATATTTTGTGTTTCTCTTATCTAGCAATCTCAAATTAATTACTTGTATGTTATTTTATATACTTTGAATACAAGATTGAGATTAGTATGATGTATGTTTGAGAAGTTGTATTGTGCTAGCATATTAGGTTTTGTGCTTAATATTGATTAGCTAAACTAATTGACATGTCATTTAGTTTTGATATCTAAGATTGTTCTTAATTGCATATTAATCATCTTAGATAAGCATATAGGGTTTCCCTTGCTCTATGTTGCATTTTGAATATTCACATATATTCATTTAGGGTTGTATTCTCTTCTAGAGAAGGTAAGTCTTGTGTGTAGCAACCGGGATTAGGTTGCTTAGATCGCAAGCAAATTGGACTAGGTTCACTCATACCGGGATTAGGTAGGTGTGTGATTACTTCCGGGATTAGGTTGTAATCGTTTGCACATTTAGTGGATTCGAGGTTCGAGTGTGACTTACTTACATAGCCCGTGGTTTTTCCCGTAAGGGTTTCCACGTAAAAATCAAGTGTTGATTTAATTTCCGCACCATATTACACTTGTTTGTTTATATTATCTTGAGGGTAAATTCGTAATTTTGACTAACACGAAAAAATGGGTAAAAAGCGTAAAATCTATTCACCCCCCCCTCTAGATAGTTTTATACACACCGTGCTATATTTAGTTTCAAGGAACCCTAACTAAAATCGATTTGAATATGAGAGATTAGAAACTTTGACCCTAAAACTTTTTAAAATTAGAAAATGACCCCTTTTTTCAAAAATAATTACACAATTGCCCCAAACGTGTCCCAAGCCGTATCCTTTCCGTGTCCGTCCGTGTCCAAGCTGTGTCCTTGCCATGTCTAGAAGTCAAACTCGCCAGAAAGTCAGTGGACACGCGAAATCACATGTCGGACACGTATCCACGCGTGTCCAACGTGTATCCATGTTCGACACGCGTTACCTCCAAAAAATGGTGTGTCCGTGCTTCCTTGTAACTAATGTACTTTTTATTATGTTTGATGTAAAATTTGCATGTGTATGAGGTATAAAGTATCATGTCTACCATCGTCATATGCTTTTGTATGTGTCTGTTGTATCATATGCTATTCAGTTCACAACAAACTGTAGTGTGTGTATTCAAATAATGTGGTGTGTGAAATTGAGATGATTGTCTATGATGATATTGTTTGATTATTGTTGTTGCAAAAATAAATTTAATGTGATATATATTCATTTAAATTGGATATTATGTAACTTATATATATCATATAATTAAATTAATTTCTTTATTGTTTGTTCATCATTTTCTTGTTTACACAAGTTTTAAAACACTCAATGTAGAACCCAGTCGTCTTTTTTGAAGGTTCTGGCCCGAACATCTTTGTTGTAATCCCTAGCTACCCGTTGTTGATACTCTGACACTCTGCCAATCTGACCCGTGCTTTATCCCTTTTTCATCCAGCATGTCGAGCTCATTTAGAAGTATTTGCTTATTTTGTTCTTCAGTCAAGTACTTGTGCCTTGTTGAAGGTACGTTCAATTCGACTAGAATAACCGCCTTGGCTCCTTAATTGAACAAAAATGGAGTAGCATCGGTCGAAGTCCTTATGGTCATTTGATATGACTATATGACTTCTGGAAGTTTGTCAGCCCAGAAGCCTTTCGCCACTTCTAACTTCTTCTTCAATGTCCTAATGATGGTCTTGTTGGTCGATTCGTCTTGGCCATTCGACTATGGGTATCAAGGGGTTGAAAAGTGGATCTTGACTCCCCACTCCTCACAGAAGTCTTGGAAGTCGAATGAGATGAACTGGGAGCCATTGTTGGTCATGATTTCGTTTGGAGAACCAAACTACAAATGATGTTTTTCCAAAGAAAGTTTTTTACCTCGGCATATTTGATGCTTTTGTAAGCCTCTGTTTCGACCCACTTCGTCGACTGGTAGAGTCCATATTCCTCGTATTGAATTGTTAACCACACAAAACATTTCTTTCTTAGCCTGCATATGTGCGCTAAAAGAAAACTCAACAACAAAGTCAGCTAATACTTGAGACTTGATCGCAGTACTTGGTTGGTAAGTGATGTCATGCTCACTGAGTTCGACTGCTCACCGAGTTAGTCGACCAGATAATTCTAGTTTGTGAATCACATTTTTCAAAAAGGACGTTAGTCGACCGCCAATATGTGGACACATTCCGGCCCTCCGGGTATGTGTTCCCCATAAACGTAAGGAAGGGGATGGTGAGGATCTAGCGGGGGAATTGCATTGCTTCCCGCCTAAAAAGATTCACCTCACCTACCTATCTCACCACAAGATGAGGATCGGCTCTTAGTTCTCTCACTTAGAGTCATTAGGAATACTACTTGGCTACCTGTTGTGAGCTCTCCGGAGCATATAGTGATAGGAATAATACTTAGATGCTTGTGTAAGCTCTCTGAAGTATTTTCCCTTTCAATATACGAGGAGTTATTGTTATTTTCCCTTTATTCCCCTTTATTATGCATATAAAAGAACTAGACTCTGGTCCCGTAGGTCTTAATTTTTTCACTTATTCATCTTATGTGTAAAGAGACTAGAGAAGAACCCAGGTCCTAGTCCCTAAAGAGATATTTTAGAGTCCCTAGCTGCTGAACATCTAGTTCCCTCCCCCTAAACACATAATCCCATCGGGAGGGCACCAATACCCCTTGACCAATTGTTGTTTATCAGTCCTCAATGGATTTTTTTTTATAACAAGCATTTTTTTTCTTCCAAACATTTTATTGAAACATTGTCAGTAATTCATATTATTGAATTATGTCTTACGCTTCATGCTCAAGCCTTCATGCATTTTAAATTTTGGGAAGATACTAATGATAGTTTGTCAATTTAACACTAGAACGTAACAAACCTAAAGGCAAGGGTTAAAAGAGGGGGGAAGATGGTCTGTGTGAATAGGTTATACTACTTTTTTTATGAGATAATAAACTAAGCACTAATGCAAATAAGAGGGGGGAATGTGTGAGGTCCCTCAGCTGGCGGTGAATCGATGTCAACGATAGTGGAGATGAACAACACGGACACTGAAACGTTTGAAACGTCAAGAACCACACCAGAAATGGAAGACAATGTATGAACAAGGTAGTCGAATCACGTGGGGAAAAACAAAGAGCCAACCGACACCGAGGACACCTAGATGTTGGTCGCTAGTGTCTTTTGAATGTCGTGAAGCTGGTGGTGAGGCATCAATCGTTGGCGTTCGGTGTGGAAGCGGTTGCTGGATTTTTAGTTTAGATCTACAACGATAGAGACAGATCAAGAGGTCAATGATGAAGAAGAAAATGTTGATCAATGGTTTCTGGTGTTGCTAATGTCGTCGGGTGGTTGTCATATGTGGTGGCCAAAGGTGGCATGTGGACGGCGGTGCGTAAAGGCTGAGCATGGGATTTCTTATGTTGAATTGTTTGGCTGATTTGGATTTCATGGGTTCAATTGCGAAAGTGTGGGTAGAGTTGTAGAAATGTCTATGGATGCATTATGGCTCTGATACCAAACCGATGTAAGATAAACAATAGAAATAAAGACTGGATACATAATTTAAAGGAAACGGAGAGAATTAGGCTTTGAAAACAGAGAGTGAACAAAAATGGGAGAAATTCAAAAGAAACATGAGATTGAGAAACATATTATTCATTCAATTCAATATTCAAGTCCGATTACAAAAGGCTCTGAAGAGGCCTTTTATAGTTGCTACCATGAAAGATATAAACACCTAACCCTATAAAGATAAAATAAACCTAAAATAATCTTATAAGGAGAATAATTATTCTCAAGATAAACACAATATGATAATTACTAAGTGGAAATAGGCCTAAATAGCACCAAATCCATAGTGATTTTTAGGAATAGCACTAGAATAATAATTTGAGTTTAAATGGCACCAACAGACAAAAATACCATGACCTTATTATTTTATTACTTTTCTGCAATTAGGTTTATTTATTTATTTCAAAAACCTCTATTGATGGAGGATCAATGGAAATCTTACATCAATGGAAGTGGAACAGACCTCCAATGGAGGTTGAACGACCAGGTAGAACGATTGGAGGTCTGTTCGACTTTCATTAGAGGTCAATTTCGACCTATAAAAAGGTCGAACTCGACCTACATGTTGGTGAAGAAGATGAAAACAAAATTGGAAAATTTTATATTTTGCCCGGTAAGTCTCAGGATTATCAAAAGTACACAATAAGTCTTGGAAATTACAAAATAAGTCTCGGAAATATAAAATAAGTATCAAAAATACACAAATAAGTCTCGGAAACACGAAAATAAGTCTAAAAAAAATGAGAGACTTATTTTTGTGATTGTGTTTTAAGGGTATTTTTGTTAGATAGTAGGGGAGTTGCTAGAAAAATTTTGAACCCTAACTACTAATATGTAGATAAAACATCTTATAATGCTTAATTAATCTATTACATAATGTTTGTGGATCAATTCCCACAAGAAAAAACATGTAGGAAACTGCACTTGATCGACTTTGTGTGTGTATATTTAGTGGCGGATCCAGAAATTTTAACGGGATGGGGCACTTGAATAAAATAACAATTATATAAGTAAATCCTGAAAATTTAAGGTCATAGTTAAATTAAAAAAGAAATAAAAACAAGAAACAAAATATTGAAAAATAATTAATAATAAGAAAAACAACATAAAAAAATGAAAATTACAATATTTATTCTTTAAAAAAAAATTACAATATAATTTTATAAGAAATTTTGTTTTGTATTTATAATTAATTCACTTTAAAGTTATATAAAAATAATTGATTAATAAATATTACTAGACATGTGTTGACGGTGAAATTTGGATTACCACGTGCTCAACAATTATATCAAATTAAATAGAAAACAAGAAGATAATCAATTCATGCAAGAGACAGGTTTTACGTGGAAAACCCTTGAATGGGAAAAAACCACGGCGCCCCAGAGGGCAGAGAAATAATACTATGAATCGTTATTAGGTTACACACTCAGTTCTCTCACACAATTGCTCTCCTTTCTCTCAAGATTTTCGAACCCCTTTCTCGTGAAGCAGGTGGTTCTATTTATACATGATAACTAGGGTTTCTCTCAGTTTCTACCGTGTTGGTGATGAGATTTCCTCTTTGATTTGTGTTAGGAATCTGATGTTGTAATGGATTGGGATTTATTTCCTATTTGGACTTCTCTTGGTCGAGATCGGCTTATTCTTCTCCTTAAGGCACAATGTCTCTTAAGTCCTCCCCTTCGATAACTCTTTGTTGTAAGGAATCTGCTGGATTGAGGATATTATCCGTGTTCAGCCGAGTAGGTTTTACGCGGCGAACACCCCCATCCCTTTTAGTTAATTTCCTTCGGCGAACATATTTCTAGCCTTGGTGAGTACATCTTTGACCTTCACTAATCTGAACGACGTGGCTTGATTGCGTGTTGACCGTCTGTTTTCTCTTTGACTTGGTCTGTTTTCTCTTTGACTTGGTCAAAAGGTGACATGGCAACGTTTATCTCCGTATTTTTTGACTTCTTTGATGACGTGTCTTATTGTCGAATATATACATACAACATGTTTTTGAATTTTTAATTCTTCTAATTATTATTAAGTTATTAACTTATTGATTATAAATAACTTAAAACTATAAAATAAAGAAAAATACAAAGGATAAAATAAAATGAATCATAATAGATGGATTATTTTCATACAATAAATTAAAATTTGAGATTTTAGAGTTTAATTATTGGATGTGTTAGGTATGTTAAACTAAAACTATTAGAAATAAGAATTTTTAAAAATATATATATATATATATATATATATGAAAAGTTCATGATATTAATAGATAATGTAATATAAAATAAAATTGAATTAAGTAAAATAAATATTAAATTTTTTATTAAAATACATATTTCGCTTGAAAAAGTCAAGCATTGGGAATTGAACCACCACCACCCAATTGTATGTGTTAGACTATATAAACTTAAATTTTTAAACTTTTAAATTTAACTATGCATTTTTAATTCAATGATCAATGATCGAGACAATTAGTGATTCGAAATTCATTTTAAACTTTAGGAGGGTGTATTCAATTAGGATTTTAAAAGACTTTTAATGGCTTTTAATGAATTAAAAAGTTTAGGTGTATTCAATGTAGACTTTTAACGACTCTATAAAAGTCATAATGTATTCAATATAGACTTTTATAGACTTTTAAAAAGTCTTTAAAAGTCATGTGGTATTAAATAAAGACTTTTTAACGGTTTATGAAAGTTGAGAGGTATTCAAAATCTTAATGACTTTTAATGACTTTTAATAATTTTTAGTTATAACAAATCTCACAATTTGTCTTCCATTCTTACCAAAGACTTTGAATGACTTTTTTTATATAAAAAAAATAGAAAGAATTTCACTTTAAAAGAAAAATATAAAACTCTTTAAAAACATCAATCATCAAATATATGTTCTATTTTCAAATAAAAGCACACTCATTCTTAACAAATTTCATAAATAAAATAAAACGAATAACTTTAAAATGAATAAACATTTAAAAAAAAAAAAAACATACAAACATTAACGATCTATAACAAAAAAAAAAATAAAATAAAACAACTCTTCATCGGCTATGCAATTAAGGACGAGAGATTTCATATTTTTTTACCTATATTTTTAAAGCAACTAAACAACACTGAAACAAATCAAATGAACTTCATTTATATAAAATAAAAATAATAAAAGACAAAAACCACTACTTAACCATACCAATATGCCATAATCAATGTCGCGTATGAGCGTGACTCCATGTAATTATGATCAATATCAAACTACCCACTTTTAGGCATGGATCTTATTCAACAATTAGGTGCGATTTTTATGTTTTATCTTTAGTAACTTGAATGAACTTTTGGTTGATTTTTTATACTCATTGCTATACTTTTGTAGAGACATGTAAACATTAATATTATTGTCGGTTTGCTATATTTATTCTAAAAAAAAAAATTATAATATTTTGACTAATTATAAAAAAAAAAAAAAAAATTTGACTAATTATCAAAAAAAAAAAAAAAAAAAAAAAAAGGAGCATAATGTCTTTATAATGCAAAATATAATTAAAAATAAATAAAAAAATTAAATCACATATATAGACATGAATGCTTTTGTCAAGTTTAATTAACGATAGTTTTTTCTATTCATTTGAGAATTTATTTTTATTGACATGATAAATATATATAATTTTGCTAAAACAAACTATACATTATATTTAGAACTCAATGAAAGTTATAAATGTCTATAAAAGTATTTTAAAATGAAAGTCTACGAAAGTCTTTTAAAATGAAAGTCTATAAAAGTCTTTTAAATAAAAGTCTATGAAAGTTTTTCATAATTTTGTAAAAGTCTATAAAAGTTCATAAAATCTGCAAAAGTCATCCATTTAAAAAAAGTAATTAAAAGTCTTTCAAAATCCTAATTGAATACACCCCCTTAGATTAAATGTATTTAAGTATTTAACTAGTGGTTGGACGTAAAAATTAAAAGCTTAACTAACAAATTTAAATTCGCTTAGTGTGATCCTATATAAAATTGAATATACTAGATTGAAAACTGGTCGTAATTTTCACTATAGAAAGATTTTTGGCAGAAATTTACTTGATACCATTCCAAGAAAGTTTCTACATATTTCAAAACCCTTAAGAAGATATTTGATAAATTTTGAAACCAAACCAAATAAGTCTTTACTCGACTCAAATTAAAACACTAGATATCATAATGCTATTAAGCTAAACTAACCAGGTTTTAGATCATATCCTTACATTTGGGTATAAAATCAATTAAAAGAATTAAATAACACATAATTAACACAACCCAAAAATTAATCTAAAATTCAATTTAGGTACGAACAACTCACTTGTCATGACGTGGTTTACTCATTAAGAGTAAATTACCCTGGTGGCCATTAATTCTAGGCATAAATACCAATTTAGGCATCAACAATTCCAAACGCACCAAATTGGCCACTATTGGCACACATATTGTTAATGGTAGCCATTTTACCAAATTTCCGTCCAATTTATAACGGAATGGCTGATGTGGCAAATAGAATTCCTTATATCTACATGAAAAGCCATTTTTGCCCTTACCATTTAACAAAAGCCATCAGTGTCCTTACCATTTACACAGTTTCAAATTAGGGCTCAAATTTGGGAATTATTTGGTTTGGTTTCTTGAAAGAATTAGGGCTCAAATTTGGGATTAATTTGGTTTGGTTTCTTGAAATTAGACTTCCATTTCTTCTTGTCGATTTCTTCTTGTTTGAAAAATTGAAGACACGGTGGGGTAGGGCTGTCGAATGGACGGGGACGGCTGGTTTGAGAGATGGTCCCAAGGAACAGGGAAAATAGACATGAGGGCTTTAAGAGGTAAGATTGGTTGGGTAGGGCTATATGATTTGGGTTCAAATTAAATCACTTTTGGAATACTATGTGCTATACACAACCTTGTTTTGGTAACCTTGACACTTGTAAATGTGCTATATATAAGTTTGTTAAGTTATTGTTTGATTTGGAAATGCTAATTTTTAAGTTCTTGTTTTGGAACATTGAACCATGTTTGTGTTGTATTTATGCAGCCAGTGGATTCTTCGATCCCTACACCAGGGTTGTGTATCATGGTGGTATGTTTGTTTATGCTAATGACAACATAGTGGCCTACACAGAAGGCTTATGTGATATTTTCAAGGAAGCTCACATCATGTCCATTATGGATTTGGATAAGATGTGTGAGAAGCTTGGTTATGAAGAACATGCTTTTTATTGGTATGTTACTCATGGGAAGTCAATTGAAGATGGATTGGTCAAGCTTAAAGGGCATGATGATATAACTAGAATGTTGAAGGAGTTAGCTGGAGACAGAAAGGTAACCGTTTTATTTGAACATTTCCGTGGTGTAAATAGAAGGAAAGCTCCTGGTGAAGGGTCATTTGTTCCAATTGAAGAAGAAGAAGTGTTGGCTAAACAGGGAGAGGTAACTGCTGGTTCTAAGGGTTTATGTGAACATGAAGGGGTGGAAGAAACAGAAGCTACCATTCATACTGAAGATGTACTATATGCAGATGCATGGAGTTCTGACAGTGATAATTCCACAGATTTTGATGATGATTTTGAGGAACCTGAGTACATGTAGACATTTGAAGACGAAGAAGTGGAAGTTGAGGGTGTTATTTTTGATGAGCCAAATGTTGATGATGAAGAACATAATGAAGAGCCATTTGTTAATGATAGAGAATTGGATGATGAGCAGAAGCAAGTTTTGAGAGAGCTGAGAAGACTTAATAGAAAAAGGAAGAGTTAGAGGACAAAATTGAGGCCCAAATATGAGTTGTATGATGGTGTTTCTGAGTTGAAAGATGTTAAATTAGAGGTGAGTCAGGTTTTTGCAAGTTCAAAAGTGTTTAAGGAAGCTGCTTAGGAATATGTAATTAGGTGTGGAAGAGTGATCTGGTTTCCATGCAATGAGAAGGAGAGGGTGAAAGGCATTTGTAAGAGGAAGAATACTAACTGCCCATGGTCTATTTGGGCTTCAAAGTATGAGAAGAATTCAGATGCATTCATGATCAAGACCCTAAATGACAAGCATACATGCCCACAGATTAACAAAAATAGACATGCCTGTAAGGTTTCCGTTTATTGATTGGCTTATGTAAGGTTTATAGTTAGTGTTGGCATCAATTCCATATCAAAATGTGTTTATCTTGTAATGTTTAGTGGTTAGTATATTGAAGAATTAAGAAGACGAAGGACGTCTCAACCACAATTCATTCAAGAAGCCGGTTTTTAAGAGATTCGTGCATCATTGGTCAACAAAGGTATTAAAGGACCTCATATCTCTTACAAGGCTAGGCACACACACACACATAGCATTCTTGTGTGTTCCTTCATAATTTAATTTCATTTACATATCACTTTCACACACTTGGCAAAATATGCTCATGCATTCATATTATGTTGATAAACTTTGTGTTTTGCATTTTCTAGGACTATGTCCGGAAACTAGCATATGTGTGTGTCTTTGTGTTTGTATATTTCCATATTTTTGTATTTGGACTTTAATATGCTCTATTATGATTCCTTATTGAGTTCCGGTCATTTCGGTTACTCTTTCATGTAGTTTCGAGTCCAAACGATGTAGCTACGCTACGTTTCGTTCTCATTCGTTGAGTTGACTTCAACGATGTTTTCCGAGATGATTTCTCAACCGTTTTTCAAAGTTATGTAGTCGTCGTCGTGCATGAGAGAGTCATGGTTCGTAATCCAGAAACAGATTTGAAATCGGAGTTCGAATACCCAAGATACAGGCTGAAGAACCGAGGGAGCGCGCGAGGAGACAGCCCAGGCCGTGAGGCCACTTGGGCTGGCCGTTGGTGTGGCCGTGGGCCCCACGGCCTTGAGGGGCCTCTGCCCCCATGTGGGCCACGCACGCCCCATGGCCAGGGGGTGACGTGGCCTCACACAATTGGTTGGTTTGGCCTTCTCTCTCCTCCTATTTCTTCCCTCTCTCTCTCCATTTGAAATTTTAAGAAGAAAAATTGTAAGTTTCCCGTCAGAATTTTCTCTCAACTTTTCCCAACTTCCAAACACCATATCTTCCTCATCCGGAGTCGGATTTGAGTGATTCAAGTTGGAGAGTGTTCGTATTTGAGTCCTCTATCATCTCCAAGTGGTTTGGTGGCTGTTTGATCGTGATTTCTGGTGGTTCAACACTGATTTCCTAACCAGCTATAAAATCCAAGGTATTGGACTTAACTTTGGGATTTCTTTCTTTTTGACCTTCCATTTGCTTGGGGTTTCTTCTTCTATATCTATGTTTATGTTTGGTAAAAGCTATTGAGAAAAATAGCTTGATTATCATTCTAATTGAAAGTCAATTTGTGGACTAATGTTGACTAGATTCTATGATTCTAGGTTTTACATATGTTTGTGAGTTGTATTGTGATTAGAATGGCATCTTAGGTTGTTTGGAACTTAATTGAATTAATTTTGTGTTAAATGACCTTGAGATTTGATTTGATCATTTGATTGAAGAAATCTAGGATTTGTGTATTTGTTTGTGATTTAGAGAATCTAGGTTTTGATTGATGAAAATCTCAAATCCTTGCTCTATATTTTAGACTAGAATATTGATTGATTTTAATCTCATATATCTAGCATTTAATTGTATATTGATAGCATCTTGAATTTGTACTTTATGAATATATTTTGATTCAAGTGTTGTATTTGTGAATGAGACCTTGAACTTATGTGTTTAGTGTTTCACATGCTTAGGTTTTTATTCGTGTATTTTGCATCTAGACTTGATTGCTTGTGATATCACATGTTTAGGTCTATTTGTGCCATAGAATGTATTGATCACATGTTCTATGTTGTATTGATTGTTTGCATCATTTGCATTCACATGATCACACTAGGAAGCCCTTGTAAAAGGCATGAAGTCTTGGTTAGAGTCGGGGTGACTCGGATAGCCAAGCAAGAAGTCTTGCCTAGAGTCGGGATGACTTGGATAGGTAAGCAAGGAGTCATGGCTAGAGTCGGGAGGACTCGAATAGTCATGCATGGGAGGCTCCCTAGAGGCAAGAGTGCCTTGGATAGGGAGTTGGCTATTGTATTGGAAGGCCTAGGCGTATGGTTAGACATAGACTCCGATAGAGCGGGGTACACGGGAGGTGTATGCACTCTTGAGGAATTTCTAATCTACCATCGATGTTGGTTGTGTGTGGTGTCCAATATATGGTGGTTTCGCATCATTGAGGGATTTCACACTTTCCAATAGGGTTGGGTAGGCTTAGACTTCACTAGGTTGGGTGAGCTAAAGATTGGTCACTTTGTGAATGTTCTATGTTTACTTTCCAATAATATAGTACCCAATGGTTGTAGTTCAACCCGTGGATGTTTCCTTCTTGGAGGTTTTACCACGTTAAAAAATCTCTTGTGTTAATTCTTCCTATCTCTTTCTCTTATATTTTAATTGTATATTTTATTATCTTGATTCATTATATTCACATGTGGTGTATAGTGAAGCAAGACTTTGTATAGTGTGATTAGTGTATTCATTCTATTGATCAATTTTGTATCTATGATTCTTTTGTATATTGTAATTTTTGTATAGTGACATTTTGATCACTCTTGTAACTCATTGAACATCTATTGAAATACAAGCTTACTTTGTTGTTATGTTTATTTGTTCTTATACCTCATATAACTAGTTGATATACTTAGACTTTGATCTTATGATTGTATTATCGTATTGTCTATGTATGTCTTCCTTGGCTTATTGTGTTGTGTGTAAGGCTACCTTGAGGGACAAACGAAAGTTTGTTCAAGGGATTGAAAAAGGTGTAAAAACCTATTCACCCCCCCCCCCCCCCCTCTAGGTATGCTTTAAGCAATTTAACTTCGTTTGTATACTTTCAGCTTATTTCGTGGACAAACCACATGTTGGGGTTTATTGTGTAAGGGTAGTTTAGGTGATTAAGGATCAACCTCAAACTCCCTCAAAGGCCCTTTCAAGACCTTAAGGGACAAGCATGCCAAAGGTATAATCTCTAGTGCTTAGTTTTCTTTGAAGAGATTTAGATTGCACATACACACTTAGTATACTTACATTTGTGTGCATACTCTTCACATGTCACATTTCACATTTGCACTTTAATGTTGTATTTTGTGTGTGCTTATGTGCCTTGTAATTCATTTCCCGATATTGTTCGGAAACGTCTGCGCATGTACTTGTATGTGCTTGGTTTTACGTGAAGTCCGCCTACGGAGAATGCCCTTGGCTTCTCCTTTGGTTTCACCACTTTTGGTGAATCGGCGGTTTGATCGACAGCCTGACTGTCTAATGGAAACCGCTATTTCAATCCAGAAAGGTCTGAAGTGATTATACGATTATGATCGGCGGCCACGATCACCGTTCGAAACCACTGATCACACCTGATTGATTTAATCTTGTAAGGATTCCCGTAGTTTCTAATTGGCTTATTTCGTGATCAAACCATATGTGGGGATCCTTGTAAGGGTAGCTTAGGAGTTGGTTTATTATTCGAAGCCCTTTCCAAGACCTCGTCTTGATAAGCACCGAAGGTAAATTCTATGTGCTTACTTATCTTGAAGAGATAGTTGCACACACTCACTTAGCATACTTGTTCATATGTGCATTCTCTTCACATGTCACTTTACACACTAGCACTTTGATGTTGTATCTTGTTGTGTGTATTTGTGTCTTGTAATTCGTTTCCCGATAGTGTTCGGAAACGTCCGCGCACGCACTAGAATGTGCTTGGTTTTGCGCGAAGACCGCCTATGGAGATGCACTTGGCATCTCCTTGGTTTTCACCTCTGTTGGTGATCGGCGGTCGTGATCGGCGGCCTGGCCGCCGAATGAAACCGCCGTTTGAATTCGGCGGTTTAATCGGCGGTTGGATGGCCGCCGATCTGAAACGCCGTTTCAGACCTGATTGATTTTATTCTCGGGTTTAATTCGGCGGTGGGAACGGCGGTCACGAAACCGCCGAATGGAACCGCCGTTTCTCCCCTGTTTCTCCGGGAGCAATTCGGCGGTTGAAATCGGCGGCCACCGACCGCCGATTGAAACCGCCGATTGGCGCGTTTCTTTGAAACTTACTTAAACGACCTCACTTTGGCTTGGCACCCTATATATATGCCATTTTGTCTTTAGGTCAATCAAGAGAGTTCATATTCAGATTTCATACTTAGGATATTTTTCAAAGAGAAGAAAAATTCCAAGAACTCATTTTTAATTACTCAAACACTTTTTCCATGATCATCAATCATCATCTAGCATCATCTTAGATCATCTAGATGACATCTTGCATGGATTCTTCATCATACTTTGCTTGGTAAGCTTTTCACTAATATCTTACATATTTTGTGTTTCTCTTATCTAGCAATCTCAATTTATTTACTTGTATGTGATTTTATATTTGTTGAATACAAGATTGAGATTAGTATGATGTATGTTTGAGAAGTTGTATTGTGCTAGCATATTAGGTTTTGTGCTTGATATTGATTAACTAAACTAATTGACATGTCATTTAGTTTTGATATCTAGGATTGCTCTTAATTGCATATTAATCATCTTAGATAAGCATATAGGGTTTCCCTTGCTCTATGTTGCATTTTGGATATTTTCATATATTCACTTAGGGTTGTATTCTCTTCAAGAGAAGCTAAGTCTTGTGTGTAGCAATCGGGATTAGGTTGCTTAGATCGCAAGCAAAATCGGACTAGGTTCACTCATACCGGGATTAGGTAGGTGTGTGATTACTTCCGGGATTAGGTTGTAACCGTTTGCACATTTAGTGGATTCAAGGTTCGAGTGTGGCTTACTTACATAGCCCGTGGTTTTTCCCGTGAGGGTTTCCACGTAAAAATCAAGTGTCAATTTAATTTCCGCACCATATTACACTTGCTTGTTTATTTTATCTTGAGGGTAATTTCGTAATTTTGACTAACACGAAAAATTGGATAAAAAGCGTAAAATCTATTCACCCCCCCTCTAGATAGTTTTATACACACCGTGCTATAATTAGTTTCAATTGGTATCAGAGCGGGTTCCTAGACATACATAGGTGATCCTTACTTATTTTGGTGTGTTTTGCATTTTGTGTGATTTTTGATCATTCATACATTTGCATTCATTTCATTCATTCATAAACACTATGAGTGGAAACGGTGGAAACGGTGGTAGCAACGAAGGTGCTTCTAGCACAAGGCCTCCACTTCTTACCGGATTGAACTATTCCCAATGGAAAGGGAAGATGGAATCCTACATATGCCAAATTCATGACCGTGCATGGATGGCGGTGGAAGACGGATATGATCTCCCTATGATGACTCCCGCGGGTGGAGGAGAAGATGTTTTGAAGCCTAAGGCGCAATGGAACGCGCAAGAGTTTGATGCTTCAAAGTGGAATAGGAAGGCGTTGCATGCCATCTTGTGTGCCATGGACGAAAATCAATACAAGTTGATTCAAAATACTAGGATAGCTAAGGAGGCTTGGGACATCCTAGAGATTGCACATGAGGGAACCGAAGTGGTGAAGGACTCCAAGCTTCAAGTCCTCCAAACTCAATTCGAGACGCTTAAGATGGAGGAGAATGAGTGCTTCAACGACTTCGAGATCAAGTTGATGGATATAGTCAACCAAAGCCATCAACTTGGTGATCCATATTCGGATAGGAGAATCAAGCAAAAGATTATGAGATCTCTACCCGATAGGTTTGAATCGAAGGTGACGGCTTTAGAAGAAAATAGTGGTTATAAGGATATGAAGCCGAGTGAGGTGATTGGGAGACTTCTAGCTTATGAGTCTAGGAAGGGGCCTATCTCCACACCCACTAAAAAGCAAAAAGGAATTGCTTTAAAAACCTCCAAGGATGAAAAGGAGGAAAAGAAGGTTGACTCGGATGAAGACCTTGCCTTGTTTGTAAAAAGGTTCAACAAGGTTATGAAGTTTAGAAGGAAGAGCTTTGGGTCAAAAGGTCAAGATTTGAAGAAAAAGGGCTCTTTCAAGAAGTTTGAACCTAGGCAAGAAAGGACCGAAAGGAAAGGGGTCCGTTGTTTCGAGTGTGGTGGCATAGGTCATTTTGCCCCCGATTGTGCAAATCATGTTGAGAAGAAAAAGGGGAAAGTGATGGCCGCCACTTGGAGTGGAAGTAGTGATGACTCCTATGAGGGAGATGAGTCTTTGGATGATGAAGAGCTCATGGCTAATCTCCTAGCTTTTGCCTCCTCCCACAAAAGCAAAAGTGCTAGTGAGAGAGAGGAAATGAGTCAAGAGGAAAATGACTCAAGTGAAGTAGAAAGTGATTCCTCTTCTAACTCCATGAATGGATTTATGGAGAAAAAGGAGTTTGCTAAATATCATGCCGAGTTTAATGATTTAGCAATCAAGAGCACAAGAAAGATCAAGATGTTGAGAGAAGAAAATCTTGAGCTTGCATCTCATAATGACCACTTAAGTGAACAAGTGGAAAAATTCAAGAAGATGGAAGATAAGCTAAAAGAGGAGTTAGTCTTATCTAGGAGGAATGAGGATAGTCTAAAGAGGGAGCTTGAAGAAGTTAGAGAATCTATGACTAGGATGGACTCTAGCACCAAGAAGCTTGACCATATGCTTGGTGTTGGAAAGAGTCCATGTGACAAGAGGGGTCTTGGGTATGAAGATGGCAAGAAGATCTCAACCTCTAACAAGACCGTATTTGTCAAGAGCTTGAAGAAAGAAGAAACTTCATTTGTGCAACTTCCTAGGAAGAAGTTAGAAATAGGACAAAGTTCAAATGCTCAAGTGAAGATGGGGCCAAGAAGGCAACCTCAAGCTCAACCCCCTAGGGTTCCTCAAGCCAACATTTCTCCTCAAATGGCTCACAAAGGAAAGAGGCCTATCATGCAACCTCAAGCTTGGAAGCAACCTAGACCGGTTCAACAACGAAGACGCATTGAACCCTTTCATCCACAAAGACAAGGACAAGGTATGATTCCTTATTTTACTCCTATTTGTCACTTTTGTGGATTTGTTGGTCATATTAGACCGCAATGCTTTCGCTATATAAAAATGTGCAAAACTAGAAGCATGATAGAGAAGAAAAAGAAAAGAGCCATGATGCATGTTCCTAGGAATAATAATATTGATTTGCATGATCCTAGGAATAATAGAGCACATGTACCAAAGACCACTAAGAAAGCTAAAATTGTTGCTAAGTGGATTAGAAAGAATGAAAATGTTTGCCATGTTGCTCAAATAGCCTTGAAGGCAAATTCTTCAAATTTCTGGTATTTGGATAGTGGGTGCTCTAGGCACATGACAGGAAACAAGAGTTTCTTCGAGACTCTTGTTATGGAGGAAGGTGGATATGTCACTTTTGGTGATGGATCCAAAAAGAAGGTTGTAGGGAAAGGATCCATTTCCGTTCCCGGTTTACCCTCCTTATCCGATGCTTTATTTGTTGATGGCTTGAAAGCCAATTTAATAAGCATTTCACATCTAAGTGATGAAGGATATTCCGTCTTGTTTAATAAAAATGATTGCTCAATTCTAAAGCCCGATGGACAAACCTTGTTGAAAGGTATGAGATCTAGCGACAATTGTTATTGTCTTGAAGCTAGAATAGTCTCAAACAATGTGTCCATGAATGAGCAAGTTGAGTTGTGGCATGAAAGACTTGGCCACATGAACTTTAAGGATTTAAGAACCCTTGGAAAGTTCGAGTGTGTGCGTGGCCTCCCTAAGCTTGGGAAGAAAGCCAATGGTATTTGTGGACCTTGCCAACAAGGAAAACAAACCAAAAGCATGCACAAAAAGGGCAAGTATCTCTCCACCAAGGAGCCCCTAGAGCTTCTCCACATGGATCTCATGGGTCCTATGCAAACCGAGAGCTTAAGTGGAAAGAGATACATTTTTGTTTGTGTTGATGATTTCTCTAGATTTACATGGACATATTTTCTTAGAGAAAAATCCGAAACTTTTGATAAGTTTAAAATGCTTTGTACTAAATTGCAAAATGAAATGAATTCTAACATTAGAAGCATTAAACGGATTAGAAGTGACCATGGGAGGGAGTTTGAGAATGCCTCTTTTGAAAGCTACTGTGATAGCCTAGGCATCTCCCATGAGTTTTCGGCTCCTAGGACACCTCAACAAAATGGAGTTGTTGAGAGGAAGAATAGGGTCCTCCAAGAGATGGCCCGTGTGATGTTGCTTAGCAACAATGTCCCTAGGAACCTATGGACCGAAGCCATCAACACGGCTTGCTATATAGGAAATAGAGTGTTCCTAAGGCCCGGTACTAGAAACACCTCCTATGAGTTAGGAAAGGCAAGAGGCCAAATGTTAGCTACTTCCACACCTTTGGGAGCAAATGCTACATTTTAAATGACCGTGATCAACTTGGCAAGTTTGATGCTAAGAGTGATGAGGGTATCTTTATTGGCTATGCCTTGAATAGTAAAGCCTATAGAGTTTTCAACTTGAAGACTCGAACCGTTATGGAATCATCGAATGTTATCATTGATGATACAAGGCTCAAGTCCAAAGACCATGACGAGGAGGATGTTTTAGAGGATGACTCTCCTTTGGAGAGGGTTGTGGTGACTCCCAATGTTGGGACATCTAATGAAGTCACACAACCTAGTACTAGAGTTCCTAACTTGGACTCTAATGAACCCGCTCCATGGGTTAGAAGACTCCATAACAAAGAGGATGTTATTGGAGATGTTAATGAGGGTGTTAGAACTAGGCGTCAAATAGCTAATCTAATTAGCTTTACATGCTACACCTCTCAAATAGAACCCAAAAAGGTTGAAGAAGCCTTCAATGATGAATTTTGGGTTCTTGCCATGCAAGAAGAGCTAAACCAATTCGAAAGGAATGAGGTTTGGACTCTAGTTCCTAGGCCTAAGACCACTAATGTCATAGGCACCAAATGGATATTTAGGAACAAATCCGATGAGGATGGCAACATAGTGCGGAACAAGGCTAAACTTGTAGCACAAGGGTACTCTCAAATTGAGGGTATCGACTTTGAGGAGACTTTTGCTCCCGTTGCCCGCTTAGAGTCCATTAGGCTTCTCTTGTCCATCTCTTGTGTGCACAAGTTCAAATTGCACCAAATGGACTTCAAGAGTGCCTTCCTCAATGGCTTCTTGCAAGAGGAAGTGTTTGTAGAACAACCCAAGGGGTTTGTGGATGCTCACCACCCCAACCATGTCTATCGCCTCAAAAAGGCTCTATATGGGTTGAAACAAGCACCAAGGGCTTGGTATGAGCGCCTCACTCAATTTCTTGTTGACAATAACTACACAAGAGGTAGTGTTGACAAGACACTATTCATCAAGAGAGACAATGATGAGCTTTTCATAGCTCAAATATATGTTGATGACATAGTGTTTGGCTCCACCAACAACACCAAAGTCCAACAATTTGTTGATGTCATGTCTCTTGAATTTGAGATGAGTCTTGTTGGTGAGCTAAGTTACTTCCTAGGTTTGCAAATTAGGCAAATGAATGATGGGATTTTCATAACCCAAGCCAAATATGCTAAGAACCTAGTGAAGAAGTTTGGTTTAGAGAATGCCAAACGTTGTGATACACCCATGAGTACCACTTTGAAGCTAAGCAAGGATGCTAGTGGTAAAAGTGTGGAACAAACTCTATATCGTGGCATGATAGGTAGCTTGCTTTATTTGACCGCAAGTAGGCCCGATATATCTTTTAGTGTGGGTGTGTGTGCTAGGTACCAAGCGGATCCTAAGGAGTCCCACCTCTCTTCCGTGAAGAGGATCATTCGCTATGTGAATGGGACATCCAACTATGGGATTTGGTACTCATTTGACACTAATGCTAGTCTAGTTGGCTTTAGTGATGCGGATTGGGCAGGAAATTGTGATGATAGGAAGAGCACATCGGGCGGTTGCTTCTTTCTAGGCAACAACTTGGTGTCTTGGTTTTGCAAGAAGCAAAACTCGATTTCCTTGTCCACGGCCGAGGCCGAGTACATAGCCGCGGGAGTGGATGCACACAACTCCTATGGATGAAGCAAATGCTAGTAGACTACGGATTCAACCAAGGTACTCTCACTCTCTTTTGTGATAACATGAGTGCTATTAATATTTCCAAGAATCCGGTACAACATTCTAGAACTAAGCATATTGACATCCGCCATCACTTCATTAGAGAGCTTGTTGAAAATAAATGCATAGTACTTGAACATGTAGGTACTAATGATCAACTTGCGGACCTATTTACTAAACCCTTAGATACTACTCGATTTAAAACTCTTAGTAGATCTATTGGGATATGTCTTGTGGAGTGATGTTCTATGATTGACCCCATATGGGGAACTCAAGCAAAGAGAGCTATTTTGCATTCTTGTAACTTGCAAAAAATTTGAAATAACTTATGCCTCTTCTTTTGATTGCTTGAGTAAGCTTGGTTGTACATATGTATATATGTTTTCAATTCTATAAGTGTGAACCTTGCTTATCTACAATCCATGTCATATTTATGTTCAAACATGCATTTTTGGACTAGGAGATTTACATAGGAAGTATGATGTGAATGACCTATAGTTATCTCCATGACATGATGATTCTTTAATAACATGCTAATGCTAAATGAAAAAGCATGAAATTCATACAACATGCTCACATGAAAAGCATGAATTGATGATTGCATATTCTTAAAAATGCAAAACTTGTGTGAAAGCTAATGAGACTCAAAATGAATAAAGGATCTTGTATCCGTTCAAAGGAATTTACATTCCAAATGTCTCTCTTTCTTTATTAGTTGAACATGGTTACTATCATACGGATTTCTTATCCGGAAAAATCAAATAGGGTGCAAAGTCGCTCATGCCATGTTTCGCTTATAAAGTTGGATATAGTTGCTCATAAACTGAAATTAATAATCTCTATATCCTTGCTTCTCCCATGACATTGGTGAAATTGGTTTGAATTCTTATTTGAAACCTTTGTCATTTGCTTTGCCAAATACCATCGTATTTTGGACTTGAATGCTATATGTCTTGTATGCAAAGCATGTTGGATTCACACATTTTCTACAAATAAATCTCCTTGTTTCTCTCAAATTAATTGAAGTGCATAAAGTGACTTATATGTATATGCATATCTTGCATGCTTCTATCTCTCGTTGCTATGAGTGACCCGGTTGGGGACTACTCCTTTGCCTATATCATGACAAAAAGGGGGAGTAGGATATGGTAAGGGGAGTTGCAAAATATAGAAGCGGCTATTGTGCACTTTGGGGAGAACATACATTGAGGGGGAGTAACCCGTTGAGGGGGAGCATTGCATACACATACATTTCATAATGTTGTGCCTAAACTTTGAATGCAAATGCTTGTTATTGTTCTCACATGATTAATCTCACACTTTACTTGTATTGGAAATGCTAGAAACCTTATTTTTCAGGGCTTGATTGTTCTACAAGAGATTGAAGACTTGAAGTTTTATTTTCTTATCTCTTTGTATTGTAGATAATCATTGTAGTCCCGTAGTTTCTAATTCTTTGTGAGGAATCAATGTGAGTGGTGGTTTGTCACGAAATAGCCAAAGGGGGAGATTGTAAGGATTCCCGTAGTTTCTAATTGGCTTATTTCGTGATCAAACCATATGTGGGGATCCTTGTAAGGGTAGCTTAGGAGTTGGTTTATTATTCGAAGCCCTTTCCAAGACCTCGTCTTGATAAGCACCGAAGGTAAATTCTATGTGCTTACTTATCTTGAAGAGATAGTTGCACACACTCACTTAGCATACTTGTTCATATGTGCATTCTCTTCACATGTCACTTTACACACTAGCACTTTGATGTTGTATCTTGTTGTGTGTATTTGTGTCTTGTAATTCGTTTCCCGATAGTGTTCGGAAACGTCCGCGCACGCACTAGAATGTGCTTGGTTTTGCGCGAAGACCGCCTATGGAGATGCACTTGGCATCTCCTTGGTTTTCACCTCTGTTGGTGATCGGCGGTCGTGATCGGCGGCCTGGCCGCCGAATGAAACCGCCGTTTGAATTCGGCGGTTTAATCGGCGGTTGGATGGCCGCCGATCTGAAACGCCGTTTCAGACCTGATTGATTTTATTCTCGGGTTTAATTCGGCGGTGGGAACGGCGGTCACGAAACTGCCGAATGGAACCGCCGTTTCTCCCCTGTTTCTCCGGGAGCAATTCGGCGGTTGAAATCGGCGGCCACCGACCACCGATTGAAACCGCCGATTGGCGCGTTTCTTTGAAACTTACTTAAACGACCTCACTTTGGCTTGGCACCCTATATATATGCCATTTTGTCTTTAGGTCAATCAAGAGAGTTCATATTCAGATTTCATACTTAGGATATTTTTCAAAGAGAAGAAAAATTCCAAGAACTCATTTTTAATTACTCAAACACTTTTTCCATGATCATCAATCATCATCTAGCATCATCTTAGATCATCTAGATGACATCTTGCATGGATTCTTCATCATACTTTGCTTGGTAAGCTTTTCACTAATATCTTACATATTTTGTGTTTCTCTTATCTAGCAATCTCAATTTATTTACTTGTATGTGATTTTATATTTGTTGAATACAAGATTGAGATTAGTATGATGTATGTTTGAGAAGTTGTATTGTGCTAGCATATTAGGTTTTGTGCTTGATATTGATTAGCTAAACTAATTGACATGTCATTTAGTTTTGATATCTAGGATTGCTCTTAATTGCATATTAATCATCTTAGATAAGCATATAGGGTTTCCCTTGCTCTATGTTGCATTTTGGATATTTTCATATATTCACTTAGGGTTGTATTCTCTTCAAGAGAAGCTAAGTCTTGTGTGTAGCAATCGGGATTAGGTTGCTTAGATCGCAAGCAAAATCGGACTAGGTTCACTCATACCGGGATTAGGTAGGTGTGTGATTACTTCCGGGATTAGGTTGTAACCGTTTGCACATTTAGTGGATTCGAGGTTCGAGTGTGGCTTACTTACATAGCCCGTGGTTTTTCCCGTGAGGGTTTCCACGTAAAAATCAAGTGTCAATTTAATTTCCGCACCATATTACACTTGCTTGTTTATTTTATCTTGAGGGTAATTTCGTAATTTTGACTAACACGAAAAATTGGGTAAAAAGCGTAAAATCTATTCACCCCCCCCCCCCCCCCCCTCTAGATAGTTTTATACACACCGTGCTATAATTAGTTTCAAATCTCTTGGGTTTGATTCTGCGGTTGGTTCGGCTGTTTCGAAACCGCTGAATGAAACCACCGATGATGCTCTGTTCTTATCGGTCTCAATTCGATGGTTGTAAACGGTGGCCTGGCCACCGAATGAAACCGCCGATTGTGCATTTTCAGGGGTAAACTTGTCTTTTCACATGCTCTGTTTTTGGTGCTTATAAATACATCACTTTCTCATCTCTCTGAACCTAGCTCTTTCAAGATAAGAACCCTAAAGTCTAAAGAGAGATTTGAGAGAGAAAAGGCAATCAAGATTGCTCATTTGAACACTTAAAACCATTTTCATTTGCATTAAACTTCATCTAGCATCTTCTAACATATCTAGGATGCTTGCTTGCATGGGTCTTTCATCAACACACTTGCTTTGGTAAGTTCTTCACTATTATTATATATAATTAGTGTTTTATTTATTAAGGCATCTCTTTTATTACTTGCATGTTCTTAGATTAATATCTAATATTCAAGATAGAGATTGTTGGGTTGATATGATTGAGTGTTGTACTGTGATAGCTATCTAGGTTTTCTTAATCTATGTTTAGCTAAGCTATTTGACATGTCATCTAGCTTTTAATATCTAGGATTGAATTAATTGTAAAATCATCATCCTAGATAAGCATATAGGGTTAACTAGCTCTAAATTGCATTTTGAATATCTCACATATTCACATAGGTTTTATTATCTCTTCTTAGAGAATTAAGTCTTGTGTTGTGACCGGGATTAGGTAGGTGTGTGATTACTTACCGGGATTAGGTTGTAATATTTAACACATTTAGTGGATTCGAGGTTCGAGTGTGGCACACTTATTAGCCCGTGGTTTTTCCCGTGAGGGTTTCCACGTAAAACTCAAGTGTTATTTAATTTCCGCATTTTATATTTGATTTATTGCTTTATCTAGTTTGGGGTAATTTCGTAATATTGACTATAGACGAAAATTGGGTAATATTGTTTAAAATCTATTCACCCCCCCCCCCCCCCCCCCCCCCCCCTAGATAGTTTTATACACACCGTGCAATATTTGTTTCAATGCCAATTCAGATTGGCTGTCTAGAAGGTACACTACCTGGAGGAAACTTCAAAATGAGTGATTTTTTAAGCCAAGTGAGGAAAGATTTTGTTGTGCAGCCTTCTAGAACTCAAGTTTACAGGGCTAAGTTGAAGGCATGTGAGATTATTGAAGGTAGCTTATCTACTCAGTATTCAAAATTATGGGATTATGCTGAAGAACTGAAGAAAACAAACCCCGGATCTACTATTGTGATTGACACATAATTGGTGTCTAATGACAAGAATAAGTTTAAGAGAATTTTTTACATTTGCTTCAATGCTTGTAAGCAAGGTTAGTTGCATGGGTGTAGGAAGATCATTAGGTTGGATGCTTGTCATGTGAAGTCTTATCACAAGGCACAACTACTGTGGGCTATAGGTATTGATACCGATAATGGGTACTATCCCATTGCTTATGCTGTAGTTGAGAAAGAATGGCATGAGAGTTGGATTTGGTTTTGAAGTTATTAAAGGAGGATCTGAATTTGGAAGATTCTTTAGGCATCACATTCATAACTGACAGACAAAAAGGTCTTGTTAAGTCAATTGATGACATATGGCCTACTTGTGAACACAGATTTTGTGTTAGGCATATGTATGCTAATTTCAAGAAGAAGTTCAAGGATGACATAATCAAGGGTAAAGTGTGAAGGCAGCAAGATCAACCAAAGTTGAAGACTTCCAAACCTGTATGGCAGAAATCAATGAGTTGAATGAGAAAGCATGGAAGTAGTTGAATGGAATTTCTCCAAGTCAGTGGTTAAAGAGCTTTTTCTCGGTTCACTCTAAGTGTGACATGACACTTAACAATCTTTGTGAGATTGTAAATGGAGACAAAAAGGTGTTTGAAGCTAGGAGTTCTCCAATATACTCACTGTTGGAGATGCTTCATATCAAGATCATAAATCGAAGGGCAAGTAGAAGAAAATGGAGACATTGGCCCTAAAATTTCAGAAATATTGGACTTGGAAGCGCAGAAATCTGGGAATTTTGTGGCTCATTGGGGAGGCTAGGGACATTACCAAGTGAGCATCAACCAAACACCTATTTCTATGGTGAACTTGAAAGGAAAAAATTGCACTTACAGGAAGTGGAATCTCATTGGGATACCCTGTCAACATGCAGTTGTAGCCATCTATAGTGAATATGAAGATCCAATGAAGTATG
This sequence comes from Acer saccharum, assembly GCA_030490815.1. NCBI lineage: Eukaryota > Viridiplantae > Streptophyta > Magnoliopsida > Sapindales > Sapindaceae > Acer > Acer saccharum. The sequence continues at coordinate 23,360,755 of CM059875.1, forward strand.
TGGACATCTGTTACCACAAATATAGCCAAATGAAGTGTTATGGTGATGCTATGTATGGGATCAACATGGAGAAGTATTGGACTAAAACAGGAAGGCCATCATTAGTACCACCCAGGATTGTCAAACAACCTGGTCGTCCAAAGAAGTTGAGGATTAGGGAGATTGGTGAAACACCACCAAGTCAGAGAAAGTTCAAGCAAGTGCACAAGTCATACATATGCGGTTCTTGCAAGCAAGAAGGTCACAACTACAAGAGTTGTTCCAAGCGTACTGAGCTTGTATCAACAATCAACAAAAATGTGAAGTCCTAAATTGTAAACCCTTTTATTGCTATTCCAAACTTAATTTTTTCTAACAAATTTCTATTTCACAGAAAACAACCCAAACAACCCAGAGTAGCAGGAGCCATTTATCTCCAAACGAAGGTAGCAATGCCCTTGAAACAGACCATGGCGAAGATGATGCTGAGGTAAATTTCTAAGACTATATCATAAATAGCTTAAAATGAAGAATCTGGATGAGTTGAAGTATCTGGTTCAGGTGCAGGTTCAGAATGAAGATTTCTTTAGTGAAATGATTCGTTAAACTGCTACCCAAAATGAAGCCATGCTGTCAATCTTGAAGACCTACAAAGAAATGGCAGTGAAGAACAAGAAGAAGAAAACCCAGTGAAGTGCCAATGAAGATGTTAATTACTGTCAACTTAGGATTTTTTGAAGATGTTTAAATTAAATTAGAAGAATGCCAATTGTTTTTGTGGTGTTTTGTTAAAGTTGTGTCTTGTTGATGTACAAAATGAACAAGATTATCTGGTTGGCACGTTTGGAATATGTTTTGTTAATGAACAGTAATATTTGCAATCAAATTATGGAATTCAAGTTGTTTGGTTATGCTTGAAATGTCTCCATTTTGTTGGTTATGCTTGAAATGTCTCCATTTTTGTTAGTTCTCAATCAAAGCTATTTTTTGTAATCTCAAATTTGTTGCAAACATGTCATTATGGAATAAATGGAACCTCTTAAAAACAATTGGCATTCAACAGAAAATTATCTTACAACCTCTTTCATTCAACAACCTCTTACAAAAAAACATGTTCTTTATACATAATCTGTTACATTCAATCACACCTTTAATAGTTCTTACTTTTACACAACAACAACATCCTAAACCAAATCCAAAAATTACACAAAAAATAATAGCAACACCCAAAATGTATCTTAGATAACGAATATCATCTTCCTTCTTCTCCAATGCCTTCACCAAGTCTTGAACAATGCAAACTCCTTTGGACTTCCTTGCAACCTCGAAACTACTGCTGTCAACCCACTCGAAATAATCACACCCCTTAACATTTCCACTTTGCAAAGTTAAACAAAGAAATTGAACACAAATGGAAATGAAGAAATTGAAGCAAAGTTTCAAAAATGAGTTGAAATTTACCACAAAATTGGGGCAACCATAAAACTTTCTTCCTAGGTTTCAAATAGTTGTTGAAGTCCTTAACTTAGTATTTAGCCCACAATCGCACTTCCTTAAACCAGAGCTCACGTCCTCGCCATCACCATCTTGAAAACTTGCATTCATGGCGGAAATTTGTGAGCTTGAAGGAACCCTAACGCGCCTTGAAGCCATAACAGGAAGAAATCGAGAAGAAGAAATTTGAGCCCTAATTTTTTCAAGAAACCAAACTAAATAATTCCAAAATTTGAGCCAAATTTGAGCCCTAATTTGAAACCGTGTAAATGGTAAGGACACTGATGGCTTTTGTTAAATGGTAAGGGCAAAAATGGCTTTTCATGTAGATATAAGGAATTCGGTTTGCCACATCAGCCATTCCATTATAAATTGGACGGAAATTTGGTAAAATGGCTACCGTTAACAATATGTGTGCCAATAGTGGCTAGTTTGGTGCGTTTGGAATTGTTGATGCCTAAATTGGTATTTATGTCTAGAATTGATGGCCACCAGGGTAATTTACTATTTTTAACCAACCGAAATTGCTACTGCAGATATTATGTCTGAATTCATAAATTTTATAGAAGAATGTGATATATCATCATCATAATTTCATCATCATCATTTTTGCAAGGAAAAATTCATCATTTTAAGAATTAAAATTTTGAAAGCAACACCATCGACAATATTTTTCTCTCAGAGTCAACAAGCTGTCATGTTTTGTATAATTGTATCTTGTTGTAAATAAATTGAAGAACCGATGAAGTAAATAAAGAAAAGAGATGCGGAGAGAGAGACGAGAGAAAGAGTTTTCCTTTTGTATTGATTTATGGATAGCTCTGATTCAACAATAACTTTTTTATTTACGATAGAAAGCCATATATATATACAGTCTTTTTATTGTCAGTTTGTTTTGACAATAAATATATCAGGACGAAGAATGTAGACCATAGATTATAGAAAAGTTTTGACGAGTGCATACACTTTGAGTCAAAGTATGTAAATCTAGTGGTTCGCATTTTTCGTCCTGATATATTTATTGTCAGGACGAACTGATAACAAAAAATATGTATTTATATATATATATATATATATATATATATATATATATACATGTAGGCAAAGTATATGGCAACGTTCATCGCCTCTTAATGTCTTAATCACCAAAAAGAAGTCCACCGCCTCTTAAGGGCTTAATCATTAAGTAAGAAGCAAATGCTTCAAGCAGTGGAAGGCCACCTGTGTTATAACACTCTCTCTTGGATTTCTAGCTATCACTTGTATTTTAATTTTCTAGGAAAAACCTATGGGGACAAAACCTCTGCAAAAATATATACAATAATCTTCTGGATTTTATGGTGTTGGATATTCTCAAAACTGTCTCGTTAAAAACCTTGTCAGGGAAACCCAGTGGGACAAAACCTTATCAAAGGGAAAAAGAAAGTATAGTGCACATATGTCTAGGATTAATGTTTTCTTCAAAACTTTGTTTACATTTATACTTTGCTAGGAAAAACCTTAGTGGGATAAAAGCCTCATCAAAGATATCCATTAATATGTCAGATCATTATTTATGATAATCTTCTAGATCAAGGTAACATATATACGATGATTAGCAAGATCAAAGTAATATTTACAATGATCTTCTTGATCAAGATAACATATATATGATGATTTACTGGATCAATGATGATCTTTATAGATCAAATGATTTTTGGGTGTGATTAGAGAATTGCCTCATTAAAAACCTTATTAGGAAAACCCAACAGGACAAAAACCTGATCGAAAAGAAAAAGTGTACAATGCACATATGCCTAAAAATAACTAATATACTTCATTTGATATGCTCCCCCTGATGGAACGCTCCCCGTGATAAAATTCTTTTGAAGCAATCGTCTAGATTGCTAAACTGACGCACACTAATGTTTATTTCATGAAATGCAATAACATCATAAATGATTAGAGGGAGTATAAGCAAGGACTTGCTTTATGAAGCGTTATTAAATTGATGTGCCATTATAAGTAAAAATATATCTCGTTTGTGAACGATCCTTTTGTGGATCATTTAGATATCCGACATCATCATAACCAAGTAAATCTGAAAAATTGTTAGATTTTGTATAAAATAGTCCTAAATCTTTCGTTCCATGAAGGTAACGAAAAAGATGTTAAATCTCATTCCAATATCTTTGAGTTGGTGTTGAATTGAATCTCGTAAGTACATTCCTAGAGAATGCATTATCTGGTCTAATACATTGATCCAGATATAACAAAGCACCAATTGTACTAAGATACGATACTTCAGGACCAAGTATCTTTTCACCATTTTCTATTGGTTGGAATAAATCTTTCTTAGGATCAAGAGTTCTAACAACCATATGCTTATTTAATGGATGATTAATATCCACATGGAATCTTTTCAACATATTTTGATTGATAGAAAAGCATTCCATTTGATCTATGCTAGACCTTTATGTCGAGACAATAATTTCATTCCCATGACTTTTCAAATATTCAGCAGTTTTCAAGAGCTCTTCGTGAGCTCCAATTAAATTCATATTATAAACATAATTTGTGAATGCAAATCCATATTTTGATTTCTTTATGAAGACAAATGGGTATATAATATAATTATTATAACCTTATTTTATTAGATATTCATTGAGACGGTTATACCACATCCGTCCAGATTGTTTTTAATCCATATAAGGATTTTTGTAGGTTCATCAAATACAGATTACGAGATCTCGATTTATATGCTTTTAGCATTTTAAATCCTTCAAGGATTATAAATATCTGTATTGAGTGAACCATATTGACAAGCGATCATCACGTCTATAAGATGCATTTCAAGCCTTTTAGAGGCAGCCAAATTTATCAAAATTTGAAACATAATTGTATTTATCACTAGTGAATATCAAGTTTCTGTGAGAAACTTTGTACTATGAGTCGTGCCTCATATCTCACGATCTTGTTTTTCTCATTACGTTTCCGTATAAAGATCCATTAGTATCCAACAGGTTTGACATCTCCAGGCGTCTGGATTATATGGTCTAATACTACAAGTTTGGCTAATGAAGTCAATTCTACTTGAATTGCTTCTTTCCATTTAGACCAATCATGCATTTTATCTACAATCATCGATATTATGAGTTTCATAATTATCATTTATAATTTCAGTAACGCTATTGTATATGAAATTATATCACTGATGATTGTTTCTTCATTATTCCACAATTCTCTCATATGATTTATTGAAATTTATTAATTTCTATATTCTTGTATCTCTGTAGAGATTTCTTCCATTTCATTGGATTTAGTCACTTCAATGATTTTTGTCTCTTTAGATATATCTAACTCTTATAGAGTTGACTTGGAGAAAGTGGATTTGTTTATAACTCGAGTTTTGTTTATATTAGAATCCTGATAATTTACCTTCCTATTCTTAGGAACCACTACAACAAAAAAAGTTGAAAGACATCGGTTATTTTACATGCAAGACATCGGTTTTTCAAAATTTTGTAACCGATGTAGATTTGAGTGATGTAGAAAAAAAAAGCGACAGCAACATCGGTTTTTAACCGATGTAAATGATTTTAAAAACACATCGGTTATATATAAAACCGACGACGTGTAACTGATGTATTACGAAAATTAATCCCAAACCTCAAGTCAAAGTGGTAAGCCTTTACCACTTGACTACAAGATTTGATTTGTTAACAATCAGTCTTTCTATTATCAGTTCGAACTGATAAAAGTTATATCAGTTCCTTATATGTGAGCCACTGGATTTAAATACTTTGACTGACAAGTGCATACAGCCAAGTCAAAGTATTTAAATCCAATGGCCCACATGGAAGGAACTGATATAACTTTTGTCAGTTCAAACTGATAATAGAATTTCTGGTTAACAATTGCACAATATTTATATATAACCTATATGAGTTGTTAGGAGGAAAAAAAAAAAAAAAAAAAAAAAAAAAAAAAAAAAAAAAAAAACTTCTTAGATAAATTGAAATTTATTCAACTAATCAAAATTCTAATTTCTACGACAAACATATATTAAAAAATATTTATTGAAACTTTTAATAAAATTATATTTTTTAAAACATATATAGTCAAGTTATGGGTCTATACTCTATAGAAGACTAGTGACATCAATTGTAATAAGCATTATTTGGAATACAACTCTCACTACATGGGAGATATTTTTCTACATATATCTTGTAATTTAATGAACAAATGTAAGACTCGGATTCCTAATTTATATAGTAATTGAATTATTAGCGTGTTTCTTAGTATGAAACAAGAGGGTGCAAAATAAATAAACAATTTTTAAAAATATATATATATTTTGAAATATTTTAAAATAAATGATTTAAAAGTAAATTTATTAAATTTAAAATTTTACTTATCCAATTTTTTTTTTAATAATATAACTACTGGTAATTAAATTTATTATTTTAAAATTAATAATATTTGACAATGTAAAGACATTGGTTATTTAAAAAATATATAACAAATTAAAACTTATACATGTCGGTTTATCTTTAACCGATGTCGTAATTTTTAACTTATTTAAAAGATTAGTTTTAAGAGAAACCGATATCTTATTGTAAAATAAATCCATATTGGTTTGCCCTAAAACCATTGTCCTTTCAAACTGCAATATTTAAGACATCATTTTTGTATTAACCGATGTCTAAAAGTTTTTTTTTTTTTTTTTTTTTTAATATCGGTTTGCCAAAAAACAACTGCCAAAAACCGTTATTTTTTCAAACCGCAATACTTAAGGCATCAGTTTTATATGAACCGATGTCTAACAGTTTTTTTAAAATCGGTTACCTAAAAATCGATGTTATACACCAATGTCTTTTTCTTATAATGATATAAAAACTAGATGTTCAACATCAATCCCAACTGCTTTGCAATATTCATTAAATATCAGTAATTTCAATATTATCAGGGCGCATTGATTGGATTGGATAATTTGAAAATTATGCCCCAAAAATTGATAATCTGTGCTAGTAATATGGAGATATTTGATAATAAACAAGCATGTGATCATCTCGTAAATTAGAACCATAAAATAATGAAAGGGTTCATTTGATGGATGAATATGTCCACATATATCCACATATATCCCCTTAAACGATAGGGATTCAAAACCAACTTTAAAATGAGATAGTTTATTTGGTGGATGAATATATCCACATATATCCCTTTGAATGAAAGGGATTCAAAACCAACTTTTAGAAAGGGATGGTCTTGTTACTAATCTCCATTTGTGAACATGCAATGTATATATTATTGTGAAATTAAAGAATCTTCTGACTCTTTAATTAATGTCCATAAGAATTTTAGATGATCATACGCATCATTGTAGATCCTTGATGACCAAAACTGTCATGTCAAAACATAAGTATTTTTGGATCTGAGAACTTCTAGTTCATAACTGCATAAACTTTTACATCCTTTTCTAATCAGTAATATAATTCAAATGATAAAGCACAAAGCTTTTTTATAATGAGTTTCTAGTCCAAATCATGAGAAGTAATGCACAGATATTCAACATTATCATCATTTATAGTTTCAATATATGATATCCATTCCTCCGTATATCTTTGAAACTAAGTAGATTTCTTTTGAATCTGCTTGAATGTAATGCATCATTGATACATAATTTAGTATTGTTTGGTAACAATATCTTGGCTCTTCCAGAACCTTCTATCAGATCTGTTGGACCTGATACAGTATTAACATTTGCTCTGAGTAAAGCCAAGTTCATAAAATATTTTTGAGGCAAACCAGGCAAGTCCACACGTAAGCATCAACATCGTCCTGCATCTGAGGCCAATAGTAGGAGTTTTGGAGGAGTGCTAGAGCATAGGTTTGCTACTCCTGCAAACAAAAATATGGCCTATATTGGCATCATCCTTTCCAAAATCCCATTTTCTTCTTATACCATTACGCTCACGAGCTGAATCTTAGCTTGAGCCTACCTTCGTACACCTCCGTTACTCTTTAGGAGGCATTCGCCCCAGATAAACTACCCACCTTGCAGTGTCTCCCCCACGAAAGAATGGTCTTTCAAGATTGGTCGTAGTTGTCGGCACGTGTGAAATCGTTTCGATGGGAACTCCCAAAATAAACGCGGAGAGCCTTAGATAGAAAGCTCACAAGAAGCGTCTTCTACATGCTAGGCCGACTGAAGAGGAAAAGCTGTCTTGTTTTGATTTTGGATTGGTCGTTGAAAAACAGAGCTAGCATGCAACCTAGTCCAATTATGCTTACAGAAATAGTCTATAAACTTGGCACCCAACGAAGAGTATGACTCAGGTCCATATCTTATTATCCATATTTCTATCTATTTTGGATGTTGTCCCTTGCCTTTCACTTTAGCTAGGTCCGAAGGAGTGTGGTTTAGGGTATCCAGTTGCAACTCCATATGCTCGATCTATCACTTCTCCCACATGCATTCTACAAGCAAGGACATCCATACGAGTATGCATTCATTATTCCTGTTCCCGCATCCACAAAGAGAAAAGGAATTGGTTAGTGTCATGTGACTTTGCGGAATTGTATAAGTCATTGCACTGTCGGTAAGACATATATTTTTCGTTCTACTAATTATATGGACATTATTTGTAACACTATTTTATATATATTGTAAACATCACCATCATGGACCCCACCATTTAATATATTTTTTGTTTTTGTCTGTATGAGGCCATGTTTCAACTCTCTGTCTCCATCATTTCCTTTCTCGATATTGCTTCTTTAGGAGCATCAATCATGTATGAAATGGATAAAATATCGTTTTCATTATACATGATGTTAGAATCATAAATCCCTTTTATGATACTTACAACATCTTGCTGGGATGTGTAGATCCTTTTTCTCAAATGAATGGCATATAAATATATCACTTCATAATTATGATATAAAATAAAATCATAAATCATATTCATTTTTCAAACTTTCGGTTCTACCATGAACTGCAAGTTCATATATAAAATTCAGAAAACTTCATATTATGAATGAAATTGAAACTTCGGGTTCCAAATAATAAAGTATGACATTAATGTAAATAACACTGAATCCAGAACTCCAGGTTCTAATCGGTTTGTAAAACCGAGTCAACTTAAATATCATAATAATAAATCCATAAACTTCATGTTCTGGTTAGTCAGTCGGCTAGTATGGCATTCATGTATATAACAATGAATCCAGAACTCCATGTTCTTAATGAAATTTAAAATTTAGAACTCTAGGTTCTGTTCGGTTTTCAAAATCGCGCCAACTTAAATATCACAATAATAAATCCAGAAACTTCAAGTTCTGGTTAGTCGGTTAAGCCGATCTCATATATTGTATATAAATAAATAAATACAAATATTTAAGGAGCATAATAAATAAATCCAGAACTATATATAGGCTCTGTCGACATAGCCGTAGCCAACCTCTGTCGACACAGCCGTAGCCAATCTTATATATTGCGTATAAATAAATACGAATATTTAAAGGGCATAATAAATAAATCCATAACTATATATATGTTCTGTCGACATAGCCGTAGCCAGTCTCTGTCGACACACGGCCGTAGCCAATCTTATATATTGCGTATAAATAAATAAATAAATACAAATATTTAAAGAGCCTATAAATAAATCTAGAACTATATATAAGTTCTGTCGACACAGCCGTAGTCAATATCTGTCAACACAGCCGTAACCAGTCTTATATATTGCATATAAATAAATACTAATATTTAAAGAGCATAATAAAGAAATCTAGAACTACAGGTTCTGGTGACATAGCATAAGTCAGTCTCATATATTGCGTATAAATAAATAAATAAATACGAATATTTAAAGAGCATAATAAATAAATTCAAAACTATAGGTTCTGGTGACACAACATAAGCCCGCTTCATATATTGCGTATAAATATATAAATACGAATAATGAAATTTAAGTAAATCACTATCTTGGAGATCCCTTTTACTTACATACACGAATATCAAACTATAAGTAAAGCACTCATCTGGAGATACTTTTTACTTACATACGATCGTGCTAATAACGTGTTGTAAATAAATTGAAGAACCGGTGAAGTAAATAAAGAAAAGAGATGGAGAGAGAGAGAGACGAGAGAAAGAGTTTGCCTTTTGTATTGATTTATAGATATCTCTGATTCAACAACTTTTTATTTACAATAGAAAGCCATATATATATATAGGCAAAGTATATGGCAAAGTTCACCGCCTCTTAGGACCTGTTTGGCATATGGGATGAGAATCGACTTATTTTTAGTCTCGTACCCATGTTTGGCTAGTCGGTGGGATAGGACAAATTAGTCCCATCTGAATTTTTTATCCCACTGATGTGTGATAAATTAGTCTCAACCAAAATGATGGGATTCAAATGAATCCCATCTCTTCTTCTTTCAGCTGATGTTGCTTGTGAATCAACTATACAAATCAATCAATTACACCAACACCCAAATCAATTAACTAAACCAATAAAAACATTGAAAAAGTTACATTCTTGAAACAAACCCAGATCTCAAAAACAAAAGGCAAGCAAATGGTTTCATATACATCAAGAGATTCAACAAAAAAAAATAAAAAATGAAAGGGTTTATAGAGTTACTCACTCTTGCATTTTTCATATGCATTTATGAGAACAAACTCATTTCTGTTGTGAGACCCAGCGATGAGTCTACCACAAAACAACAACAATACAGAACCAGCTCTCCAAAATCAGTAAGTCGGGGACACGACTCTTAGAGCTGAGTCAACTCGGTCCAGAGATCCAATTCTATGTACCTAAAACCAGTCAGCTGCTGTTATTGTTCTTCAACTCCCATCACAAGAAACCCCAAACGCCACAACAGATGAAGCGAGAACGAGAGAGAAAATATTAGAAAAGGAAAGATGAGAGTGATGAGACAATATTGTCGTGGAGAAGAAAAAGAGAGAAGAAGAATATAAGTTTAGGAAGACGAACAGAGGAATGAAAAAAGAAAAAAAATGGAAGGGGTCCTTGTAAATATAGCCCATCCCAACATTCATTTTTAGAAAATAGCCCATTGGGAAAAAAAGTGCATATCTAGCCTTTCTTGATATTAACTTTCTAGGAAATAGCCTTTATAAGACAATAATGCCCTTAACAATTAAACCGTGCAAAATGACTAAATTACCCTCTTACATTGTGTAAGGACGAAACTGCCCTTCTCTTATTCTCCTTCAGTTGATTGAAGAAAACCAAAACTTTTAGAAATTCGGTCGTCTTCTTCATCGTTCTCTTGTCGATCGGAATCGACTCCATCAAAGTTGGGTTAGTCATTCTTCCCATTTCAAATCCCATTGTTCTCCTTTTGACCCGAATCCACTCCATCGAAGTTGGGTCCTCTCCGCTGGAATCTTGCTACCGACCGTAATCTTGACAGTGACGGTGACGGTGACGGTGACGGTGACGACGACCGAAATCTTGAGAGTGCCGCCACCTCCTTCAATCGAGCTTCACTGTCAAGTTTGAAATCGAGCTTCACTGTCAAGAATACATAGTCAATGTAAGTCCCGTAATCACACTTAAGTTTCCAATGTCATTTAATCTGTCGGTCTTTTATTGTTGTTTAAGTTTGAGACGTTTTTGATAGAATGAGGGATTAATGGTTTTGGATTTGTTGCCCATGAATTAGGGTTTGTGTATGTAGTATTTTTGGGTTTAGTTAAGGTGTTTGATGAAATGCCACATCAAGCTCTTAAGAGGGGCAGTATTGTTGTAGTTAAGGTATTTAGTTTTGTTGGGTGCACACATCGTCCTCACTATCACATGAATAACTGGAAGAAATGCACTCTTGTGAATAGTGTTGTATAGTTTGTTTTCACATTTATTGTGTTGTATGGTTTGGTGGGGAAAAGGTTTAGGGAATTTGTATGTGATTTTGTGAGGGTTGATGATGTATGTATATTTGTTTGTGTTGATCGCTGCTGAACCAAAAGAGGTTTTGCTATTATTGTTGGTTGATGGTGTATGTATATTTGTTTGTGTTGATCGGTGTTGGTTATTGATGGTGTATGTATATTTGTTTGTGTTGGTTGGTTGAACCAAAACAGGCCCCTCCTATTGATTTATCCATTTTGCTTTTGTTATTGGCTGCTGTTATTGATTGTGGAAATTGGAAACATAAGATGAGCTAAGCCCAGGAGGAATGTTGTAGGCCTGGGAACCGTTCCTAGGCCTAAAAGAATTGTTCCTAGGCACTGACCTAAATTGAATGACAGTAATTGTTATACTGTTATTGACTGAATTTTTTTTTTCAGGGTCTAAGGATACCATGTCTTGGGTGTTAGTTCAGTGCAGTGAGCATTGGAAGGGTAACACATTAATTGGTCCAATTTCGTTTTCAATACGTCTAACTAAAAAGAGAAGGGAGCGTACGATGAATCGGTGGAAACGATATACCAACGGACAGGGGTTAGTAGAGACCAAATTTAGTTGAAGCTAACTTCGCATGTGGAAACGGGGGTTGATAAAGTTATATTGACTGTTATGAGTGACGACGATGTAGAGTTTGTGATTATGCATAAGGAAAAAGGTTGGGCCACAATTGATGTTGAATTTGTCAACAAACATGAATTTCGACCTCCACCAAATCCAATCCAATCAAAATGTATGGTCTCTCCTGTTAAACCCATCGATATTCCACGGTCTCCGGGGGGTACTCCTAACTATAAATCAGTTAGTGGCAGCAATAATCCGGTTGCTTCACCTGGATTTACGTCAGTAGGAAATGAACAAGCGACGCCAGCATCTACTACCAAGCATGTAGTTGTGGATAATTCAGTTGTGGATAGTTCTGGAAGGTCTGATAGTTCTAAAACCAGTGATATAGAAGATGAGAGTGGTGGTGGTGATGATGATGGTGGGATAGCGGCAACAGTTCTTGTAACAGAAGAACAAGGGGTGAGTGGAACACCCAACAGTTCTTCATCGTCCTTGTACACACGGTGGACAGTATCAGGTTCAGATTTTTACTCAATACCAGTCGTTCGATCAGTGGATGTGTTTGAAAATCTAGGGGACCAAGGTCCATTATACAAAGGACAGATGTTCAAGGACAAGCCCACATTGAAGAGAGCTGTAGGGTTGTATGCATTTGGAGAGAGGTTTGAGCACAGGATTTCACGATCTTCCAATACACGATTCACTGCGCAATGTAGTCAAAGAAGTTGTGGATGGGTTCTTCGGGCATGGAAGTCGAATAAGGGGACTTATTGGCATGTGAAGGCGTTTGTTAATGAGCACACATGTGACAGAAATGACAACTACAACGTTGAATTTAAACGTGTAAGTGCTGCCGTGATAGGGGATTTGTATGCAAGTAAATATCGTAATCCCGGGCGCATAATCCGTCCTAAAGATATAGTTTTTGAGATGAGGGAGCAGCATGGCATACACCTCTCGTACAACAAAGCCTACAGGTCGAAGGAGCACGCTTTGAGTCAGGTATTCGGTGATCCGTGGGAATCCTTTCAGAGGTTGCCGTCTTATTTTTATGTTTTGAAACAAGCGAACCCCGGGACTATGACAAAGATCAAGACCGAATCCAGAAACCGGTTGAAATATGCATTCATGGCAATTGGAGCCTCTATAGAGGGGTTCAATTCTGTTACTAGGCCAGTTATCTGCATCGATGCTACCCACTTGAAGGCTAGGACTAGGGGTGTTTTGTTAGTTGCGGTGTGCAAAGATGGAAACGGGATGATATACCCTTTGGCATTTGGGTTTGCAAACTCTGAATGCACAAAGTCTTGGACTTGGTTTTTGAAGAAACTCCGTAAAGGGATCCAAAATTCGGACCGTGTCATGTTAGTATCGGATCAACACAATGGTATATTCAATGCAATGGAAGCCATATTCCTAGATGCAGCACATGGGATTTGTGTGTATCACTTGGCACAAAATCTTAAAAGATTTTGCAAGCAAAGGGATGATGTGGTGTGGCTTTACTACTGTGCTGCGTATGCATACCATATCGAGGACTTTGACCGTTTCATGGGTGAGGTGAAAGAAACCTGTCCTAAGGTTTACGATGAGCTCCTAGCCGTTGGGGTAGAGAAGTTTTCACGTGTACATAGCCCTAAAAAAAGGACCTCTTTTATGACCATCAACATTGCCGAATCAATGAATTCTTGTCTAGTTTCGGTCCAAAAATTGCCTATCACAGCAATGGCGGAATGTATCAGAGATTTGTTGCAAAGGTGGTTCTACGATCGTCGAACAAATGCACGTGAAATGTCTACATACTTGACAACGTTTGTAGACGAACACATCAAAGCTTTGACAGATACAACGAATAAGTCTGAGATTCACCCCATTCACCACAAAACATTTAAGGTAGATGACAAATGGATTCCTAGAATCATCGACCTTGAAAACAGTTCTTGCTCATGCCGTCAATGGGATTTAGATGAGTTGCCGTATTCTCATGCAATGGCGGTTGCTAGGTATGCCTCCCGGTCTTTTAAGTATGTACATTTATCTGTTATGGTTTATTTTACAAGCCTTAAATTGTGTTTGTTGGTGTGTTATGGCCTAGGTTCAAAGGTACGTCAATCAACTCAATGGCTTTTGACCGTTACACAACAAGATATCTTAAACATGCTTATGAAATGGCTGTGAACCCTGTTCCGAATCCCGAATCTTGGGACATTCCTGATGCAATCCGGAACCGTATTGTATTGCCATGGAAGAGAAAAAAGCTGCCAGGAAGACCAAAGAAGTTGAGGATACCATCCGCCGGGGAGAAAAGAAAGTTACAATCTTGTTCAAAGTGTGGAAAAAAAAGGACACAATAAATCAGCTTGTCCAGAACCATCATCTAGCACAAGCAAACCAGCCAAAAAAAACCCCGATCATGTGGCATATGTAAGAAAGAAGGTCACAACAGACTGAAGTGCCCGGACAAGCCACTTGAACCTACCTTGACTTACATGAACGAAGAGATTGCCGCTGGGCCTGCAATGTAAGTGTCTTGGGTGGGTGCTGAACCAAAACAGTTATTAGCTGCTGATATTGCTGTTTTTATTGGCTTGGGCTGCTGTTATTGATCTTGAAAATAGAAGATCAGTTAAGCCCGTGAGTAATGTTTTAGGCTTGGGAACGGTTCCTGGGCCCAAACTAATTTGTTCCTGGGCCTGTAAATTCTTTCTCAGGCTCAGTTGTCTGTCATTGTCACGTCATCATTCGTCATGGTATTGGTGCTAATAAGAAGGAACTAAGCCCAGGAACTATAAGGCCTAGGAATAACTTCTAGGCCCATGGTGTATTTACTTTTGATTTAAATATAATTTTTTAAAAATTTCTTTTTTTTATCTGATTGCATAGGATGTTTTTTAGAAGCTGTGTGCACCCATCAAAATCGATTTAGGAAGTGTAAATGTAACAAGGGAGATCGATTCAAGCAACGAGATCGACTTACAATTTTTTTGAAAGAACTCTTAGGCATTTAGGGGTTTATATTTGAAAGGGTTGTTTACTAAAGGTGTGTAATGGGTAGGGACGTACTTGTTCGACCGATCGATCATCTCAAACTTCACGTCCATATTTCCATTGATACCCCTTCATCGTTGGACCATGCTGATCGTTTAGATTATTACAGGGCCCTCAGAATTTCCTATACGAACGAAAACTGTAAGGCCTAGGAACTGTTCCTAGGCCCAACATAATTTGTTCCTAGGCCTGTAAACTCTTTCCCAGGCTCAGAGAACCATGCAAATTTACTCGACACATCATCTATTGGTAGTGGGTTACAGATGGATCCCACTATATCTTCTTCTTCTCATTACAGTCTGTATCCCACTAAAAGTAAACATTCATCTTCCTTAGTCAAACACGCAAAAATTCCTCTTATTACTGATGTGAGTATATAAAACTTCATCTTCTCCCATCGTCCTTCTTCCTTCATCTTCTTCTTAGAACTGACATCTCCTTCTCCCATCATCCTTCTTCCTTCATCTTCTTCTCAGAACTAATATCTCCTTCTCCCATCACAAAACCTTTTTTTCGAACACCAATGGGGAAGAATTCTATTTATGTGGTTTTCAAAGGAAGGAAAACCGGTGTGTTCAGTTCTTGGCCTGAATGTCACGAACAAGTAGTTGGTTTTCCAGGAGTTGGTTTTCCAGGAGCATCTTACAAGAAGTTTAACTCAACCGATGAGGCATATTAAGCGATAAGTAGACGTTCCGTACATTCAAGCCATTCTTGGCCAGAATCTTCTGACAATGTTACAGAGAAAGTATCTGAGAAGAGTGGAAGTACTGGTGTCATGTTGTTTATATTTGTACTCGTGTTTATTTTGGGAGTTATAGTGGGTAAGATCGTTTGAAAGGTCTATTTTTTATGTTTGTTTGGGTTATTATTTTGTTCTGTTCTGCTGGTAGGTCTATTTAGTCTAGACTAATGAATGAATGAATATAATGATAGTCTTTGAAATGGCTATGAAACGCGTATTTAAAGCAGACAAATTACTTCCATAAACTTGTTAAACAAAACCATTACAGCATGTGAAAAAAAAAAAAAAACAGAACATAAATATTGAAATTTGTTTTTGTTCAGGGTGATGGTGGAACGTTGAAGTCCATCAACCTCTTCTGCAAATGTTCAACAAGTTGGTAGAGTCCACTGATTTCGTTGTCCTTTGCTTCAATCTCAACTTTGGAGTAGATGATTTCAGCCTCCAGATTCTGAAATTTCCCCATCAAAACAGTATAATCATCACGTAACTGTTTATAGTTTTCACGCTCGTTGATGACGATCTCCTCCGCCATTGCAACCCGTTGACGCATTACTTCCAAAATGGCATTCATCCTGTCACTGTCACTGCCCCTACCGTTTCTTGCCATTTCTGTGTAAAAATGAAGTGATGAAACAAATAACAACCGAGGAAGATTGAATAATTTTTTGAGGAAAAACTGAGATTGGGTGTTTATATAGTCACCTGATTACATTGAAAAATGAACCATTGCAACCAATGAACAACCATTGTACCTTAAATGAACTGGCGGGTACACTAACCAATGTAACCTTTACACTTAAAATGAAATGAACCGGTGTAAAGCTGTTTAAAATGAAAAGCCACCAATTTATTAGGGGCCTTGGAACCAGTCTCCTAGGCATGGGAACAACTCTCGTTGGCCTAGGGAACAATTCTCCTAGGCCTGGGAACACGTCCTTTAGTCCTTAGCCTTTATAGCAACTATCCTAGGCCTGGGAACAATTCTCCTAGGCCTGGAGTCTTCGCTTTGAGATCAACTCTCCATGTCCTTGAGTCCTTAGCCTTGAGAACAACTCTCGTTGGCCTGGGAACAAGGAGCAAGTTTCCTAGGCCTGAGAACATGTCCTTAAGTCCTTAGCCTTTATAGCAACTATCTTAGGCCTGTGAACAATTCTCCTAGGCCTGGGTCTTAGGCCTGGGAACAACTCTCCTAGGCTTGGAGTCTTTAGCTTTGAGATCAACTCTCCATATTCTTGAGTCCTTAGCCTTGAGAACAACTCTCATTGGCCTGGGAACAAGGAGCAAGTTTCCTAGGCTTGGAAACACGTCCTTAAGTCTTTAGCCTTGATAGCAACTATCCTAGGCCTGGGAACATTCGTCCTAGGACTACAACACATGATGATGGTGACTGGGACCATTGTTGGTGACTACAAGTATCGTAAGCCTGGGAACATTCGTCCTAGGACTACAAGAGTTGTTCCCAAGCCTAACAGATTTTTCCCACACCAAATAAATACATCATAAACATTCCCCAAAATACATCAAGTAACAACGATGGTGACTGTGACCATTGTTGGTGACTACAAGTATCGTAAGCCTGGGAACATTCGTCCTAGGACTACAACAGTTGTTCCCAGGCTTAACAGATTTTCCCAAACCAAAAAAATACATCATAAACATTCCCAAAACATTCTCAGACTAAATAAATGATTCTGAAGCTGTACATGATTCCCAAGCTATACAAGTCTATTGGATAAATACATCAAGTAACAACGATGGTGACTGGGACCATTATTGGTGACTACAAGTATCGTAAGCTTGGGAACATTCGTTCTAGGACTACAACAATTGTTCCCAGGCCTAACAGATTTTTCCCAAACCAAAAAAATACATCATAAACATTCCCAGCAATTCTGAAGTGCACAAAACATTCTCAAACAGTGTAAATGATTGATTCTGAAGCTGTACATGATTCCCAAGCTGTACAAGTTTATGGGGAGTTATGGAGTTGACCATTTGTGTAAATCTCAATTGCAATGGCCTTTCAAATGTTTATGATATTTTTTTGTCCAAAAATTGATTTCCATGGAGTTGGTACTCCAACCATAATCAACTCGGCATACTTCATTAAAAAGGCACCACAACTGTTTCTGTTAAATGATGGGATATGTCAAACATTAGTATCTTTAGGAAAGTAAATAAAGTCCATAAAAAGTACATAAATATGTCAAACATACCCATCATCTTGTTGTGGAATGAGATCACTGTGCATGCTTTCAGCTGTGAATGGGGTGCTACAAGGATCCATCTTGATTTGTTGGTAGTAACCGGCATGCTTCAACATAGATGGCAACAGGTAAAGCAGGCCATGAATTTCCTTCATCCGAGGACTAAGTCCGCTCCTCTGTTCATTCAATGAGTCATATACCATTACTTTTCCTTCCTTTAGAAGTACATGGCATAACATCCAATGGCCGTGAACGTGGCACGGAATGAGCACCTGTATATACAATAGATACAGATTATTTAAGGAATTAGATAATGACAACGCAACGTAATTTCCAACAACTTACTGAATCCAACTGCCACCAAGGTTGAGGGTATAGAAGTTGATGCCCTGTAACATGTCTCAGGATGTCTGAACTTGGCTGGTAATTTAAAGGAACGAATTCTGGGTAATCTTCCCAGACATTGACAGCTTTTAGAGACGGATCACTGGTCTTTTTGACCCTTTTTTTCCAATCTTTTTTCCCTTGAGGAGAAGGAGGAGAATTACTTTCTATTGGCTGACTTCTTTCCTGGTCTTCCTTCTCAAATCGGACTATGTCCGTTTGCGTGTCCAGCAGTTTCATTTCATCTGCCCACATCTTGCTTATGCTAGTCTGTCATCAAAAAATACATTCATTAACAATTTTTCATAAACATGCATAAACACATTCTCAAATACCGTATCATATACCTAGGGTGATACTTACGAAGAAAGATATGTTCACAAATCCAATATTTTGCACATAGTTCAGCTCACTGCTCGATCGCCTCCTCCATAGGATATCAAAGTAACTATGAATGTGCTGTGTATATGCAGTGATGTACGTTACGAAATAAGTTACATAAAGGCTTAATAACCAGGAAGAAATAGATAGTTAAATTATGTTACCAAATCTGATATCCACGTTTCAACGTTGACCAGGTCATGAAAATTTTGACGCGTCATGGGAATGATTTGACCTGTATAAATACTATTAAAAAATGAATACATAACATTAGTACAAATATTTTCCAATGAATACATTGAAGTCATGCCAATATAACAGATCATAGGAATGGAATATTACCTAACTTGGTTATTGTTCTTCAGGAAAGACGTGAACTCAACTAAGTCTATATCTTCCTCGTTTGCCTTTGATTTCTTTGTCTTCTTGGGCATCAGATCTGTGTACGGGTCATCGAAATACCTTGACCGCTTTCGAGCCCTCTGTTTGTCAAGGTCTCTATATTCAACATTAGGGTCCGCCCCAGTAAGTGCTACCACACTACTGGGGAAGTTCTCGCCAATAAAACACATGGCTGGGGATGGATATTGTTCCAAGTCAAGGATAGATTTTTCCCCCGAGTCCTACAAGCCAATTAAATATGTAGTAAAGTACAAACCATTGCTATTCTCATATGCATGACAAAAACACTATTATAGAATTGTTCCCAGGCGTAAGGGAATTATTCCCTAAACCCGAACAGAATTGTTCCCAGACCGAACATAATTGTTCCCTAAACCCTTGTAGAATTGTTCCCAGGCCAAACAGAATTGTTTCCAGACCTAAGGGAATTATTCCCTAAACCCTAAGACAATTGTTCCCAGACCAACATAATTGTTCCCAGGCCTCGACCATATACATAACATAAACACTATTATCCTTAGTTATAGATATAAATGACAAAACCACTATTATATTTATATAATGTACCTTGACCATCACATCACCCTCGATTGCAGTAGACCCAACAGCCAGAAGAGCCTCAACAACAGCCTCATGTTCCTCAACATCTTGCTTCTTAGTCACTTCTTCAACATCCTCCTGAACAGCAGCCTTATCAACAGCAGCCTTCTCAACAGCATCAACAGCATCCTCCTCAACAGCAGCCCTATTACCAGCAGCCTTATCACCAGCATCATCACCAGCATCCTCCTGAACAGCAGCTTTATCACCAGCAGGCTTACCACTAACATCCTCCTCATCAATAGACTTATCCTCCTGAACAGCAGCCTTATCATTGACAACCTTATGACCACCAACATCCTCCTCATTAGCAGCGTTATCAACACCAACATCCTCCTTCATCTCATCATCTTGCTCAGCACCCTTCTAAACATCAACATCAATAAATTAGTGGATATTATTAACGACTAAACTATTATATATAAATAATAATATATTTTTCAACAACTTTATGGATCTAACCTTCATCTGATTTCTAATCTTTGCAAATTCATGTTTATAAAAGGCAACGATACGTTCCTCGCTGTTAACCATAGCAGCAAGTAATTCTGCATATAATTCTGGGATTGTGGAAGGCACCTGAATTATGCAATAATTAATACTACAATACATACAAGAATAGCTTACTAAAAGTCTAAAACCAAATAGTGTAGATGGAATCATACCTTAGAATTCCCATCGGAGAATAGACGCTTCTTCGAAGGGTGGGAATATTCACCTGAAAATGTACTTCTAGTTTTTCCTCACTGAACCTCATATCTCCTGCTTCTTAATAGAAGCGTCAATCCCATCACTGTCATTGTAACCTGTCTGATGATCATCAACTTCATCATCATCACCACCAACAGCCTCTTCTTCCACTTTACTTGGAGGTGGAGGAAGAGGAAGAGCCAACTTCTCCCTCTTCTTTACAGTTAGTGGTTGACACACGCGTTTCAGGTTCAATGACTTGAAGTAATTTGTATCCTTTTCATAGTTTTCAACTTCCCAATCAAGTAAAGTCATCTGCATATTAGGAACAAACAATTATTACCGAATTTCTGAAGATAATTATCCCTATATAACTAAAAAGAAAGGGTCATTAAGTACACACCGTTGAATTGAATGATGATTCAATATCTTGAATCTTTTCATCAAATGCCCATCTAGTGAACCGGGGATACCCCGTACCAACTCTCTTTCCAACTCGATCATCAAAACGAATTATCCTCTCCATGGCCCATACCTATACAATTTCAACTAATTAATATCAATATAGGAAACACAATAACAATTCAACAAAGTATGAAACGGGAAACACAATAATAGTTTTGTTGTGCTGAAAATATGCTATATTTCCTTTTTTAAAACTTACCTAAAGTGCTAGAGGGAACCTGGACAAATTGTAGGTATAATACTTCAATTTTTTATTTTTCTTCTGTTCCCCACTCTTCTCTTCCACACTCTTTAGCTTCCCTTTCCCTTTCCCTTTCCCTTTCACTTCTACTAACTTCTTGTTCTTCTTCTTGTTCTTTTTCTTCTTGTCTTCTTGTTCTTCTTCTTGTTCTTGGTCTTCTTCTTCTTCTTCTTCTACTGCATTCTTAATTTTCTACAGCTTCCCCTTCTTGTCTTCCTTTTTTGCTTGACCTCTCAGTCGGTCCAGCAGTCCCTTTAGTACACCCTTCAGAAAATAAAATGTAAAACTGAATATGTAAGCACCCCATGGAAAATTTTTGAATTCTTCTTCCTTTTCAACTAATGTCAATAGCCGCCCCGGGATGGCTGTGGTCCGTCCGTCATCCGTGCCAAAGAATTGGCTCACCGTATATATATTCAACATCTTGTACGTATCTTCACTCTGTTCGACTGTCATTTTCCTCAAAGTGGCGTACAATACCTCTGCAATCGGCCTTTTTCCTCTGAAAATTCTTCTAAGCATCGAATCCTCTGGTACTTCGTTGTTGTTTTAAAACCTTCGGGCAGCTGTCCCATATTCAACTCGATGCATAAACAAAATTCCTCTTGGCCGAAACGAGCTTTCGAATTCCCCAACCCAAACCACATCTCATCTTCTCTTTGTCCTTTGGGGTGATTGATTTCTCTTTTCAAAATATTGTGAATAAGCTGCCCGTAAAGTGTCAACGGTTCTTTCAACTTCAAATATATGCCGAAAGGGCCCTCCTTGAATTTTTTCTTCAACCCAAATTTCTCTAGGACCTCCTTTAAGTTTGTAATGAAATATTGTTTACTTCCACTGTTTACTCTAACCGTTACCCAGCTCTCATGGTCTGGGAACCGCCACAAGTTTGCATTCGGATTTCTCCTCGGCATCTAAATAATGAAAACAAAAGGAAAACATCAATCCCAGGCTTATGAAAATAAGTCATAGGCTCAAAATTATGCATTTATCATCAGTCCAAGGCTCACAGATTACATGCATTCTCATTCAACATCAGCAGCTGATTCCTAGGCTCACAAAATACATGTATCCAGTCCTAGACTTATATAAATCAATCATAGGCTCACACATTACATGCATACAACATCAGCAGCTGATTCCTAGGCTCATAAAATACATACATACATGCTCACAAAATACATGCATGCAGTCCTAGGCTTATATAAATCAATCCTAGGCTCACACATTACATGCATACAACATCAGCAGCTGATTCCTAGGCTCACAAAATACATACATACATGCTCACAAAATACATGCATCCAGTCCTAGGCTTATATAAATCAATCATAGGCTCACACATTACATGCATACATTCCCAGCAGTTGATTCCTAGGCTCATGGCATCCAGTCCTAGGCTTATATAAATCAATCATAGGCACAAAAATTACATGCATCACCCATCCATCTAAAGCGTACTCTCTACATGCAAAATAAGTTATTTACTGTCTGCAAACGTTTTTCTTCCCTCCCAATACCCAAAACAAAACATTTCCAGTGTAGTTCACAGCAATCAATCAATAATGCTTGCCCTTCAAACATAACACACACGCTCCAAATACACATACAAACACGTCAAAAACACAAACAATAGAACAATCTACCATCCCAAAACACATACAAGAACAAACTCCAATAAAAAACACAATTTTCAACAAATTAGTACCTTTAATTTGGTTTGTGTTTTCTAGGGTTTAGGTGCTTCTTTCAATGCCGATGGCGACGACGACGACGACAACGGCGACAGAAGGCGATGAGGACAACGACGACCTTCTGCTTCTCTCAATTTCTGGTTTGTTGTTGTCTGGGTTTACGATTTCTTTGTTGTTGTCTGGGTTTGGGTGCTTCCTTCAATGCTGACGGCGACATGAGGGTGACAACGGCAACCTTGTGCTTCTTCTTTCTCTCTCTATTTATGGTTTGAAGTTGTCTGAGTTTGTGATTTCACACAGAGCAGAGTTTTGAGTTTTGGGTTTGCGATTTCACACAAAGCAGAGTTTCTACGACGGTGACGACGACAAGGGAAACATCGACCTTCACGGCAATGGCGACCTTCTGCTTCTCCTTCCTTTGACTTTGGGTTTTCTGGTTGTTGTTGTAACCGTTTGTATTCGCACATAGTAGAGTTTTTGTGGGGAATTAGAGGGTAATTTAGTCCATTTGTGGGGAATCAGAATGGGAGGGTAATTTAGTAAACTTAATCAAGTTTTATTTGCTCAAACATTGACCGAGGGTATTTAGGGAATTTCCACTTGAGGGCCACTTAAGGGCATAGTCGTAAATGGGGTTGGCAAAGCGGCTATATATGCACTTTTTTTCCCAATAGGCTATTTCGTAGAGAGTGGTTGTTGGGATGGGCTATTTTTGCCAATTAACCCAGAAGGGAAAGAATTTGGTGGGTTTTGGTAAAGTTGAATCATTCACATTGAGATTAGGAGATATGATTTCTTTTTCTTTTTTAATTTTTTTTAATCAAGGTAAGATTATGTAATTTACCCTTCTATTTTAATCATATCTTATGTTATACTAAACACATGATTACTCTATTTTTAATCCTATCCTATATTGTACCAAACATAAGATAACATTAAAATTAATCCCGTCCAATCCTATCCTATCCTATCCAGTAAAAATAATCTTATCCTATCCCAAGTACCAAACGGGGCCTGAAAGGCTTAATCACCAAAAAGAAGTCCACCGCCTCTTAATGGCTTAGTCATTAAGTTAGAAGCAAATGCTTCAGGTGGTAAAAAGCCACATATGTTATAACATATCTCAATTTTTAAAATCCGAATTGAAATGTCAATTTAATTACAGGAAAATTGCACAAACTTCCCATGAGGTTATGTAATATTGCACTGAGCTGTAACTTTTGTCAAAATGATACAAACATCCCCTTAACTTCATTGATTAACCATTTGACTAACCATTGACTTAATGATCAAGGGATAAAAATGTCTTTTAACAGAATAACAATAATTTAAATTATAATAAATTATGAAACAACCCCAAAACATTTTTAATTGCAAATCAATCAAAAGAAAAATTATAAAAAGGACCCAAAAATCTTAAAAATTAATTATGCAAAAAAATCAAATAAAAGAAACCTTCAAAGTTCTTGGTTTTTTTTTTTTTTTTTCCTTCAATCTGGAAAAACAAAAATCATCTTCGATCGAGCACGTTCCACACAGAAACAAAAAAATAAATAAATAATTCATCTTCACTCAAAGCACAAATTAATTCCACACAAAATGGAAGAAAAAAAAAAAAAAAAAAAAAAAAGGAAAAACTGATATCTGGAAAAAAAAAAATGATAATAACCCTTTTTCCTTTGTTATTTTAGATTCCTTCACTTTCAAATGAAACTTATGAACATCAGAACAAATACCTCTGTTCCGGGCACTGGGTTTTGAGCTGTTTCCAAAAGATGGATCTCTAATGGAGGCGAGGGCCTCTACTACGAAATGGATCTCAAATTCCAGTTTGAAAAGGATATGGATCTCAGATGAAGGCTCTTGCCTCTGAGGGTGTTCATCTCAGATGGAACCTCGTGATGAGGCTCCATTGATGAAGCTCTTGGAATGTTTTTTTTTTTTTTTTTTTTTCCCTTTGTTCTTGTTTAGTTATTTTGATTTATGTTGATTGAGCTCTGGTTAGAGATTTGAAAAGAGATCTTGAGTTCTAGATCTCTTAAAACTTCTTTTATTTTATTTTATTTTAAATTCTTTTGTCTGATTTGTGATGGAGATTTGGAAGAGATCTGTACTTTTTTTGTTTTTGTTTTTTGTTTTTTTAATTATCTTGTTATTTAAAAATATTTTATTAATTATCTTGTTTTTTTTATTAAAAAATTTAACTTTTGAATTATCGCATCAAGGGCATTTTGGTCATTTATTCTCAAATGTTAAAATCCATATGAGTCAAGATGGCGGGCGACGCAGTCAAGAGGATGTTTGTGTCATTTTCACAAATGTTGCAGCTCAGTGCAATATTGCATAATCTCACGGGAAGTTTGTGTAGTTTTCCCTTTAATTACACACTACTGACATGTCAACGTTAGAAAATACTCAAATAGCAATGGATGACAGTGCGTATTGATTGTTGAGTAGAAAGAGAGAGAAAGAAGAGAAGAGAAGAGAAAACATGAACTCCAACACAGCATATATATATATATTGAATTGACAAGCAATTAATGAGAAAAACAAAACATAATTATAATCAAAACATCGTTCTCTTGAAGTAGTAGTACTTGTTGTACGTATTTCAGGCGTTTCACATGTATTTATTAACTTATTGAAAGTGAGAAATGCCTCGCAAAATCCTTAAACATTAATCAGGCAGGAGTGCAGGACACTGATAATCTGAAGGGGGATGCTTGCCACAGTCAACAAGAACTCCAAGAGCGATGGGTAGAATAATATTTATGTTGAGAAGCTTAGCTTTAATGGTGGTGCAAAGACATAGTGCAGCATCCAAGTCCACTAGTCCTTGAAGAACTGGGCAACATGTGTCCTTAGCACTACTTCCAGCACCAACGTGAATCAGCCCTCCTAACACGTCCACACATGCACTTAACTTTAGGATGTCAATTGGACAAGTTTGTGGTGATGGTGGTGGTTTTGGTACAATGGGAGGCGTTGGTTCAACAGGAGGCGTTGGTTCAACAGGAGGCGTTGGTTCAACAGGAGGAGGTTTTGGGACATAGGGTGGTGGTTTTACAGCAGGAGGCTTTGGTGGTACAGATGGTGGCCTGGGAATAACTGGTGGCTTCACAATGGGTGGCTTAGGGTAACGGGGTGGCTTGGGGCCATGGGGTGGCTTCACAATGGGTGGCTTGGGGTGATGGGGTGGCTTGACGACCGGCGGCTTGGGGTGTTTTGGTGGAGTTGGGTTTGGGCAATATGGACAGGCAAGAGAAGGAAGAAAAGTGCCCAAGTTGATCAACAAGATCACCAAAACATTGGCTAAAACATACTTGCCCATCTTCACTACAGCTTAAGAGTTGAGCTTGAATAGCTCTTCAGTTTACTACAATGATCATATAATGCATTTTCCTTCTTATAAAGACAAGTAGAGATTGAATAGGATCAATCAATCCTGCTCATTTTTGTTTTTTTTAGTTTGTTCTCATTCATTGACTTCAGAGTTCATTCTCTAGAAACAACTTCAATTCAAATCACTACAGACATGTAACATATTGATAAGGATGATAAATTCGATCTTTCAAGAAAAATATCACTATTACTTAATTTCTTTTTGGATTTTAATTATTTTCACATTAAAAATAAGAATAATTTTAGGGTAGAAAACAATGTCATTAATTGAAAAACTCATGTACTTAGGTACATCCAATGCACGGTACATCCCTAGCCAAGGGGTAGTGTCAGACATTCAAGTTTAGATGCCCCATTATACTGTAAAAAAACAAAACAAAACAAAAAATTGAGGGGAGCTAAAGTTAATTTTTAAAAAAAATTTAGTAGTAATTTATAAATTTTTGAAAGGTATTTTAAACTTTATAACTTTCCGGTATCGGTTCGGTTTTTTCCACCAAAATTATATCTAAAATTCGACGTAAGGTTGGTGTGGCATCATTTTTTTTTCTTTTTCCATACAATATTTTCTGACAACTCGTCGGTGAATGTTTTTTTTTGTTTTTCGGTGAATGCATTTATAACAGCCTCTAGGTTCAAACCAGGGGCAGAGCCAATGAATGCTCTTTAGCCCACAATGAGCCAAAAAATAAATAAATAAATCTTATTTATTTTTAATTAATTTATAATTTAAACCTAATATCTTACTAGTCGAAATAACTTACGTGACAACTAATTGGGTCTATATTTACCTTAAAAAAGAAAACAACTATGACTAAAACACAAAACTCGTAATATTTTAACAAAATTATCAACCAAGTTCTCCATCAATTATCATTTTTTCCTTTTTTTTTTTTTTTTACTTTAACTATTAGAAATTTGCAGCCTCACACCCTCATCATGTTAAGCATCCTTGTCACCAAAAAAAAAAAAAAAAAAAGGAGACTAAAATCTGACTCTGTTGTTTGGATTTATTAAATTTGCAGAATATGTAAATTAAATATCTCTACTTGTATATTTCATTTCGTGTCATTTTAATTGTGTAGTCTTACCTTTGATTTCACTATTGTATTGAACTTTTATTTTTTGAGGTAATTAGTGAATGATGATTGTTAATTAACATATGTAATACCTGTGGTAAATTATTATCAATAATATAATTAGTGTGTGTTTTTAAGCTATTATTTTAATTTGAACTTAGATATGTTTCGTGGATTTATATTGATTGTTTTTATTGTGTTATTGACTTCTTCTTTTTTTTTGGCAAAGTTTACATTTTGAATTTAGAAGTTGTGATAAGTAGTGTTATGTGTTTATAATATAGGGGAGGGATTGGGGGACACAATTTTTACACAATATTTGACACGATTTTATAGTCATCGGATCTATAAGATTTGAATGGTTTAGATTTAATAAATTTATTTATTTATAATTTCCCTCTCTTTTATCAATAGTTTATTTATTTTCTTTTCTCTCTCATCTATCATAAATTTACTTTCCTAATTAAATCTAATTAATATTTCATATTCATCTAAATCATATCTTTTTTTTTATTATTATTTTAGACTAGCATCTAAATCATCTCTCGTATTTATTTTTTCTCTTCCCTGTTAACAACCATTGTTACAACAACACTGCAAAAATCGGTTTCTCAATTTAAGACATTGAATAAAACAATAAAATAAATAAATAAGTAAAAGAATAAAAGTAATATACAAGGAATATAGGACTGTATATGTTAAGGGAAACAATCCTTGTGATCAAGCTAATCAAGAAGTCCATGACAAGCATGGAAACAATCTCATTGATCAAGCAAATCAAGACACAAAGCATGGAAACAATTTCTACAATCATGCAGCTCATTGGTCAACTAATCTTCCTTCAGTTTAGGCTATTAGCCTTTATTATTTCTCCTTGTAAATCCCTGCAATCATGTATACAAAATATGTATAAGTACACGCTGAAAATGCAATGAAAAACAGAGCCTTCATTCACCCTTTTGTTCAAATTTTTTTCACATGGTATCAGATCTAATACCCATGAATCTCTCCAGCCATCCCATTATGTCTTCATCTTCTTCTCTCCCTAAAGAAGAACCTGAACTCAGTATCCAATCATTTCATCAGTGTTCGAGTTTGGTTTCTATCAAACTCAACACAACTAATTTCTTGATGTGGCGCTCTCAAATTATCTTGTTAGTTCAAAGTCTCGGAATTTATCATCACCTTACCGTGAATGCTAAACCAGAAGCAGAAATTGAAAATGAAGAAAAGAAAGTAAAAAATGCTCACCTCTAGATTTGGAAAAAAAATTGATGCAGTAAATTAAGTTCGTTTACTATGATCGGTAATTCAATCGGTTGAAAACTACCTAGTCTAGGAAAAATCTACTCTAAGTGTGTGAAAATTAAATTGCATAATGCTAGGTTTTGGAAAATGACTTGATTTCTTGAAAATGCTTAAAAATGCAAACTCGTAACATAAAAATGCAAACTTGTAACTTAAAACTAAACTAAGCACAACAAACACACAAGTAGTGAATATATGGAGAAAAACACTAGGGAATCGATGCAACCTTTCTTAGACCACTCAAGCACTCAATTAGTCTCATTAAGCACTTCAATCCAATTTTAGGGCTTGTTTTAAGATAAATCCATTAAGTTCTAGGTCTTTCCCATTACTTACAAAAGGTCATGTAACAAGAAATGGTCAATCCCCCTATTTAACATAAAACTCTAAGCCAAGTTGACCTAACATGGCCATGCATAAACCAACTTTCCGAATTACTAAGCTTATGGTGAGATTTAGATGGAATGGCCACCCATATCTAAACTCAACCTCTTGCATAAACTAAACTCACAACCCATGTCTCTTGTAATCACAACAAAACATGAATAGAGAGGTTAGAGCAATTAATGCTATAATTGAGACTAAAATCGAATTGAATTAGAGAATAGACTAATTAATTACATAGAGTAATCCAATACGGTTACATCAATCCCCTAACTAAAGGTTTAGTTACACATCAATGAAAAATAAACAAAGAAGGGAAAAGTGTAGAGAAAACCCATAAAGTCCATGTGAGCTTTCCCTTATTCCTTGAGTTCTTTCTTCTCCTTCCTTGAATAAGCTTCCAAAAATGGATGGATATGGGTGTGTAAGAAGGAATATGTGAAAAGGGTGATGAGAGAATGTAAAAAGGTTGCAGCTTTGGTGATTCTTGTGTGGTTGATGATGTTAGATCTGAAAAACTAAAGAGAGGTTTTTATATGGGTTCCAAATAGGGAAAAAAATCCTTCTAGAAGGTCGGGTTCATGGACTACTGCGGTTGCGGTTTCTGTGATTGGCAAAGACGGCAGATGAACCGTGAAAATAACTGTCGCATGGGTGTCATGGTTTGCCAAAACGGTACTTCAAGCGCAGCACTTCTTTGAGGCATATGGAGATTAGTGGCACAATAATGGCACTTCAACCGCGGAAAGCATTGTCGCCCGACTACCGTAGTTGGCCAAGACGACACTTCGACGGTGAAAATAACTATCGCTTGTATGACGCGGTTTGGCGGTTTGTCGGAACGGCACTTCAACCGCTGCACTATCTTCAAAAATGCTCTAAATCTCCCAAAATTGCACTTTATGCCCCAGGATCTTCTCTCTTGCACCAAAAAAACCCTTGCTATCAATAATAACCTGCAAAAGCCTTAATTAAGCCATTAGACACTCGATTTTACCTAAGAACTGAACAAAAGCAAAGGGTCAAAATCTAGTATTGCAATGGCTCGATCACAAATGACGGACTACTCACTTCATGGCTTCTTGGAACCATGAAGGGGGATGTTCTAAGTCTGGTCATGGGTGAAACAGGGACAGCTTTTGCTATATGGGCCACTCTTGAGCAACATCTTCTCTCAATCATAGTAGAAAAGTAGAGCAACCTGAAACGTCTTTTTATAGAGATCAAGAAAGGATCTCGTTCAATCAATGAATAAATTAAGCAGTTTAAGAACATCTGTGACAATCTTACTACAATTCAGAAACCTGTATCTGACATAGACAAAGTCCTACAGTTAGCAAGTGGTCTTGGAAATCAATATATGGATTTTCGAACCGCAATGCTCAGCAAACCACCACTGCCATCTTTTCAACAGTTTCTTCTTGCTTTTCAAGGACATGAACAAACCTTGTTGTTTAACCAAGAAGATGAGAAGAGAAGTATAGAACACGCTCAAGCCTTCTTTAGTCAACGAGGAGGTCGTGGACGTGGTGGAAGAGGCGGTGGCAGGTTTAACTCCCGTGGTAAGGGATTCACACCAACTGGTCACTATAATGGAGGACAAAATGCAGCTGCTCAACCTAATAATAATCGAAATCAGCCTAACAACAATTCAGATTGCCCACAAAAGCAAGGAGGAAACACCCAACATCAACCTCAGCAACGTCAAAACAACAACGGTAACAAGCCATCTTGTCAAATTTGTGGTAAAACTAATCACATTGCCGTTGATTGTTGGTATAAGTTTGATTACTCATACCAATTAGAAGATTTTCCTCAAGCCCTTGCTGCCCTTATTGTGAATGATGACAATGATCTATTCCTTTATGTGGACTCTGGTGCTGCTGCACATATGACAAATAACATAGGTATATTGTCTTCCTTACAAAGCTACAATAGAAATGATATGATATATGTTGGTAATGGAAATGGTTTGCCTATCTCACATATTGGTGATGCGTCTGTTTCTACTAAAGATGGAAAGTTTAAACTTAATAATGTTCTTGTGGTAACATAATTGAAAAAAAAATATATACTTTCTGTTGGTAAATTTACAACTGATAACTCATGTATTTTTGAGTTCACCTTGTCGGATTTTGTTGTTAAGGATCAAACCAAGAGGGTAATTGCGAGGGGGTATAAAAAAGGACAACTATATGCTCTTGATAGAGTTTTTCATGAAGCTTTGAGTGCAATAAAGAGTGGCAACACTTTTTCGTCCATTTGGCATCAACGACTTGGACATCCTGATTCAAGACTCTTGTCTATGTTGAAGGAGAAAAATGTTATTGATATTTCAAATTGGACTAAAGCCAATGTTTATATTAGTTGCAAGGAAGGAAAAAGTTGTAGGCTTCGTTTTAATAGGAATAATAAAGTTTCAAAATTTCCTCTTAAGAAAGTACATTGTGATCTTTGGGGTCTAGCCCATGTTGCCTCAAAACAAAATTTTAGGTACTATGCAATTTTCATTGATGATTTTAGTAGATTCACATGGTTGTATCCATTAAGAAGAAAAATCTGATTTCTTTAACCAATTTATTAAATTTCAAAAATTGGTTGAAAATCAATTTGATTGAAAAATAAAGGTTTTTCAATGTGATGGTGGTGGTGAGTTTGGATCTAATCAATTTCTTGAACATCTTCAAAATAGTGGCATTGAGCTTCATGTGTCATGCCGGCAACACCCCAACAGAATGAAGTGGCAGAAAGAAAGCACAGCCACATGGTTAAAACCACACTTACAATGTTATTTCATGCAAACATGCCTTTGTCACTCTAGGTTGAAGCTTCTCTCACGACTGTATTTTTGATAAACCGACTTCCATTTTTTGTTGACTTCCATTTTCTGTTTTAAGGAATGAAACTCCTTTCCTTAAAATTTATAATCATCATCCAGAATATCATGGTTTACGAGTACTAGGGTGTCTCTACTTCCCTTCATTAAGGCATCAAGGTAGCTCAAGTTTGTCAAAAAGACTTACCCTTGCATGTTTGTTGGATACATCTAGATTCAAAAAGGATACAGATCCTTAGACCTCAAATCAAAAGTAGTATACATCTCCCGCCACATGGTCTTTGATGAGGATGTCTTTCCTTTCAAACCTTCAAAATTGGAAAGAAAATCTCCCTCTTATATTTTTACAGAATTTCCACAAGTTGATGAATGGGTGGAATCATCAAAAGATTTGCTGTCTCAAAACAAGGAAGGTGATGAAAATTCAAATTTTCCTTTTCTATCTTGTTGTAATAATGATCTTACTGTAGGAATCTTGCAAGGTACTCCAAACAATCAACATACTATAGTTGACTCTGCTGTGCCAAACTTGGAGAATTTCATCACTCCTCAATCTTCTTAATCGGATCCACAATTAGCTCAAATTGTTGGTGGACTAGATCATCAACAAAATTTGGAAAATATCAGCACTCCCCATTCTTCTCCAACACACTCTCCATCGGTTCAAATTGATGGTGGACCTATTCAAAATTTTGATTTTCCAATAACTAAGAATCAAGACCAGCCAAGCACATCATCAATTGAGTCAACTGAATAAGATTTAAGTGAATCTTCATTCCATGATTCAAAGGCAACAAATTAGATAAATTCTCCTAATTTGGAAACAATGTCTATCAATCCATAAGATTAGGAAAGCACATTCTCAGAAGCACCAAGTATTTCTCGGCCAACATGGATTCAAAAACAACCTTCCTATTTGAAAGGTTATTCCACTCTTGCAACAAACGGAATGTCAACACAACTACCAAAAAAACCAAAAACTATGAAGACTGCCATAAAAGATCCATAGTGGATAGAAGCCATGCGTGATGAATTATAAGCCTTGAGAGATAACAATATGTGGCAACTTGTTCCACATCCATCTGATGTCAACGTTGTAGGGTCGAAATGGGTTTACAAAGTTAAAACAAAAGAAGATGGTAGCATCAATCGATTCAAAGCAATGTTAGTTGCTAAGGGGTTTACTCAAGTGTGTGGCCTTGACAACGACGAAACGTTTAGTCCCGTTGTTAAACCGACTACGATTCGTTTAGTTATTGCTATATCTCTCTCTTTCAATTGGAAGATGCATTAACTTGTCATGAAGAACGCTTTCTTTCATGGAAACCTCAAAGAAATTGTTTACATGGAGCAGCTGCCAGGCTTTGTTGATTGACTTTCTCAATATCTTATTTAGTTGGGTTTTCATTGCAGTGAGTCCGACTCTTCCTTGTTTGTTTATCGAACAAATGAAATTACTGCCATCTTACTCATTTATGTGGATGATGTCCTTCTTACTATGAATAATATTGCTTTACTCCAACGTCTTATTCAACAACTAGGCCAAGAGTTTGTTATCAAAGACCTTGGGTCTCTTCATTATTTCCTTGGTGTGGAAATAAAATATTTTCATGGTGGTGTATTTCTCAATCAGCAAAAATATATTAATGATTTGCTTCAGCAAAACAAAGATGTTGGATAGTGCTCCCTTTGCAACACTAATAACTATCAAAGACGAACCAACGTCTACTGATAATATATCTATAGATGCCATTCTTTACTGTAGTATTGTGGGTGCTTTACAATATCTCACGTTTACTCGTCCAGATATTGTTCATGCAGTCAATCGAGTTTATCAGTTTTTCTCCAATCCCACTTTAATTCATTTTAAGGCAGTAAAGTGTATTTTACGATACTTAAAAGGTACTCAACACTTTGGCCTATGATATATTTCTCAAAGTCCAAATTCTTGTTATGCCTTCAGTGACTTGGATTGGGCAGACTGACTTACTACTCGGAGAAGCACCACTGGCTTTTGTGTATTTTTTGGGGCAAATTGTATTTCATGGTGTTCTAAGAAACAACCAACCATTTCTCGATCCAGTTCAGAGGCTAAGTATCGATCTATGGCCTCGACACCTGCGGAGCTTACATGGCTAAGTTTTCTACTTCGTGACATCGGTGTTTCTCTTCCTTGGCCTCCTTAATTGTTTTGTGACAATGTAAGTGCACTCCATATGTCTGTAAATCCCGTGTTTCATGCTCGTTCAAAGCACATCGAACTCGACTATTACTTTGTTCATGAAAAAGTCGCTTGTTACTCAATATGTTCCTACCTCAGTTCAACCAGCGGATATCTTCACAAAGCCTCTCATCAAAGTCGCCTTTCATTTTTTCCGAGACAAACTGGGTGTCTTCCCTTCAACACATGCCAGTTTGAGGGGGCATATTAAGGGAAGCAATCCCTATGATCAAGCTAATCAAGAAGTCCATGACAAGCATGGAAACAATCCCGTTGATCAAGCAAATCAAGACAAAAAGCATGGAAACAATTTCTACAATCATGCAGCTCATTAGTCAACTAATCTTCCTTCAGTTTAGGCTATTAGCTTTTATTATTTCTCAATATAAATCCCTGCAA
The DNA here is from genome assembly GCA_030490815.1 of Acer saccharum. Classification (NCBI taxonomy): domain Eukaryota; kingdom Viridiplantae; phylum Streptophyta; class Magnoliopsida; order Sapindales; family Sapindaceae; genus Acer; species Acer saccharum. The sequence continues at coordinate 23,395,213 of CM059875.1, forward strand.
TCATGTATACAAAATATGTATAAGTACACTCTGAAAATGCAATGAAAAATAGAGCCTTCATTCACCCTTTTGTTCAAATTGTTTTCACATTATAAACAATTCATCTTGACATCTTAATTACATAACCCATTTGAATTTGTTACTCCATAGAAAGATTTATTATTAATCAAATAAAGAAGAGAAAAACTTGAGAGACAAGAGAGGAGAAGAAAAGAAAATAATAATTTGATTTAATTAGGAAAGTGAATTTATGATAGATAAGAGAGAAAAGAAAAGAAAATAATTATTTTTTTAAAGAAAAATAAATAACTATTGATAAAGAAGTAGGAAAAAAAAAATCAATTTATTAAATCTAAGCCATTTAAAAATCATAGATCCAATGGATGCAAAATCATGTCAAATATTGTGTTAAAAATTGTATCCCCCGATCCCTCCCCTTATATATATATATATATATAGGGTTTAAAAATTAAACGGCACTTTTTCAATGTGTAATTTTAAGAGTATCAATGTTTTAATAATTAAATTTAAATAGTTCCTAAAATCTGGATCTGACAAAAATATCCTTAAAACACACTCACAAAAATAAGTCTTACGCTTTTTAGTATTTCCGAGACTTGTTTTGTATTTTCGAGACTTATTTTCTAATTTTCGAGACTTTTCAGGTAATTTCTGAGACTTTCAAGTAATTTTCGAGACTTTTTGGTAGTTTCCAAGACTTTTTTTGGTAGCTTCCGAGACTTTTTACAATTTTCTAGACTTTTTGGACAAATGTGAAATTTTTCAAAAAAAAAAATTCATCATCTTTGTTGGAACCTCCATTGGAGGTCGAACTGTCCTCCAACGGAGGTCTTTCATCTCCATTGATGGAGGAGGATTTTGACAAAAAATAAAAATAAAAACTAACAATGGTACAAACGTAATAAAAGAAGGGGATGATGGTATTTTAGTCCTTTGATGCCATTTAAACTTAACTTATTAAAATGATGATGCCGTCAAAATTCAACCTAAAAAGAGTGCGATTGATACCATTTCCAATATATATATCAATTGCAATGACAACGACTAAAACTTAGGACATTACTCGGTTGAATGAGCACTCTTACCGCTGAACCACATTGGACAGTGATAGCGTTAAGTGATATTTATTGATAATAAATGAGTCTAAATTTAATTTCTTTTATTAGTACATATATTTTTAAATTTTAGTATTTTTCAACAAAACCCCGTCGAATGGAATTTCTATGTCGGCCACTAGTTCAAACCATAAAAATGCATGAAAATTTAAATATTTGGAACTATGCAATGGGCCTAGGGCCGGCGAGGTGATGTGGTGTTCCCTAAGAAGGACCTACATGGAGGTGGGCATGGTGTCATTTTTTTTTTTCCATACAATGTTTTTTTTTTTTTAATTCAATGTGCCATACAATGTTTTTTTTCCATGGTGTCATTGGTGAAAGTATTTTCTGTGATAGACTTCAACGGATTTTTCCAGTATAAAATAAAAGTAAAAAAAAAAAAAAAAAAAATTTAAAACTTATTTCGAATTCCAATGGGAATCCAACGAAATTAGGCGTCGGAAAAGACTTTTTACTCAATCGTGATGTGAGGTACTGAGCTTTTAAATCTTCATGCAAGTGGTGGCGAAAGACCACAACAGTGGACTTTTCCTATTAAAATGCCTGGTTTCTTAATAGCATCATGTAGATATGGGGATTTCAAATGAAACTTCACATCAATGACCCATGAAATATAATTAGATCCAGAAACATCAACTGCATTAAATTTCAAATTCACAAGTTTCGAACACCATCCAAATGTGTCTTAACGGTAAGAGCGTTTATTTAGGTTGTGTTTGATTTTTTGTCTAAAGACTGAACATTGTTGAATTGTACTAAAGACTGAATAGTGACTGAAAACCGAAAACTGAATAATATGTTTGTTGTTTTCCACTAAAAACTGAATATAAGTGATAAGTTGTTTATTTTTTTAAGTTACAAATATCATAAAATAAATATTTTAATATTTATGCCCTTTCAACTATTATTTGTTATATATTTACATTTTAATATATTAAAAGACAACTAAATAAGTAATTTAAACTATTATTTGTTATATATTTACATTTTAATATATTGAAAGACAATATACAACAAGTAATTTAAATACTTAAAAAAAAAAAAGTAATTTAAAAAAATTTATTTACAACATTTATAGTTTGAGGTCGTCACTTCAATTTTGTTGTGTGGCTCTCTTGCATGAAACTTTGATAATTTTAATAATCGATTTGATCCCAAATTGTACAAGTAAAAGAGATGTCAAACTCTAAAATAAAATTAATAAAACTAATCAAATTATTTAAAAAGCTGGAAATCAAAAACTAGATTCCAATAGAGTTGTTTGAGTCCTGAGGCAACTAGGTTTTATGGGTGCTAATATTTTTTTTAAATGTGAATATATATAGAGTAAGGATCATGAGAGAATGAAAACTGGAAATATATTATGTTTGTGAGGATAGTTTTGGAAATATAAAATTGATATAAATTTAAGTTGTTTTTAGTTAAGTGAAAAGTAGAAAATTTTCACTTTTATATATATATATATATATATATATATATATATATAAAGAAGTGATTTTAAGAGTTGTTTAAGTGATTTTATAACTTAAAAAATCAAACAAAACAACTTAATGGAACACATTAAGTGATATTAAGTGTTAAGTGGGAAAATCAAGCATACCCTTAACATTGACAATATCTCAGTTTCGAGTGGCTGCCATTTCAAATGGTATATTAATACATAAATAAATAAAAATCCACAAGTTTCGATACGTTTAGAACCTCTAATTTGATCAAATGAATTTCAAAATTTGAGTTGTTTAGATACGTAGATAAAATTTAATTAAATTTTCAAAAGAGGAATGCTACTTTGTCCAATTTTGATGCCTAAATCTGGTGTCCAAATTATGTGACATCATTATAATCCATTCATTTAATTCATACAAATATAATATAATTTAAACGAACGGATTACAATTATACCACATTATTTAAGCATCATATTTGGACACTAAATTTGGATAAAGTTGCATTAATGTTTTCAAAATAATGAATATCGAAATAAAATGCAACACATAAAATAATATTAAAATTAGACTTAAATACTTGATGACATACTTATAAGTCATAATTAAGCATAGTCACATTAAATAAAGCAAACCCCTAGCCGTAAGTAAATTATTCTCGAGAAGATCCTATTTACTTACATGCATGAGTCCTGCTGATAGTGCTGATAATGTGTTGCAAAATAACAGAAAATTTATAAATAAATAAATTTAATAAACGGGAGAGACAGTAGAATATATTTATTTTGAACTTTTAATTGTTTTCGGATGATTACAATTTACAACGTACAAGCTATATATATATATATGAGTTTTAGCCAATATGGGCGTATCTCAGCTGGTAGATGGATAAACTTGGGGTTTGAACAAATGACTTCCGAGTCAGCGGCTCGAATCCTACCACTGACGAAAGCTTTCAAAAAAAAATCTGGTCCCGAATTAATAGATATTGTAAAAAAAAAAAAAAAAAAAAAGATATATAGGAGTTTCAATCCAATGATTTAATGATAATTAAAGTGCCCATAAGGCATCTTGCATGAATCCTTAAGGTTGGATTCCTTACATAATTACATGTGTACAAGCTGCCACCCATACATGCATTCTCTTCTCTTGACATGTAAAATCTTTATTATTATCAGAACTTACATATTTCCATTAACAATATAGACAAGGCCAGGCTGATATACACTACCCAAACACCAAGACACATGCAAGGTTTATTATTATTATTATTATTATTATTATTATTATTATTATGACTTTTTTTTTTTTTTTTTTTTTTTGAAAAACTTGTAAAGTTTAAAAATAATAATTAAACACTTCCTTTCTTCTCTTCACATGAAACCAGTTTCTAACATAATGATGCTAATTTGAGTAGTAAATAAATAAAGTTGAGAACCGGTGAGCTTTCTATGTCAAAGTTATTAATGATTAAGTAGTACTCTTCATTTTGATCATATGGGGTTAACCATGGAAAATCATAACATTATAAAAGTATAAAAATTTAGTTGAAAACTTTCAAAATATTTGATTCCGAATTAATAGATATCGATAAAAATTTAGTTATTGGATTATATAATTTGAAGTCTAAAAGCTAGTTTTAAAAATATAGAGATCTTGATGGGGTCACCTCTGGATATAATATTTTGAATTTCTCAAATAAGAACAAAAAACTAAATTTTTTTTTTTTTTTTTGAAGATTAAAAAAAAAAGAAACTAATTAATTGAATACTTAAAAGACGTCCAAAGATGGTCCATTCCATCCATGCAATTGCATACATGTACAGACTTAATAAAGAAAAAATCAAATCAATAATGCAAACAGAGATACACAAGCGGTCCCCATTGAAATTCTAATACAAATAAGGAAAAAAAAATGAACAATATATCTTTATATTTTTGGCACTTGTGACCGACACCCAACCCAAGAAAGAATATATAAAATATGATTTTGGGTAAATCCATTGATGCTGTGTGCCGTTTGTCATTTTATGTGTTTTATAATGCAAGTGAAAGGTCACAATGTCACATGCATGCAGTAGAGAATCACTAGCTAATCACGGACTGAATAGTACTCGCTAAATGTTAAAAATACAATCAATTATCAAAATCCGCGTTCTTTCTTGTCGGTCCCTTCTTGTCTTTTTAAAAGTTGAAAATGTTGAATCCCATAACCCAATACAGAACCGAATCGAATAGAATAGACAAGGTTTTACAGCTTAATAGAAATATCAAATTTAAAACATGTGTTCGAATCGAATCATCTTGTTAATACGAGTTAATCAGATTTTAAAAATTAAAAATAGAGTTTATATGAGTCGGATATAATTTCCGTGTCAAAAACCAAACGGATACCAAAAAGTTATGAAGTTTAAAATACCTTTCAAAAATTTATGAAGTTACCACTAAATTTTAAACTTCTTTTTACTTTAGGGCCCATCGATTTTTGTTTTGTTTTGTATTGTTTTTGTATAAAGGGGTATCTAAACTTGAATGTCTGACACTACCCCTTGGGCTAGGGGATGTACCATGCATTGGATTGGATGTACTTGAGTTTTTCAATTAATGACATTGTTTTCTAGTTTCTACCCTAAAATAATTCTTATTATTTATTATTATTGTGAACAGAATTAAAATCCACCAAAGAAATTAAGTATTTTTCTTGAAAGAATGTACCGGTCTTATCAATATGTTACAATGTCTGTAGTGATTTTAGGTTGTCCCTAGAGTGTAAAGTCAATGAATGAAGACAAACAAAAAAAAAATCAAAAAATGAGCAGGATTGATTGCTCCTTTTCAATCTCTACTTGTCTTTATAAGAAGGAATTGAAATGCATTATATGATCATTGTAGTGTGAACTGAAGAGCAATTCAAGCTCAACTTTTAAGCTGTAGTGAAGAAGATGGGCAAGTATGTTTTAGCCAATGTTTTGTTGATCTTGTTGATCAACTTGGGCACTTTGCTTCCTTCTCTTGCCTGTCCATATTGCCCATACCCAGCTCCACCAAAACACCCTAATCCTCCCCATGTAAAACCACCCTTCCATCCCAAGCCACCCCACCACCCCAAGCCGCCGGTCGTCAAACCGCCGGTTGTCAAGCCGCCGGTCGTCAAACCGCCGGTTGTCAAGCCGCCGGTCGTCAAGCCACCCCATCACCCTAAGCCACCCTGTCCCCCAAGTCACCCCATTACCCTAAGCCACCCATTGTGAAGCCACCCATTGTCCCCAAACCACCCCATTACCCTAAGCCACCCATTGTGAAGCCACCCATTGTCCCCAAGCCACCCCATTACCCTAAGCCACCCATTGTGAAGCCACCCATTGTCCCCAAGCCACCCCATTACCCTAAGCCACCCATTGTGAAGCCACCAATTGTCCCCAAGCCACCTCATGTGCCACCATATTTACCACCAAAGCCTCCTGCTGTAAAACCACCACCCTATGTCCCAAAACCTCCAATTGTAAAGCCTCCTCCATTTGTACCAAAACCACCACCCTATGTACCAAAGCCTCCTGTTGTGCAACCTCCTCCATATGTACCAAAACCTCCTGTTGTGCAACCTCCTCCTTATGTACCAAAACCACCACCCTATGTACCAAAGCCTCCTGTTGTGCAACCTCCTCCATATGTACCAAAACCTCCTCCATATGTACCAAAGCCTCCTGTTGTGCAACCTCCTCCATATGTACCAAAACCTCCTCCATATGTACCAAATCCTCCTGTTGTGCAACCTCCTCCCATTGTACCAAAACCACCACCATCACCAGTACCAGCGCCTCCACCGAAGGAAACGCCTTGTCCACCACCACCGCCACCTAAGGTGAAACCCTACCCACCACCACCACCACCACAAACTTGTCCAATTGACACCCTAAAGTTAGGTGCATGTGTGGACGTGTTAGGAGGGCTGATTCACGTTGGTATTGGAAGTAGTGCTAAGGACACATGTTGCCCAGTTCTTCAAGGACTAGTGGACTTGGATGCTGCACTATGTCTTTGCACCACCATTAAAGCTAAGCTTCTCAACATAAATATTATTCTACCCATCGCTCTTGGAGTTCTTGTTGACTGTGGCAAGCATCCCCCTTCAGATTATCAGTGTCCTGCCTGATTTATGTTTAAGGATTTTGCGAGGCATTTCTCACTTTCAATAAGTTAATAATTACATGTGAACGCTGAAATACGTACAACAAGTACTACTACTTCAAGAGAACAGTGTTTTGATTGTAATTATGTTTTGTTCTTCTCATTAATTTCTTGTCAATTCAAAATATATATGCTGTGTTCAAGTGTATGAGTTCATGTTTTCTCTTTTCTCTCTCTCTCTCTCTCTCTCTCTCTCTCTATCTATCTACTCAACTGTCAATACATATATATATATATATATATATATATTTTGTTTTTTTATGGTATATATTTATCCACCTATATATCTAGATCATGTATTTTCTTTTTAAAGCTTTTTGTCATTTATAGTTAGATATGTCAATGGTACGGGTCGATAACGGGTTTTCCATTACCATCCCCGATGAATATCCAACTTAAAATAATCGGTACGGGTATAGGGATTACCCATTAGGGATCGATTTTTTGCCACATACCATCCCCATTCTATTAATGTATTTTTTTTTAATGATTTATTAATAAAGATCATATAAATATTATTGAATAATATGAAAATAATAGTGTGAAGGGTATATTATATATAATGATATGGAATGGAGTAGTGTTTCAATGGAGGGGAAAAAATGGGAAAAAAAGAGAGAGAAAATTATGTTAGTGGGAGGGGAAAACATGAGGGAAAATTATGTTTATATATATGGGACAAGATCCGTGGCCCTATTTTTTTACACAATTTTTGACACAACTTTTTGGCCATTGGATCTTGCTTCTTTTAATTGATAGGATTTATTCTATTTTTATTTTCTTATTTATTACAGACATTGTCTCTCACATAATTAATTTTTTATCTCTCCAGAATATTATTATTTTATTAAATTCTCTCACCTCAATTAATTTTATGTCTTTAATTTATTTTTCTTTTCTTTTCTTTTCTTTTTTCCTTTACATGTTTTTTTTTTTTTTCTTTTTTTACTTAACCTAAAACCAGAATATATCACTCTCACTTTTCAGTATTTAAAATCCCTTTTTTTTTTTCTTTCTCTCTTTTTTTTTTATTTTTTATATTTTTTATTATTCTTATTTCTCAATTTACTTCATCTAAAATCAAAAAATTTATACATGTAATCACTCTTCCCTTTTATTTTCTTTCTTTGTAATTTTCTTTTCTTTTCCTCTTTAATCATTTCTTATTTCGTTAGCTTATGAGTTGTATTTTTGCAAAGTTGTACAATTGTATTGGTCTTATTAATATATTTGCAAACACTATTACAAAAATGTTAAAAGACATCACTAGATTTCACTAAAAGAAATCGGTTTTTGGTAACCGATTTTAAAAAAGCTTTTAGACACCGGTTTTTATAAAAACCGATGTCTTAAAAATTACAGTTTCAAAAGACATCGGTTTTTAAGAAAACCGATATTAAAAAAAACAGTTTAGACATCGGTTTTTATAAAAACCGATGTCTTAAATTTTGCATTGAAAAGACAACGGTTTTTATAAAAACCGATATTAAAAACAAACGTTTAGACATCGGTTTTTATAAAAACCGATGAGGATTCAAAAGCAAAATTCTGCAATGCAAATCTGACCTATGTCCACATTCAAGTGTGCATCTCTAAAAATACTCAACGTTATTTGCTCAAATTTTGACACAAGAAAGTAGACATGCAAACAAACACTTTTAAATCAGAAAATATTCCAAAAATCGATTTGGAAAAGTGTGAAAATAAGCGATGAAAACAGCTCACTTGCGGATTCGCGAATCGCTTCTGACCTTTGACTGAATAATTGATCATAACTTTCAAAATACTACTCGGAATTTTACGTTCTATATACCGTTGGATTCGTATCAAAAAATCAAAGAATCCAACATGGATGAAAAAAATTATTTCGTTGCCAAAAGATGCAGTTTTAAGTAAAAAGTTTGCACAAAAATATCTCCAATCGCTTCATCAATTCTGACCTTTGATTGAATAATTGATCATAACTTTCAAAATACCACCTGGAATTTTACGTTCTATATACCGTTGGATTCGTATCGAAAAATAGAAGAATCCAACATGGATGAAAAAATTTATTTTGTTTCCAAAAGATACAGTTTTAAGGAAAAAGTTTGCACAAAAATATCTCTAATCGCTTCAATTCTGACCTTTGACTGAATAATTGATCATAACTTTCAAAATACCATCCGGAATTTTACGTTCTATATACCGTTGGATTCGTATCGAAACATTAAAGAATCCAACATGGATGAAAAAATTTATTTCGTTGCCAAAAGATACAGTTTTAAGGAAAAAGTTTACACAAAAATATCTCCAATCGCTTCAATTCTGACCTTTGACTGAATAATTGATCATAACTTTCAAAATACCGCCCGAAATTTTACGTTCTATATACCGTTGGATTCGTATCGAAAAATAGAAGAATCCAACTTGGATGAAAAAATTTATTTCGTTTCCAAAAGATACAGTTTTAAGGAAAAAGTTTGCACAAAAATATCTCCAATCGCTTCAATTCTGACCTTTGACTGAATAATTGATCATAACTTTCAAAATACCGCCCAGAATTTTACGTTCTATATACCGTTGGATTTGTATCGAAAAATTGAAGAATCCAACATGGAAAAAAAAAAATTTATTTCGTTGCCAAAAGATACAGTTTTAAGGAAAAAGTTTGCACAAAATATCTCCAATCGCTTCAATTCTGACCTTTGACTGAATAATTAATCATAACTTTCAAAATACTGCCCGGAATTTTATGTTCTATATACCATTGGATTCGTATCGAAAAATCGAAGAATCCAACATGGACGAAAAAATTTATTTCGTTTCCAAAAGATACAGTTTTAAGGAAAAAGTTTGCACAAAAATATCTCCAATCACTTCAATTCTAATCTTTGACTGAATAATTGATCATAACTTTAAAATACCACCCGGAATTTTACGTTCTATATACCGTTGGATTTGTATCGAAAAATCGAAGAATCCATCATGGACAAAAAAATTTATTTCCTTACCAAAAGATACAGTTTTAAGGAAAAAGTTTACACAACAAAATATCTCCAATCGCTTGACCTTTGAGTACTCATGAATAATTGATCATAACTTTCAAAATACTGCCCAGAATTTTACGTTCTTTATACCATTGGATTCATATTGAAAAATCGAAGAATCCAACGTGGATGAAAAAATTTATTTCGTTACCAAAAGATACAGTTTTAGGGAAAAAATTTACACAAAAATATCTCCAGTAGAACACAAAACTACACAATAAAAAATGAAATGAAAAATAAACCCACCAATAAAATTTATTTAATATGTATATGTTTGTAGTAGAAATTAGAATTTTGATTAGTTGAGTAAATTTAAATTTATCAAACTGGTTTTTTTTTTTAATTTTTCTTTTTATTATTTCTAACAACTCATATAGGTTATATATAAATATTGTGCAATTGTTAACACATCCAATCTTGTAGTCAGGCGGTAAAGGCTTACCACTTTGACTTTGAGGTTGCAAGTTTGATTCCACATAATAACAATTAATTGTCATTATTATCAAAGGTGGGGCGGGACAAAAACCGATGTCTTTTCTCCTAGTTTTTAAATCGGTTTTAAGTAAAACCGATGTCTTTTGCGCTTTTTTTTCTAAATCACTCAAAAAGACATCGGTTTTAAAATTTTCAAAAACCGATTTCTTCCATATAAAAAAAACCGATTTCTTTTGCATTTTTTGTAGTAGTGAAAGTTGAACAGAAACATCATACTTGACTTCATTTATACTAGTATTTGTAAAATAAAATTTATGTGCAATAAGTAAATCTATGTGCATAATTCTAGGTTATTTTAAAATTTTAAAATTACCATGAATTTTTAACATAGTAGTAATTTCTAGCTTCATCCATTGTTTCAAAATATATCCCTACATTTGGTGCTTTTAATAAATCATGGTAATACAATAATACAATAATTTAAATTAAAAAAATGTTTTTTTACTACTTATTTGGATTTGGATTTTTTTTTTTTTTAATGTTAATAATTTATTCAAACAGAGAAAAACAATTATTAGAAATTACTTTGGTATAATTACTGTATATATATTTAACTATCATAAAATATATTTACAAAAATAGATATCATCAAATCTATTTGAAAAGAAGAAAAATAAACTAAATCAATTTTTTTCCAAAGCAAAAAATTAAAAAGAAATCTAACATGTCAAATCTTACAACAAAAATTTTAACAAGATTGTAACAGCCTTATATAAACAATTCCTAAAAAACCAAAATTTTTGTTCTTTCAATCTTTTTTTTATTTTTTTTTATTTTTTTATCATTATTAACCAGAAAAGAAGAAGATACAAGATAACAAAAATAATTAAATAAATATAAAAATTTGAAGAATAAAAAAATATATCTTAGATAAACCATGAGCATCTGTTGAAAAGTCTTCAAATTCCAATTTTTTTTAACATTTTTGAATATGATAAAAATCAGTTGAAGCTAATCCAATAAAAGAGAAAAAAATAAAGATAGGAAAATGAAAGATTTTAAAGATTGAAGAGTGAAAGTCTGATGATATTTTGATTTCAAGTAAAGTTAAAAAAAAAACGTGTAAAGAAAAAAAGAAAAGAAAAGAAAAATAAATTAAAGACATAAAAGTAATTAAGGTAAGAGAATTTAATAAAATAGTAATATTCTAGAGAGATAAAGAATTAATTAGGTGAGAGACAATGTATGTAATAAATAAGGAAAGAAAAAAAGAATAAATCATATCCATTAAAAGAAGTAAGATCAAATGGCCAATGAATTGTGTCAAAAATTGTGTAAAAAAATGGGGTCATGGATCCTGCCCTTATATATGGTAGGATCAATGGTCCCATTTTTTTACACATTTTTTGACACACTTTTGTGTCCATTGGATCCTTGTTATTTGGATGGACAAGATCAACACAGTAATCATCTTTTCTCTCTCTTCCATTAATATATATGTAGCAGGATCAATGGTTCTATTTTTTTTACACATTTTTTGACACACTTTTGTGTTCATTGGATCCTAGTTATTTGGATGGACAAGATCAACACACTAATAATCTTTTCTCTCTCTCTTCCATTAATATATATTTTTTTATATCATTTCCTATTTCCTCTCTCCTCTCTCCTCAACTTTAATAATTCTCTTTTCTTATTTATTTTTAATCTTTCCTCCTTAATTTTTTTTTTTCTACTTATTCACTCTACCAATGTGAACTTCAATATTCACTCCTTTAAATACTCTTAAAAAAATTCTTTATTTATTCTCCCTTCCTATTTCCTTGAATTAGCATGAAATTAGTTTTACATCCTTATCATAATGACAAAAAAATGGAATTGAAAAGACTTTATTTTGTTAATAGTAGTTTGCAGTATTCTAAAATTTTGTTAATTAGAGCATCTCTAATGCTAAAATTTAGCACATTATGCAAAAACTATCTTCCAATGCAGTGCTAAATTTGGCACTGCAATAAATACTCATTTTTTAATTACAAAAATATCATTATATATATATATATATATATATATATATATTAAATGAAATAATAAATATATTAATGGAACTTTGCATTGGAGCATTCAAAAAAATAATGAATGTATTAATGGTAAGTGTTTACTTTAATAATTTTAATTAATAAAATAATAAAAATAACATTTTAAATAGAATTGTGCATTTGAGTACAATGCTAAATTGATGTACCAAATATAGCATTTTACTCTTTTTTGTGCCAAATTTAGCATTGGCATTGACATATGCATTGGAGATAATCTTAGTTATTTTATTTTTATCTGTTTCTAGTTTTTATTTTACCAATTTTATTTGTTTGTAGTTTTTCATAGAATTACTTATTTGTACTTGTTTGAATTGATTTGTATCCTAAATCATAGAGCTATTAGGTTGTCCCTTCATAAATTCATGCCAAAATTGTTGTATCTAATTGTTTGTAAACCTATTCCAAAAACGAAAAAGAAAATAAAATGTATGATGCTATTGTTCAATTTTTGCAAATACATTAACATGATCGATATAAGTTAAAATAATGCTACTATTCAACTTTGTAAAATCGTATGGTTGGAGGGAGCTAATGAAATAAGAAATGAGAAAAGAGGGAAAAAAAAAGCATATATATATATATATATATATATATATATATGAAAAGTTAAATGACAGAGAGAAAAAAAAAAACTTGAAAATAAATGACAAAGGAAAAAAAAAAAAAAAAGAAAGAGGAAAAATAACGTGAAAAGAAAAGAAGAAAAAAAAAAGGATTTGAATAAAATAATATAATTTAGGAGATGGAAAAGAATAAATATGAGAGAGAAATTAAAAATATTGAATGAGGAAAAAGAAAAGGGAATAACAAACATTCAATCTTGTCCATCCAAATAATAAGTATCCAATGAATACAAAAGTGTGTAAAAAAATGTGTAAAAAAATGGAGTCATAGATACTGCCTCATATAATTATGTATCTTTTGGTATACATTGGCAAGGGATGAAGATGAATTTAACCATACCCAGATGACTTTTCATTTTTCCTTTTTGAAGGGAACCCAGATGACTTTTCATAAGACTCTTGCATTGGACACCTAAATATTATCTAAAAATTAATGCATAGCAGTAACCAAGATTAGTGATATAATTATAGCCATATTTAAAGATAAGTTGAACATTATTTTCAAGGGGAATGCTATCTACCTTTCCCATTTGCCTTCCCCATTTACCTTTCCCATTCATTGCTTGACACGTGTACACTTTTTCATTTAATAAAAAGCTCTCACTTTTTTATGCAAAGCTTGTTTACGTATTTACCCTTGATGGCTGCTTCTATCATTTCATTAATAAGGGGTGAAGATGTAAACAAACTTTGCATAAAAAAGTGAGAGCTTTTTATTAAATGAAAAAGTGTACACGTGTCAAGTAATGAGTGGGAAAGGCAAATGGAGAAGGCAAATGGGAAAGGTAGATAGCATTCCCCTATTTTCAAACCAATAGAGCAAGTGGGTTCGGCTTCTTCGATAATTAATGAATTGTTTGGCTCCAAAGAATCGTCTTCTTCTGGATTTTCGATGCCATCTTCACTCCTCCTTCTAAGGTATTGTTGCTTTTAATCTCAGTTTTTTTTTTTTTTTTTTTTTTTGCTTTTGTTTTTGTATCGAATTATTTTCATAGGTTTTCTTCATTTCACGGTATTGAATTTGAATGATATTACTTTGAACAAGGGTTTTGTTTTGTTTTTAATTGACGAATAACAGATTGGATTTTTTTTTTAATTGGGAGAACTATTAGAGAGATTGAAAAATGAAACTGACAAAAGAGATAAGAACCGGTGAATCAGAAACAATTAATTAAGAATAAAAAAATTATTATTTTTATGGAACTTGATTAGTGATTTTCCATCATCTTTGTTCCCACTTTTTTATTATATTATAATATTTGATATAATGACCTTTTTCTATGTTATGTTCTCAATCAATTTCAATGTTTGTTTATGTGTTTGTCTTGCTGTTTATTAAAGCAATTCTCAATATTAAATGTTTGTGGTTGATTTAGGTGTTAGGGAGAGAGCCTCTGCGCTATGATTCAACGGAGAAAAAGCAAGACAATTCCAGTAGTCCTTGAACACCAAACCTGGAGCTCCTGGTTTGAGGGCTGTCAATTCAAAGCCCCTTTTTCTTTCAAAAAAAAAAAATAAAAAAAAAAAAAAACAAACCTGGAGCTCCTGGTATGTATTTATTTGCAATAAATAGTTGTGTTTGAATTTCTTAAATTCAATACTAAATTCTCAATCTATTAAAGAAACTTTTAGGTGTATAATGATAATCTTTTTGCTCAAACCCTTTTGAATTCAAAACAAATTTTTTTTTTTTTTTTTCCTTCTTTTTCGATTTCAAGCTCATGTAGTGACTCTAGTACAAATGTGACATTTTTTAATATTTTCTTTTAAGCAGCAGCAGGGGCGGACGGTAAGGTGGAATTAACTTTTTTTTTATTACAAAAAGCTGACCCGGGCTAGCCCGGGTCAGCTTTTTGTAATAAAAAAAAAAAGTTAATTGATTTAATATTATTTAATTAATCAAAACATAATATAGTCCAAAGTTAGAGCAGTAGCCCGGGTCAGCTTTTTGTAATAAAAAAAAAAAGTTAATTGATTTAATATTATTTAATTAATCAAAACATAATATAGTCCAAAGTTAGAGCAGTAGATTAGTAGCAGCATTAGACAATGTCACATCATTCTATTTCCCTCTTTTCTTTCTTTCCCTCTCACCTTACCAATTCTCTCTCTTTCCGATTTAGTGTTTTGCGTGTACACTCCCTTTAAATTAAAAAGTTTATATCATTTTAATTATATTAAATAATAACATATAAATAAATTATCAATTGTTTTTGAACTACAAATAATATTATTTTTATTCTTACAATATATTAAAAAAGTATCGAGATGAGGTTTGTTCAATGGTAAACCCACATTTACACCATGATGTTATGAGTTCGAGTCTTTCTCCTAAAAAAACCTCAAATTTATGTAATACTTTAAAAAGAAAAACAATATATTAAAAAAAATATTTTTAAAACAATTTCATTAAATATATATTACACTTTTTTTGAGAATATTGTTTTTAATTATTTCTACCGGACACGTTTTAAAAGTTTTTTAGCTTCTGAAAATATAAAAATCAATTACTCGATGTCAAATGAAAATACAAAAAAACAAAAACATTAAACATTACCGAATAGACCCTAATTCTCTCTATCACTTTTGTTTAATTTTTTTTTTTCGATTAATGAAATTTTCTAGTACCATTGATGTTTTATTATTATTAAATATATATTTATTGTTTTAGCCCACCCTATTAAAAAATTCTAGGTACGCCCCTGAGCAGCAGCAGAGATGGCATCGTGGTGAATTAGTAGAATCACACAGCACACAGGAATGGAATCAAGAAACCCAAAACACACCGCCACACCTCCACCAAAGGGTTTTTTTTTTTTTTTTTTTTTTTTTTTTGTTATATATTAAAAAAAAAAAAAACAGTTTTTCCCAATTAGGCAAATCAACTTTTATATAATTCAACGACTCATATGTATTTATATCAGTGCGCACTAAGGTGAACTCACAATACAAAAATTTGAGAGATTAAGTAAAAATAAAAAATAGGCGTTAGTTTACATTAGGGATGTCAAGATTACCCATTGATCCGGTGACCTGTGGGGATCTGAACCGTTAGGGGCGGGTTTAACCGTACCAATTAAGTTGTGGTATGAGGCCGCTATTTTTTTTAATACCCGATTTAATTTCGGTACAATTATGGGATTTCAATTCCCCGTCCCGTCCCTGTACCCAAGTATATATATATGAAGCACTTAATTAGTATTGGACATAAATCTTAAAAAAAAAATTAGTATCATGACTACTATCTTCAGAAAACATAATTTTCTTTCATTTTTTTCACTTCGACTAACATAATTTTCCCTCTCATTTTTCCCCTTTTTTTCCTCCATTGAAACACTCTTCCATTCTAGATCATTATATATAATATACCCCACACTATTATTTTCATATTATTCAATAATATTTATATGATCTTTATTAAGAAGTCATTAAAAAAAATTACATTAATAGGATGTGGATGGTATGAGATAAAAAACCGATCTCCTAATGGGGGATCCCTATACCTGCACCGTTTCTTTTAAGGCGGGTATTCATAGGAGATGGTATTTCTCATACTAATTGGTATTGAGAATAGTATTGAAAAACCCGTACCATTGACATCCCTAGTTTACATGCATACAACTTTTGGATGGCAATATTGGGCTTACAAGTGTGATGATTTCAAAACACTGGAGTCTAAGGTGGGATGATCGAAAACGAATATAGGATAAATTATTCTTAGATAAAGTTAGGTTTCTTTAGGACCCTTGAATCAAGAAAAATTGAAATCATCTTCTCTAAAAGTAAGAAGATATAGTGTTTTTTTTTTTTTTTTTTTTTTTTTTTTTTGGCTTAGCATCATTTGTCTTCAATTTTTTCTTCTATTTAAATACTTGATCAGAGACTTTTACAAATAGATGCAGTGGTTCAAAATTTTTAAATTGTTGATTCACAATTCATGATTTTTTTTTTTTTTTTAACAATTTTAGTTTAACATCATCTGTCCCCAGTTTTCTATATAGATGATGGTGAAAACCCATATCTATTGTTTAGATACAATTTTTATATTACATATTGAAAATGACAATTGAATATTCATATTAAATTTTTTTAGAGATATCAATATCTCAGCTCAAGAAGCTCAAGAGCAAGCATATACAGCTAACTCAGCTCACATGAACAGACCAAGCAACTGTGAAGTTTCTGGCTCAAGAATTGAAGTAATGAGACCTGATTGATCAGCTAAGTGCAAGACCAGGTTACTATTCTGGACTTGCTTGGTCTACGATCTGATGATATAGAAGTTGATCAGGTCCATCGTTGTGATAGCTTAAGAATGTGTAAGCTGAGCTGAGGTCAAGTTAGTTTAGGTGTTTAATTAGTTAAGTTAGTCAGAGCTGATGTATTGGCTTTCTGTTAATTATTCTCCTTAGATTTCAAGGGTTTGTTAGAAGTCAGCTATGTGAGAAATGTTGTATTTGTTTCTCAGTTTTCTCTTAGACCTTCATCAAACACCTTAGTGTTCTTATCAAACACTTTGTTCTCTTCCTGTTTTTCCGCTTATCATTTCATTATCCGGGACTTCCGCGGTTTGTGCTTGGTCGACCATCCCCTACTCCTGCAGATGAAGATGATGACAATGAAGATGGTGGTGATGGTGAAAGGGGTGATGGAGATAATGATGAAACCCCTAATTATTTATATTTCTAAATTAACTTTTCCCTTTTTCTTTATACTTTGTTGAACTTAGTGCTTTTTTTTTTTTTTTTTTTGGGATTTGTTGTACTTATATGTTCAATTTTTAAAATTTTCTTTAATGGGTAGAAGTTGTCTTATTTTTTAATCTAACCATATGTTGTTGCACAAAATGAAAATGATAAGGACTAGAGGCACGATCGATCGATAAGATGAGGTTGGTCTAGTGGTTTGCTTTTCACACATACACTATGAGGTTATGAATTTGAGTCCCCCCGTCCAAACCCGAATTATTGCAATATATATTTAAAAACAAAAAAGGACCAGAGGCACGACCAAGAAGTTTCAACTGAAGTAGTTTCCTTGTAATGCAGTCCTCTACCATGCTTTTAGGTCACGTTTGGTTAAATGGCGGAATGGTAATGGGAATAGGAATGGGAATGGAATTGAATGGAAAGCTGATTTCTTTGTTTGGTTGTGACTTTAGAATTAGCATCTGAATCGGTATTATTTTGTTTGGTTTCCAACTGAATGGAATGGAATTAATTATATTTGGACCAAAATGCCCCTAATTACATAACAGTTATAATAATATGATATATTATGGATAATAATATTAAAATATGAAAGTATATGTAATAATTATATATATATATATAATCTAATTAATAATAAAATTCATATTTTCAATGACAAAAATTTTATAAGAAACTTTTAAATTGATTGTTCCAGGAGGAGGAGTCTCTAATTGAGATTGAGTTCTGTGGTTGTCTCTGCACATATTCTCTTCCATAGCTTCACAACAGATGAAAAACGCACCAAAACCATTTCAATTAAATCTCCAAAAATCAATAAATATATACACAAATGTTAATGGGTCAACAATACCGAAAATTTCCTCAATCAAATTAGTAATCTTCGTAAGAAAAAACAAATATAATTTCCAATTCAAAACCCACAAAAAGCTCTCGATGCTTCTCAAACCGATCAAAACGCGATTTGGAGTCGAGATCAAACAGATTGAAGAAGCAGAAAAAGAAGAGCACTTTGTAGGAAAAAAAACCAAGCAAAAACATTATGTATAGAAGAGAGAAGCCTTCGAATGGGGGAGACTTTGGATTGAAAAATCGAACATTAATTGGGAATAATAAATCGAAGCAAATAATCACTCTCAGATTCTCTCTCTTCTCTCTCTCTCTCTCTCTCTCTCTCTCTCTCTCTCTCTCTCTCTCTCTCTCTATCTGTGTGCTCTTTCTCGCTTTTGAGTCGGAGTCGGAGTCGGAGTCGGATTCTCAAGGACGCGTTTGGAGAGAGAATTCTGGCAGGTGTCAGGGTAGCGCGTGGCCTTACATGCGACGCGGACCTGGGCGACGACGGCCAGGAAGGAGGGCAGAGACGGTGGAGGAGGGTGGGTAGCAATGTTTTTGGAGTGGTGGGAGGCGGAGGAGACGGTGAAGAGAATTAGAAGAGAGACGAGAGAGAAGCCATGGTTATGAGACGAGAGAGATGACGAGCAGAGGGTTAATTTTGGAAGTGAAAATGTTGGTAGGAATTGGAATGGCCTTTCCATTGGATTATGGATGGAAAGCCCATTCCACCATTTTGGTGGAAACCCAATTCCATTGGAATTCCCTTTCCATTGGATTTTTGCAAACCAAACATTTGGAATGGAATTGTTTCCATTCCTTTCCTTTCCATTCCAGTGAACCAAACACAGCATTAGTGTTGTTGTCAACGGAATGATCAGGACTGCATTAAAACATATGATTCAAACCATATCTTTGCCTATTATTTTACCAATTTGAGGAGAGGTCCCCAACTTTCAACTAAATTAATGAAAAGCAAACATGGACTGTTTTTATTTTATCAATTATTGACCACAGATATAATTGTGCATATTATTATAATATTAAAAACCTCCCATCACTTTTCAATTATTATTGGATTTACGGATAAAGATGCTTTTATTCAAAAACATCCCCTGTTGACTAACAAAGTTAAAGGTTCCGTTATATTGACTTCAGTTGACCATAGTAAAAGACAATAATGCCCTTAATAATATCTGAAAAAGTCTACTATATTTCTAAAATCTATTGTCTCTCAATAATATTTTATATTTTCTTTCATATCAGATTTAAGGTTTTTAGGTAAAAAAAAAATTATGTGGAGATCGAAGGATCCCCATTGTTCGATCATCGATGGAGATCCGTTGATATATATCATCTGGTGGAGATCGCGTGATCTCCATCAATAGTGGAGGTCGTGAGATGTCTCCATTTCCATCGCACAAATCTACACCGTGTGATGGAGCTATAGATACTACGATCTCCATCATATGGTGGAGAACCATGCGATGGAGATCCGTGTGATAGAGATCCATGAGAGATCTCCCCTCGACGACCACAAATCTCACTTCGCCTCTATAATTATTATTTTTTGTTTAGACATTCAATAATAGTTGAAAGGTAAGGGTAGGTTTTTAATATTAAACCACTATAATTATTTATTTATCTAATGTTTAGCTATATGGCACACATACAAATTGAAAATACAAATCATGTCTCTAATACAACCTAGGGGGGGTGGAGGGATGGGGGATGGGCAGGTTTGAATGGGTTGTTAATCCAATTAGTTACCAATTTTTCGGATTAGTCTAGATTACAAAAAATAACCCAACACAATCAAATATAGCACACAAAATAATCAACAAAAATAAAGTGTGGGAAACAATAAAAGCACGTTTATTGATTTACGTGAGAAAACCCTCCAACTGGGCAAAAACTCACGGGCTAGACATCTAGCCACTTCGGTCCTTAAATCCACTATATGTAATGTTGTTTACAACCTAGGTTGACCTCTAGTCACACTATTCTCGGAACATAACACAACACTACTGCCCGCAAGCCTTTCATAGTAATTCTAGACCTTGCTTGTGTACTACACTCCCGTAGTTACAAGTCTTTGTGGTACAAATGTGAGGGGTTTACTACTAGACCAATCTCATCTTGTCACCACCTATTTTGGTGCTAATAAAACATGAGAGGTAAGGAGTTTCCATGGGTTGGTGACGTTTTATCGTCGATTTGTGAGGGATTTTAGCAGTATTGTGGCTCCCATTACAGAGTGTTTGAAGAAAGGGAAATTTCAATAGAGTGAAGCGGCCGACACAGCCTTCGCAGTCATCAAAGAAAAACTGTGCACCACTCATGTTCTTGCTCTACGCAGTTTTGAGAAGTTATTTGAAGTGGAATGTGATGCTAGTGGGGTCGGGATTGGAGCAGTGTTGTCACAAGAGAAGAAACCAGTGGCGTTTTTTAGTGAAAAGCTTAGTGATGCACGCCGAAAATGGTTGTTCTTTGCACTTTCTCATAACCTGGTCACCCTCAGCAAACAATTTCTCACGCCTTTTAACATCTACTGTAGCCTTATACTTCGCATTCTTCTCCTCTAACCGCGCCTTCACCTAAGCTTGAACATCACGAACCTGCTCAGCCATGGTCTCAGCAGCAACACTGATTTAGGACAGTTAGCTTTAGAGTTTGAAGAAGAGATGGACACAAAATATAACACACAAAATAATTAACAAAAATAAAGTGTGGGAAACAATAAAAGCACGTTTATTGATTTACGTGAGAAAACCCTCCAACTGGGCAAAAACTCACGGGCTAGACATCTAGCCACTTCGGTCCTTAAATCCACTATATGTAATGTTGTTTACAACCTAGGTTGACCTCTAGTCACACTATTCTCGGAACATAACACAACACTACTGCCCGCAAGCCTTTTATAGTAATTCTAGACCTTGCTTGTGTACTACACTCCCGTAGTTACAAGTCTTTGTGGTACAAATGTGAGGGGTTTACTACTAGACCAATCTCATCTTGTCACCACCTATTTTGGTGCCAATAAAACATGAGAGGTAAGGAGTTTCCATGGGTTGGCGATGTTTTATCGTCGATTTGTGAGGGATTTTAGCAGTATTATGGCTCTCATTATAGAGTGTTTGAAGAAAGGGAAATTTCAACGGAGTGAAGCGGCCGACACAGCCTTCGCAGTCATCAAAGAAAAACTGTGCACCACTCTTGTTCTTGCTCTACCCAGTTTTGAGAAGTTATTCGAAGTGGAATGTGATGCTAGTGGGGTCGGGATTGGAGCAGTGTTGTCACAAGAGAAGAAACCAGTGGCGTTTTTTAGTGAAAAGCTGAGTGATGCACGCCGAAAGTGGTTGTTCTTTGCACTTTCTCATAACCTGGTCACCCTCAGCAAACAATTTCTCACGCCTTTCAGCAAACAGGGGTATGTCATAGGTACTCCACTTTCGACATGCATCACTCAGCTTTTCACTAAAAAACGCCACTGGTTTCTTCTCTTGTGACAACACTGCTCCAATCTCGACCCCACTAGCATCACATTCCACTTCGAATAACTTATCAAAACTTGGTAGAGCAAGAACATGAGTGGTGCACAGTTTTTCTTTGATGACTGCGAAGGCTGTGTCGGCTGCTTCACTCCATTGAAATTTCTCTTTCTTCAAACACTCTGTAATGGGAGCCACAATACTGCTAAAATCCCTCAAAAATCGACGATAAAATGTCGCCAACCCATGGAAACTCCTTACCTCTCCTACCGTCTTTGGTGTAGGCCAATCACGAATGGCTCTAACCTTTTCTTCATCAACCAAAATTCCTTCCGAACTGACCACATATCCAAGGAATAGTAACCTCGCTGTCATCCAACTACATTTTTTAAAATTAATAAACAATTTGTTTTTTGAAATACCTCTAACACAGCCCGAAGATGCTCCATGTGGTCTTCCTCACTCCGGCTATAAATCAATATATCGTCGAAATAAATGACTACATATTTTCCAATGAAAGGCCGCAATACCTGGTTCATAAGCCGCATAAAAGTGCTCGGCGCATTAGACAGTCCGAACGGCATCACTAACCACTCGTAGAGTCCATCCTTAGTTTTGAAAGCTGTCTTCCATTCATCACCAGGTTTGACCCGAATCTGATGGTACCCACTTCTCAGGTCGATTTTGGAGAATAATTTCGACCCCTCCAGCATATCTAACATGTCATCCAATCTCGGAATGGAAAAGCTGTACCTGACAGTTATTTTGTTAATTGCGCGACTATCAACGCACATCCTCCAACTGCCATCTTTCTTCAAAACAAGT